>JAGPOW010003395.1:60999355-61062252 GCA_030014935.1 Caiman crocodilus
GGCCCCTAGGGCGAGAACGAACGAACTCTAGCTAATTTCTTTTTCCCGCGCTAGGCTTTGATTTCCCCTTTTATTGGCTGCTAGACAGATCAGATATCGTGAGATTGCCGAGATAAGGGTGTACTCACATGTTCGTTGTTAGAAGTAGCTGGTTTATTGGTCCGTTTTACGACCTACAGAGACAGATGACCGAAGGAATGTTACAACCGTCAGAGAGAGATTGATCACCGAAAGAAGGGGGGGGATTCGGGGGTTTCAGGTTCTGTCTTGGCTCTTCACTATGGCTTTAGCAAACAGCTTTTGGCAGAGATCCTGTGTCCGACCTCTCAATGATTGCAAGCCGTGGATCGCGAGACGGAGAGCTCCGCTCATTTCAGCTACGGGGGGGGGGTGGTTATACTTGGAGCTAGCCTATGAAATTCTTTGTTTTCATTCTATTCCTTTTATGGTATGAAACTGGCCTCAGGCGTTACTACAAGGGGTTTGCTTTCACTACGGGGGTTTGGCTTCTTAGGTGGTGTCATGAGTCACCGCCTACAATGCAGTCTGCACAGTTATCACTTTTTTAACCAGTACGTCTCAGCACTAGTATTATTTCCTCTGACCGGGGAATGGAATATGTTATATGTTTTGAAAAGTAAGAAGTAGGGCTGGAAGAGACCTCAGGTGATTAACTAGTCCAACTTTCACTCCTCCCTTCTCAAGGCAGAAACATCCCTGCTCCAATGCTTGATTACCCTCATAATCAAAAAGTTCCTCCTAATTGCCAACCTAAATTTCCCCTCCTGAGACCGTTGCTCCTAGTCCTGTCCCCTCCAGCTACAGAAAAAGCCCATCTCCATCCTCTCTGTAATTGCACTTCAGGTTTCTGAAGACTTATCAAATCCCCTCTCAGTCTTCTCTTCTCCAGACTAAATAACCCTAGCTCTTTCAGCTTTTCTTCATAGATCTTGTCTTCCCAGCCTGTAATCATTTGTGTTGCTCTGAGTTTCAGTTTCCACTCTGTCCACATCATTCTAGAAGTATGGGGAACCAAAAGTGGACCCAATACTCAAGGTGAGGCCTCAGTGCTGAATAGAGTAGAAGAATCACTTCCATTGATTTGCAACAGACCTTTCTGTTGCTACAACCAAGTGGGCCCATCTACACGTGCACTTTAATGCATAGTAGCCTATTTTACTATGCATTAAAGTGGCATACAAAAAAACATGCTATTATGGTAATGAGCAGTAAAACAGACTACTGTGTAATAATTGTTACCTCAAAAGCATATACTTGCGCTACTCTGCGTTAGCACAGCCAAATGCACATTAATTTAGTATCTCAAACTGAAAGGTGCCTGTACACAAGTACATAGGCTGCTCCGATGTGCTATAATTACTGTAACTGAGTCTGCTGGAGCGTGACAATTCCTACACTTCAGCCAGCCTCTGCATCTCATGTATCAATGTCCCCATGCTTCAGAATGGTGGCAGGGGCATTTTATGTAAAGCTTGCTCAACCAGCTTTAGATAAAGTGCTCCCACCACCACGTTGAAGTGTGGGGGCACTGATACATGAGGTGCTCCAGCTCTTTAATTAGTGGCTCTTGGACCCATTTTAATAAAAGTACCCCCACTACCACCTCCAGAGCACATGTAAATACACTTGGAGGTATTAAATTTAATGCTTATTAGGAAAAGCACATTAATGCACATGTAGACATGTCTAGTATGTTTTTGGCTTTTTGTTTGTTTGGGGGTTTTTTGCAATAAAAGCAGACTAGCTTATATTCAGTTTATAGTCCACTGTAACTCACAAGTCCTTTTTTGCAGTATTGCAGCCTAATCCCTCTCCCTCCTACCTTTTAAAGTTAGAGTGAAGTGTTTCATCAATTTTAATCCAGAAGTATGCCCCTGGTACCAAAAATTAGGAAAACACTGTGGTATGGGATATTTCAGCTATTTCAAATTGTGCTGCATTGTAAATGTTATGGCTCCTCCCTGGATTTAAAGTTCCTTACAAATAAAAATCTGTAAATAAGTAAAAAAGTTTACCATCTGTCAAAAACATTATCTTGGTTTAATTTTCTTTTGGGGGAGGCAAATTTAAATGAAAGGGATTAATTAGAACACCACAACATTTCAGAATTACTCCAGCATCACTATCTGAAACCTGAGGCTCAGCCAAATTTTACTCCTGAAGGGCAACAGACTTTACAATAACACCACCACTTACTCTGAGGCCATTATGTCATAAATGAGTATGCGTTTCAAATCATAGCAACTATAAAGACAGAGTGGGAGTAACTTTACCCATGTTTTCAGAGAGGACCACTCTAAACCAAATTCAGAATTTCCTTTATTTTGTGGATTCATTTTTTAAATCTTAAGCAAGATAATTCTGGAACCATGTTCCACTCTCCATCCTGAGAATAGGATGAGAGGAATAGTCGTGCTAAACCAGAACCATAGTCCTTTTAGTCTCATCTGAGCTGCTTTACTGGAAGGCACAGGAATCCCAGTAACAAGAAAATTTCTTGCCCAGTGTCTTCATCAGTTTCAATGTGAGAGAGAATTTGTCCTCTGTCACTAGTACATCCTGGCAGTGAGACAAAGTTTCAATAATTTTTTTTTCTGTTTTGGAAATGTGCCATATTATATTAAAAAGTCTTCCATTTCTAAACTTCTTGGTGATAACAGCGGGAAAAAATTTTGATAGAATCATTTATTTTCAAATTGGATAGATACATCTATATTCTTCTAGTTTTTGACAACAAGATTGAAAAGAAGCCTTCTGTGTACTGGTTTTTGCTGCACATTGTCAAAAAACTGTCAAGTGCGGATGAAAGAAAACATGTGTTTAGCATTCAGCAGATACTCGAGTGTCCCATAAAAATAACAGTGTCTTGAAATGAAAGGCTGTAGTGTAACTTGAAATAGGAAGGACAAAAGACAGTAGGAGCATGTGTTACAGAAATTGCCTTCACTGTTACAAAATTCCAAGCCCATTTCATTTTAAAAAAGGACAATTTTGACAAAATTAGCCTTCCCAGGATTTTCTTTTAAC
Organism: Caiman crocodilus; assembly: GCA_030014935.1. Classification (NCBI taxonomy): domain Eukaryota; kingdom Metazoa; phylum Chordata; order Crocodylia; family Alligatoridae; genus Caiman; species Caiman crocodilus. Next base: position 61,002,404 of record JAGPOW010003395.1, read on the forward strand.
TACATTGCAGCTTATTTCTTTTTATGTATGAACTATCAGTTATAGCTTAGCTGCATCTCTGTTCTTTGTATTACATTGCCAGAATATTAGACTTCCTGTAGAGAAAATATAGCAAGGATGACTTTAGGGCAGCCCTGTCTGCTGCACAATGTCCCGCTGAGAGAGTGGTAGTGGTCACATCTCTAAATGAAGCCCACATTATTTTTAGTACTTAAAAGGAGCTGAATAGTGTTACTCAATATTTATAATCCTCCTTTTAACTCTCATAACCCTGACATAAGATGCTCTACAAACACAGGGTAACAGCATCTCCTCAGATAATATAAATCAGTATTATGAGGTGAAATTGGTGGGGGGAAAAAAATCTTGTCACAGATTGATTTCAGTTCAAGTAAGGAAGTGCAGGCAAGTGGACAAGGTAGTTGTTCAGCATCTTTGAGAGCTTTCAACATCTCTTCTTCATTCTTTTTTCTAGACAAAGTGGATCTTTGAGAGGAAGCAAATCTAAATCTACCTGAATATGTCATTGACTTTTGCCTTTCACCTACTCACAAAATGAGGGGTATGAAGTACCCAGCCACTTTATTCTGACAGGGACAAAAAAGTATTTTTCCTCCAAGAGCTGCCATATCTGCTGCTGTTTAAAAGTAAAATGAGGCAGGGACAAGGGAGGGTGGAAGTACATTGTTCATACTGTTCCTTGGTCCCAGTGTCCATCTTGGCTACGTGCTTATCATCATGCATTACATACCACGCGATGGAGAGAGCTTGTGGATGGAGCTATGGTGCTTAAAGCGGTGGAAGGCTAAGAGTAAGTGAGCAGGGCTACATAGCCTGAAGACTGACTGCTTACACCCGGTACTGACATATCTAAAAGACAATCAAAACTGTATACAAAATACATGCCATAGTTTACTTATGAGCATATTGATCATGTTTAGTGAATTACATTTTTTCTGTTGTTTTTTTTATGCTGGTACACTTATGCTGAGCTTCCCAGAAATCTCGGAGATGCAGAAAGGAGCAAAATCTAAATGCAAATTTCAACCCAATTAGTATATCTGTGAAGCTTACTAACCAGGCTGTCCACATCCTGGTTGCCTTATGCCATGTTTCCTTTTCCTTATGTTAAGCAACCTGTTTTCTCAGTACTGAAAGAAAAACTCTTTTCTTTTAATGTACCTTCATTAGAGAGAATGATGTAACCTAACTTTCTCCTTCTCCACTTATTGAGAAACACAATTTCCTCTCAACTTTTACCTAGATAGTCCTCCCTCTTGAAAATAAATGTACTCTTTTCTCCTGATATCATAACACTGAAAAGGAGTGAAAACAGAAATTCAAAATGCTGTGGTAAAATATAAAAGACATACTATTGAAATAATATTTACTGCATACATCTCAAAACATTTTACACAGGTAGATGGTCTCATTCTTATTTTATGATTAAGTTGAGGAAGTTGATTTTCAGGTTGGGATTTAGAGGAGGAATAAAACCCCAAACAATAAAGCTTGATGATCTAATTGCTGCTGAGTGAGTGAGACTTCTTCAATTCCTCTGTGCAACATGGCCATACATAGTTTCTTAGTGTCATAAGGTTAAATGGTTTTGCAGGTATATCAGGATTCTTCAACATCATGTCATTTCTTACTAAAGTCACTTATTTTGTTTTGTAAAGTATTTCTCAAACATTCAAAATTACACTATATAGCATTCTCCGGTAATGCAGAAATACGTATCAGATTCTTAAAGGGAAAACCTCAAAAGGATTATTTGGTTTGGATAAGCACTCTAAAATTCGGATCCTTATCCAAATTCTGGGTCTGAGGATTGATCAGGAAATCTCACAAGAAGAGACCTTTTAAGAGTTGCAGTTAATCTGCAAATACCATGAAAATATTCCTCCTTGCTATATTTCAGAATATTCATTTTTGTTCCCCCTTAAAATCAGACATGCAAAAAAGCTCCATGAGCTCTCCAGCTATCAAGAGAGAACCTAGTGAGGTTTAACAAAACTATTTTGAACTATCAGAACAACAGGGTATATTATTAAAATTCCAACAAAATTGTTTTCTCTGTCATTGGTTAAGATGTTATGAAATCTAATTTAGTTCATAACATCAGAAAGATGACTCCTGTTCTCAGCTATATCCATGTAAATTCCTGGAGTTGTCTAATACAACTAAGTGGTCTAACTGAGAAAAGGCTATACAATCAGAAATCATACAAAAAATATCTTTTTTCACTAACTGACCATATTATAGGTTGGTTGTAGAGCAGATAAAGAGCCAAAAAACAAACAAGCTGGGAAAAAACAACTTTAATAATGCTTACTTTCTCCTACAATGTTTAACGTTGATTTACAGTACATAGACAGTTCATACACACAGCACTAGAATTTTTTCATGAAAATGTAGTAATGGATTCTGTATGTTAATTTTATTCATTCAGATGCAACTATATGACCTGTATCTTGCAAAATTACATCAATTACCCTGAACTGAAAGAAAGAAAAATTCCAAAACAATTGGGTATTTTATAATTACAGTATAAAATGACTTCTGTGTAATATTGTACCAGCATAGTGCAAAACTGTTCGGGAATTTGAGATGGAGTGAAATTGGGGGGGGGGGGGAGGGGGGGAAGGGAACTTTATCAAAATCAAATGGTAAAGTCTCTGCTGATGATACTGAAACTCTCAGCTTCAGTCCTCTCCAAAGATGGGTGGATATTGTCATATAAAATCAGATAAAATGAGGCACAGAATCCCAGTTACTCAAGTTGTATGGGCATGCTTTGTTTGTGATATTGTGGAACATTTTTGTTTTCTACAACACCATAACTATTGAAACGCTATTAACTAACACATTTTATCCTTCACAATGACAATCCAGGACAAACATTTATGAAACTGAATTTAGGATCATAGGAAAGTAAGTTTAGAAGGAACCTCATAAGGTCATCTAGTCCAGCCCCCTACACAAGACAGGATCATCCCTGACCAGGACCAGATTAACCCTTTAGTGGGCCCTAGGCAAACAAACTCATGGGTCCCTTCACTCAGTTTTTTTTCACTCAATAATTATAATATGTAAAATAAGCACAATGGGGTCCCTTCTTCACTTAGAGCTCTAGGCATGTGCCTAGTTTGCCTATGCATTAATCCAGCCCTGCCCCTGACTTGGCCATCCCAGCCAAATGGTTGCCAAATGGCTTATGGAAATTTCCAGAGATGGAGATGCCACAGCCTCTCTAGGTAGCCAGTTCCCATGCCTGACCACCCTTTATAGCCAGAAAGTTTCTCCTAATCTCCAGTCTAAATTTCACCTGATGCAGCTTGAGGCTATTGCTCCTATTCCTATCCCCTGTAGCCACAGAGAAAAACCCATCTCCATCTTCTCTATAATCTCCCTTCAAGTATTTAAAGACTGTTATCAAATCCTCCTTCAGTCTTCTTATCTCCATGCTAAATAACCCTATTTCTTTCAGTCTTTCCTCATAAATCATGCTTCCCAGGCTTCTAATCATTTTTATTCCTCTACACCTGATTCTTCCAAAATTTTCTGCTTCCTTATTGAAGTTTGGGGCCCAAAATGGGACCTAGTAGTTCAGTTGAGGCCTCAGCTGTGCTGAATAAGCAGAAGAATCACTTCTCTCAATTTGCAAGTGATGCTATTGTTAATGCAATCCAGTATGCTGATGTTTGGTTTGGTTTGGATTGGTTTCACAACAAGAGCATGCAGTTGGCTCATATTTAGCTTACAGTCAATTGTAACTCCCAGATCCCTGTTTTCAGTACTGCACCCTAGCCACTCATCCCCTAGCCTGTATTTCTGCAGTCTGTATTATTCTGCCCAAGTGCAGGACTTTGCACTTGTCCTTGTTGAATCTTATCTCATTGTGGACCATTTTCCCAGTCTACCCAGGTAATTCTGGATCCTAGCTCTGTCCTCTGAAGTGTCCATAATTCTACCCAACTTGGTGCCATGCAGCAAATTTAAGTATGCATTTGATCCCAACATCCAAATCTTTAATGAAGGTGTTGAACAATGCTGCACCCAGGATAGACCCCTGGGAAACTCCACTTGATACCTTCTTCCACCTAGACATTTAGGAATACTCACTGAGTATGGTGTTCCAACCAGTTATGTATCTACCTTACAGTACTTTCACTTGCTTTGTATTTTGTTAGCTCACTAATTAGAAAGTCAGAGGAAATGGTGTCAACAGTCTTCCTGAAATCAAGGTCTGTTATGTCCACTGATCTCCCCTCATCCATAGAACTTGTCACCTTATCATTGAAGAAAATCAAATTGGTTTTCTTGGTGAATCTATGCTTGCTGTTCCTGATCACCTTGTTCTCCTTCAGGTACCACACAGTGCATTTCTTGAGGACCTGCTCCATGAGCTCTCCAGCTATCAAGGTCAGACTAACTGGTCTGTAGATTCTCCTTCTTCCCCTTCTTAAAGATGGACGCTATATTTGCCCTTTTCCAATCAACTGGTACTTCATCTGACCTCCACAAGTTCTCATATAGTATAGCCAATGGCTTCAAAATTACCTTGGCTAATTTCTTCTGCACCGTCAGATGCATCCTGTCTGGCCCTGCCAACTTGAAAGCATCTAGCTTCTTTACGTAATCCCTATCCTGCTCTGCCATTATTCTAAGCTATTAGTTTTCTTCCCTATCTCTGTTGCCTACTCCACTCCTCATCTGGTAGCTGCCCCTATTTGTAAACTGTGAAGTAAAAAAGGGCATTAAATACTTCAGGCTTCTCTGCAACATCTGTCACTAGACTGCCTTTTGCATTCCATAAGGAATGTATGAAATCTCTGGTCTTCCTCTTCCTTTTGCCTCTTACTGATAGAATCCCTCTTATTGCTTTTTATGTCCTTTTCCAGCTGTATCGCCAGTTGTGCCTTGACCTTCCTAGTTTTTTTCCCTGCATGCCCATACAATACTGTTATACTCTTGCTTAGTACTTTGAAGAAGTTTCCACTTTTTATAGGATTCCTTTTTGAATTTCAATTGCTTGAAGAGATTGTGTTCTAGCCAGGCCGGTCTCTTGTTTCACTTTCTATTCTTTGTCTCATTGTGATAGCTTGCTCCTTCACCCTTAAGAGAGCCTCCATAAAGTAAATCCTGTACTCTCCTGTCCTTTTTCCCTCCAGGTGTTCCCACCAGGTCCCTAGGCTTGTTAAAGTCTGCATTTCTGATGTCCAGGGTCCTTATTCTGCTGCTATCCTTCCTTCCTCCCCTTAGGATCCTGAACTCCTATATTTTTATGGTCATTGTGACTCAATATACCTTCCACCCTCACATCCTCAATAAATTAGTCCCTGTTTGTGAACAGTAAGTCAATAAAATCTTCCCCTCTCATTGGCCTTTCTACCATCTGAATCAAAAAGTTACCCCCCAAAAGTCCAGGGCCTCGCTGGAATGCTTGTGCACTGCTGTGTTTCCCTCTCAGCAGATATTCCAATAGTTAAAATCACCCATGAGAACCAAGTTTTGTCATTTGGAAGTTTCCATAACTTGTTTAAACAAGACCTCATCCACCTGCTCCTCTTGATTTGGAGTCCTGTAGCAGATGCCTCCCATAACATCCCCGCTGCTGTCATAAATGGCAGGAGAAAATATTATTTGGGGGGAGCTGTGGTGGCAGAGGAGTGCATGGTGAGGCACTGGACACAGTGCTGGAGTAGTGGGGCATGGCAGTGGTGCTGGACTGGCTGCATGCCAAGTGGCGCCAAGTGCTGTTGCTTTTGCTAGCCACTGTGAAATTAGTTTGGGGGTGCTACGTCCCATTAGCCCCAGCCTTCCTATGTCTATGCCTGCTGCTTTCTCTTCTGAATTTTATCCTGAGACTTTCAACAGGTCTACCTTCCTCTCATACTGCACCTATGAACACAGACATGTTGCCATATATAGGACAACAGCCCCTCCTTTTTTCCTCTGCCTAGCTTTCCTGAACGAACTATAACTATCCATGATCATGCTTCAGTCATGTGAACTATCCCACTATGTCTCTGTAATACCAAATACATCATAATTCTGTGATTGTACTAGGACCTCCAATTCTTCCTGTTTATTCCCCATACTTTTTGCATTTAGTGTAAAAACACTTCAAGTATCTAACTGACTGGCATTGCCTCACCCTGAGAACTTTTCTAAGATTTCCATCATTGCTTCCCCTTATTACATTTTTGTCTAGGTTTTCAGGCTCTTTCTTTCCTCTGGGCTTTTGTCTCTTTTGTACTGTACATCATTTTCCTACTTTTGAATAATGTTACTGCTACTTTAAAGAGTGTATTGTTCTAGATATAAAGAAATGCAGTAAAGTGTGAAATGGCTTTATACTTCTTGACATACACAAGGCTTCTTGATTGTCTCTTGATGATGTCACATTCAAGTCTATAAGACCTCTTAAATGTACAGCTAGGTCTAATTGCCTTCTTTACTTTTTTTATAAAAGTCAATTTCAAAAGAATTATAATACTCTCCAGGAAGTGCATTTCTGAGCAATTTGGCTTTCAAACTTATGCCTTATAACACTTCCAAAGGTTTGTTATAATTGATCAAAAATGTGCCACCTGCAATGCCTTATAATGTACGTATTTTTTTATTAGATCTTAGATGACCAATTTTTTAGATTGGGTCATCTAGTTAATTTCTTTAAGTGCAACAGAAAACAAAGAGAGGACAGTTTGTAAGTGCTTGCTGTTTTATGCAGGATGTCTTTACCTGGAGCAATGGCTACAATTTCTTTGTAGCCATTATGGGCTGTCAATTAGTGGACTGATCTCATTTCACACTATTGAGACATGTTATGTTACAAATTGTTTTAAAATCACCTTTTCCAAAAGTGAATAATTAAATATGACCAATCAAAAACCAAATAAATGTGCAACTTAAGAATAATATAAAGATCATATTACCTTTAAAATCAATTTTCTGCTGCCCTATGCAATGTATACTGATGTAAAATTTGTATAAAACACTACAAAATCAGAAAGTGTGACTGAAAAGCAGGAAAAGAATTTTGTCTGTAGTTGGCTATATATCTCCAGTGCAAGGGCATCTTCAAAATGTTGAATAAAGATATAGAATTCTAGAAAATTAGGGCTGGAAGGGACCTTAGGAGGTCATCTAATCCAACCCTGTGCTCAAAGCAGGACCCATCCCGGCCAGATCATTCTAGGTAGGGTTTTGTCAAGCCAGGCCTTAGAAACCTCCAAGGATGGAGACTCCACAACCTCTCTAGGTAACTTGTTCCAGTGCTTCACCACCTTCCTCATGAGAGAGATTTTTCCTAATATCCAACCTAAACTTCCCTTGCTGCAACTTCTGACCATTGCTCCTTGTTCTGTGATCTGCCACCACTGAGAACAGTCTAGCTCCATCCGCTTTGAAACCATCCCTCAAGTAGTTAAAGGCTACTATCAAATCCCCCATCAGTCTTCTCTTCTGCAGACTACATAATCACAAACAATTTATCTTTGTCATTAACTTTGCTATTCAAAGATAGTTTGGATCCTAGGTGACTGCATCTTTTCCTTTGATTAAAATTGCATGTAGTTTTATAAATAACAATTGTCAAAACTACAAACATGCCTGCGAATGCCTTGTATTCATAAAAGGATAGCTACCATCCTGGAAACCTTCTATAAAAACCATTAAAAGGAAAACATTTCTATGTTAACTACATCTGAGAGTAATAAACACTGTTGAGTTGCTAGGCAAATGCTAATCTAGTCCATTCATTTTGGCTCAAATGAGGGAGATGTCACCTATTCATCCTAACATTTTCTGCTAAAAGAAAATCATTTGAACACTATCAAAAAAAGATTTTTTAAAAAAAGGCATTTTAGAGGGGGGAAAAAAGTCTGTCAGCAAGTTGGCAAGTGCTAACCCTTTTTAAATGTGAGCTGTCAATACTTTTCCTTATGCATCCATCACCAAGTATGACATTTGAAATAAACACAGCAGGAGAAAAATAATAATAGGGTTTGCTCAGAGGCCTCATACTGTACATCTGAAATGCTTTCAAGCGCATTGGACAATTACAGCTGTTTGTTCTACAATGTATGAAGAATTGGGTGTACTTATAATGTCCAAAAATATCATAGGCACATTTGTTAGTACTGCCAATTTGTTAAGAAAAAGAAAGTCTGGAACATTTAGAGTACTTCACCCTTCTAACCAACTGTAGTGTATTTTATAACTACAAATATATAATCTTCACTGTATCAGTTCAGGTGTTTTAACCCTGCTTTCTCACTGAGATGAGATTTTAAAGAAAATCACTTGTCTGGTCTTCTGCATTGAGGATCTGTCTCATCAGTGTTTCTCCTACTCTTATTAGTATGTTTAATTGCTTTGGAGCTTGAAATCTTCTTTATTTAATTATAAAATAGATATCTTTTAGCTTCATACATGCAGTCTTCTCAATAACAGTCCTTGTCCCTACCCCAAATCTGCAAACAAATCTGAACACATAAGACTGTTCCAGGAGAAAAGAAGTACTTCAGATTTAGGCCAGCATTTTAATAAATCCAGTCTCTTGAATATGCTGGGTGTGGGGGTGGGGAAGGGCACTTGTATGAATTGTGGTGATATGGATACTTTGGGTGAGATCCTGGCTTCACTGAAGTCGTGAGGAAAACTCTCGTTTATTTTTATGGGGCCGATATTGTAGGATGGTCACCAGGTCTAGGACTATCACCCCCTTAGGATGGAATAACAAGCTGATGACAAGAAATATGGGTGCTACGAACAACCTGGCCTGGATTTGAACTGGCAGACTAGAAGCATTGCAAATCTCTTGAGTGCTACACATGCTTCAGATACACAAAGCAATACAGTCCCCTAAATTCTCTTCCTTCAAGCACTGCATGACTGCCATGCTTCTGCCAGTGTAAGCAAACTAATCATCAATTCCTACTACTGCTGTTTTTTCTATGATTTCTGAGGTTGATATAGAGCAATATGAAGTATCCACAGCTTTAGAGGAAGACCTTCATTTTGAAATCAAATCAATGAAATAAAAAAGAATTACATATAGTTTCAGCTAGGAGATCTGCTTTTGGACCCCTTCTACCAATTTGTAGGATTTCACAGGTATAATTTCCTATGTAGGATAATTCTCTTCCTGAAAGTTTTCAACAACTGTTAAAGTAACTGAGTAAGTGATTATACAGGAGAAACTGTTTAACTGCCTATATATAAAGGCTGTCAAATTAAAATAATAAGAGCCCATATAAAATAAAAATAATAGTGCCCAAAAATTGTGTGTGTATCACTTATTGAGAGAGGAATTTCTTCCAAAATCACTGTCAATTATAATGCTCTTTAGCATGAGAAGAATATGGATAGACATGATTTCAAGATGTTTATAGCCCTTCAAGTGTGCCATCTTTACAGCATTCACAGTCCTTTCTGTAAGAAGGCTTGAAGGTGCAAGGCCTTGAAGGTGCAATTCATTCAAGGCCTAGTAGCCTACCTTGTACTACAGACTACTATCCTAAATTACTTAATCTTGTCTAAGATTAAGACTGACAGAGCTCTCTAATTAAATGTTTGCTAAGGATCTTTGGCCAAAAATTCTTCACTGCTTTTAAATTAAGATTCTTAACTGATTCCATTCTCCAAAAAAGTTAATGAAAATTGGTACAGGTCACAATCTGTTTGCATGTGTATGATTCTCTGAGGTTTTCTGTTGCTGTTATAGAATGTGTCCCAGTTTTTGCAGTTGTCATGGTCACAGACCCAACACTTGGTTGGCAAAAAAATTCAAGACTCCATACTTTTGCATTGTCCCTACTTAGCTTACAACAATCAGGAAAAGAGAACAGTGAAATCAGACAGATTCATGTAGGATGCAGCATTTGTGGTTCATGCCACAATAGTAATAAATTAATCTTTTACTTATGATGTTTTACCTGATGTACTCAAACAGTTCTGGGGTGGACACCGCTACAGGTGGTCTAACGCTAAGTCTTCAGAGATCAATTAAATGTCTCTGAAGGACTTGCCTTGTGTCCTCAAATACCTACAGGATGACTCTCAAAATCTCTGCTCACTTTTTCTAAGTGTTTTATACAACATATGGAAATATATAGATAAAAACCATTTTAATTATATGACTGTATTTTTAAATTTGCATCAGAGGCCTACAGCCTTGGATAGGCACTTAGTATATAAGGCTATGTTATAAATCAAAGCAAACTATTAGCTTAAAGGAACATTATTAATTATTGTCACACAGGGGACAATATTTTGCTAGCTCAAATGACTGGAACCTTCATTCTCTAATGATATCATGGTAGCAAATATAATCCTTGGAAAAATCTCAAAGTAAAGTGTTAAAGGAAAGTACTTGAAGCCTTGTTCTATGTCATGAAATATCCTGAGATTACCAAATCTTGTTTTCTCTGGCTTGTTTTATTCAAACTGAACAGCACTGAACTCTTAAGTCTTTCCCAGCTAATCCAAAGTTCAGCTTTCAGTGAAACAGTCCGTGTAGTTCTGAATCACTTCAGCATACAGCATCTATTCTCATCAAGCAGAGAAATAAATGTGTTCACAACACTGGTGTATTGTACAGATTTAGACAGGAAGTGAGGAAAGATTGTTTAGGCTCACACATCAGTCACAAAACAGGCTTCATAAAAAACCCTAACAAATAATTCTTGCCAAGTTCTGTATAATCCTGAATGGATGCTCTAAAGGAAAATGGGAGAGACCCAGAAAAGAGCTAATTGTAAGGCCTGTAGTTTCTTCACAACATTGTGACTTGAGGAAACAGTCTATATTGGTCCTCAGAGATCTTCTCTTTATCTCTTGATTAGAAATAATCTTCTTGCAAAGTATGGTAAAAGCAAGAGGAAAGAAGAGAAAATGTCCAGTTCAAAACAGGCACAGTAAAGAAAATAGCCTGGGAAGCAGTTTTTGTTTTATTTAGGCTGTGTACAGATATTCAGGCAGGTTAGAAGGAAGTTAGATCAAGTTTAAAATGGCCACCAGATCTAATGTAAGTTGAAATGCAGGAGGCTAGTGGGAGGGCTGGAAGGATCAGCAAGAGCAAGTGGGTTTCAGGTGGAGATGAGGGATTTGGGTGGGGGAGCGGGTTAAGGGAGAGGCAGGGTCCATATGGAGATTGGGGAATTTGGGAGGAAGGCAGTGTCCACTGGGCAGATTGGGGGGGTCCAGAAAGGTTTGATGGGATCAGGAGGACTTGTGCGATCCACAAAGAGGGATGGACGACTCTCTTCTTCGCCCCCCCCACCTCTACTGCCCTTCCCTCTCCCTGGATTACTTAGTTAGCTCCTAGCACTGGCAAATGCTAGTAAAACTGGTACCAGGAGTGGCTCGTGGGATGAAGAGTTTGGCAGGCTGTGGGGGAAGGTCTGGGGAGGGTTGTCCATTTGGGGGCAGGCAAAGGGGCCAAAGGCTATAAATAGCATGATGTCAAGGAGGGGGTAGGAAAAATGCAGCCCTGGGGCTGGTGGCTGGGCTTTCCCAGCCCTCGGGTGCGTTGGAAACTATAAAGAAGTTCAGAAAAGTTAGATCAGTCTAAAAATGGCCAACCTGATCTAAATTGAGTGAACCTCAGATGTAGGGTTGACTCAAGCTGGGTTGACTATTTTTAGACTGATCTAACTGTCCTGAGCTTCTGTACAGTTCACACTTAGATCCACCTAACCAGTATGAGGTCTGCACCTGGGAAACTAAGTCAGATAGGTTGGCCAATTTTAACTCAATCTAACCTCGCCCTAACCTCCCCAAATGTCTGTATGCAGCCTTCATGGAAAGGATTTACAATGGCAAACTAAAATAAGATAAGGCAGGAGAGACAAGAAATTATATACAATCTGATCTATTATAAAATGAAGAAAAGCACAAATATTATTTATTTGCAATATTCAATAAATATTTGAAATAACAGTAGCATATGCTCCACACACTTGAAAAGAAATGTTGGAAGTCACTATATCAATAGTACAGCTGATTCACCATCTGCATTTTTTTCTCCCACATTCACTGTATTATCCCAAAAAAATCTAGGATGAGTATTTCTTAAATGTTTACATTTCTGGATAACATAAAAAGATAGTGGAACTCTGGCCTAGAAAAGTGTACTGTGTCATACAACCAACAACCCTAAGTACCATATCATACTACACTCACTTATGTGCTGCCCATCCAGACAGATTCAATCTTTCCTTTACTTTAGAGAGAGATTAGTTACAGCCACTAAGAGTCAGACATTGACATCTGTCATTGAAACTGTCATTAACAATACTAAAGAGTTTGATAACTAAAGTGTTTCCCCTGTTAGATATCTAATATACACCCTTAAATGAGACATTAATAGCTAAGGATCAATACAGGGATAGAAAAGCTACTGTGTGGTTTATAAGACATCATAATTAAATGACTGGAGGAATTCTTTCTGGAACACTATACTTAGAAATGAATGCCTGTCTTTTAACAAGTTAAATATATTTTGTGAAATTTAATTTATCTGCTATTCTGATAATATTATATTTTTCCTGGGTATTTTGCCAGTCAATCTTTATCTGATTTAATTTATTGCTTTTCAAGGAAAAATTAGTTCCACTGCCAAATCTTTAATACAGGTGGCTCCTGTACTGAACCCCATTTTAAGAACAATCATCATCTTAGAGCTTTTCTATTTAAGACATAAACTGATCTATGTAAACAGTATCTGACACTAGTTACTTTCCTTTTGCCTTTAGCTAATTTGTTTCTCGGTGACAGTTCAATTTTCTTTATAAAAAGCTGTTCGAACTGGTTTCTCTAGTATTTGTTCAGTTTCTGATGAATATGTGTAGTGAGTTCTTTCACTGGTGATGTTTCTTTTCTCTTTCAACATGGGCATTCATGTGACCAACAAGTTTCAAGAAAAATGGATGTCACCAGATGTTAGTTCTGTTTTTACCCATGTCAATGCCTTTAGACACCACTCATGTTGTTTAGGACCAGCCCACCTGCTTGTTGTTCTGGCTTGCCTTTTGAAGTGAAATTGTTTAAGACATTAAATACACTCCAGGGAAAGTGCTAACATTAATTCAAGATGCAGAACAGATGGTTAAGAGCAAAATCATGTAACCAAGTTACAGCCTGATCCAAGAGGCCTTACACAGTTAAATCATAATTCCTATGGAATCTTTTCCCATATAACATCCACCAGATTGTAGCAAAAATAGAAGGAAGCAACTATGAGTAAAGGTCATCCCAAATGGCTGATCAAACCTCAAAAGATCCAGTGATCCAAAATTTTATTTATCAAAATTTCTCTAAGCCCTTTAAAATACATTTTCTCATTTTATCTCTTTTCTCTGTCTTTCTCTGCCCATCTGAAATAGATCCTTTATGGATGCCCCGATTCCATTCTTCCCAGTACTTAAATTTCCTGAAATAATCCCTAACTTTGTTTCCCCTTCTTCCTTCTGTGGTGGTCAGCTAACATATCAGGCCAGTAGCCCGGAGCATCAGGTGGGTACTTTGGCGAATGGAGCGGAATTAGGCACCAAAGCGTATTGGTTGGAAATAGATTGTTTACTTACGCTGCTGATGCGTGCAGCGCAGGAAGAAAACTGGCTTAAATTGTGGTTACAAACGTAATGAGGGCCCCTTGGAATGAGATGAGACGTTTTATAGACAGCTTATCAAGCATGTAGGGGAGGGGTACATCAGGAAGGTTGGTGATGGGGAGTCAATGGTGAGTGATCAGTCTGCCAAGTTTACTCCACGATGCATGCGGAGTTCTCCTATGTGGGCGGAAACTGCTTTTACTTTTATATGCCTAGCAAGCCAATCACTGGTTGCCAAGTAGAAATAATTTGTAATCGACCAATGGTGGTGCACGTGTTTGACTAACACAACCATTAAGTTGTCGGGAACTTTTTACTGCACCGGGGTTTTTCCACTGTGGCGGGAAATTCCACTGTGCCATAGGCATTCAATTAATGGGTTTTGACACCTTCCCTTTTCCTTCATCTCTTCTGGCCTGAAACTGATAATTTTCTATCCAGCCAAAGGGATAAGAGTAGATAAGGTAAGAAGCAAATATCCATGGTTGTAATAGCTCAGCACCACCTAAGAATTGCAATCATTTGGTTTGTTTGTCAGCTCTGAAGAAAAGGAAAGAATTCTGAAAAGAGCAAATATACGGAAACTGCATGCAAATGTTATTGGGGACGTTCCTTTGTAATTTCAGACCTATCACCTATATCAGATGATCCTGTTTCCGCTTGTAAAATACTTTACTCAGAATAGGCATGGAGGTTGCCACTGTTTGTCCTGTTCAGTTTTAGGGATAATATGCCAGGAATATATATGAACCTCTTGTTTGTGTAATAGTTATCATCATACCTTTTACTGACAAAGTCTAAATAATATATTGTTAAGTATACCATGGGATTGATAAAAAGAAAATATTGTACAGGCTGTTATAGAAGCCTGTGGGATTGCCAGCAATGTCACTTAGGATGCAGACAGAAAGGACATTTGTCCCACAATCGACCCCTTGAAATCCCTCTAAAGCTGTGCCCAAACAGAAGAGCATGACTGCCCTTCAATCATGTGACAAATTAACCCTCATTGTATAAGGGTTCAAATGAAACCACTCCTAAATGGAGCAACTTCATTAATTTATGTCTGCTCCAGCTGCAACACCAGCCTGGTTGAGCTTCTGTTTCTGGATGGGAGGAGGAGAAGACAGGGGAGAGAAATCCCTTCTGTGGTTTTCTCAGCCCTGCCAGGGTAGGGTGAGTGGGTGGATTGGAGCCCCTGGAAGCCCCAGGAATCCAATCCACTTGCCCGGCTCACGCAAGTGGGGCTGAGAAAACCCCAGAAGGGACCTCCATTCCCTGCCTTCTCCCACCTCCCATCTAGAGGCAGCAACAAACCTGCAAGAGGGGAGGCGGAACCAGGGGAAGAGACACAGAGGAAGATGCAGCTTCTCTTCCTGGATCAGTTCCAACGTGGAGCCGATCCTCCACTCTCCCAATCTAATAGCTAATGTCTGTTGAGAGGATCAGTCTTATTCATGGCAATTTCTATGAATCAGCATGAGTTAGACCTTGGAGCTGCACTTCTGTCTGCACCCTTGGGGTGCCAGTTTGAAGCATTAGGATGGTTCTGGAATTACCGTACTTTAATGTATTCTTCTGTTCATTTCTTCACGAGTATTCTTGTTTTAAACATGTATTTTTCTTTCAGTCAAACATACCTTGGTGCATCCCAATTCCAACTGAACTCCCAGAATCTGCTTAAAGCATAGCTATAGTTTTCTTAAACAATTTTGAGATTGGTTTGAGAAACAAAAGGAGTTTCTATGATTTTGTAGAACCTGAGATATCCTTTTACACAAAACAAGGAAACTGGGAGGGTAAGGAATAATGAAGCTGTACCAAAATCTGTCATCTTGTTCTGTCCCTGACTGTTTTACTTTTGAATGGCTCTAGTTTGACATTTCAACTGTGCAACATGAATACTATATATGATTGCCTTCATTTAGAGATGTCACTCTTTTTATGCTTGGGGTGCATAGAAAGGAAGTCTCATGTAGTTTTGATTTATCCTCTGGTAAATTAACGGATAAAGCATCACAAGGAACAGTTATGCCCATGGAAATTTTTGCTGAACCTCGGTGGAAGGACATATTACAGATTTTAAGAAAATGCAGGAATTGCTTTTGACATTGAAGTGACTCCTTTGATTTTTCTTCCTCACTGGCTACAAGGGTGTTGTGTTTAATGACTTGAAGATGCTGAAATCAATGACCTGATCATCTATGTTAATGTATATTAATGGACTAAATTGTCAAGGAAGACAAGTGAAGCAAACACCATCAATGGTTCAGGAGCTCTTTTATTTTATTTATTTTGTTGGCAGTTCTAGAACTCTTACTGCCCTGGATTTGGTTTGCGAGAAGGAGGAGATTGGGACCACTATAAAACAGAAAGATAATTTTATATTCAGGTACAGAATGGCAAATTTATTAGGCTGAATAGGTTTCTATAGTTTTGTTAGGCTCTGGTTTCTTTCAGAATCACAGAATCCATCCCACTGTCTATTTTCTTATTGGCAGTACAAATGAAGAATATGTCATCATGGGAAGACTTCAGTATCTTTAATCTTTAATTCTTTCACAGTTCCCTTCCATACTCTCAGCTGGATTTTTTTTTAAAAGGAAAAAAGTGACACCACTAATTGCTAAAACCTGAGCTACTACTGCTAAAAGCAATTATGCCTATAAATAAAAAAAAATCAAAGCAAGTACCCCTAAACAGCACTGAGATTTCAGCTGCAAAGAGGTAACAGAGGAAATCCACACAAAAGGCTTCCACTCTGTCCTTAAACTACCTTTTGTATGTTCTCTAAGTATTCTGATGCTGGCATCATTGGCTGAGCCTATACCTAAGAAAGCATCTTAACTGACTTATCAGTAGGTGTAACTAGCTAAATTTAGATAGTGGTAGCATTAATTTAAAATAGACTGTTTTGGTTAATTCTTAGCATTTTGTATTTGGGGAAGCTGACAGCAATTGAATTCATGGGTGAATGTGATGCCAAGCAAGTGATCTTAAAGATGCAAGGTTTCACTAAGAATTCCAAAACGAGCTGGCAGATAGCAGGAAATGAATTAACCTCTGTCTCAAAATGTAGGGCCAAATCAGACCAGTAAACTCTGGCCAAAACCTCAGAGCTCTAAATTGATTTTACAAAGGTCATATTTAAAATTATCTCCCATTATTGCAGGGCATAGACTTGTTCTTTGTATGAAGAACTGGGGGAAGATATTCTAGATACAGAATTATATTGGAGACTTGATCTTTTTGGCTATATCTCCATGGTATTTTGTCTTTTCTGCCACATATATTTAATGACTGTTCTTAACGTTGTTTTGGCACAATCCCATCCCTTTATTACACACAATACTTTTTCTTCAGTGCATACTGAAAATACAGTGGGTGTTTCTAGAGGTGCATTTACACTGGCTTAAATTTACTACGCAGTAAATTACTGCTCAGTAAACGGGAATAGGCCAGCATCCATATGTGCAGGCATTAAAGTGCATTAGGACTAAAGTTAGTCCGAAGTCAGTCCACACACCCAACACTATTGCATAGTAAGGCATTTACATGTGCATTACTGAACAGTAGCTAATCATGAGTAATGATGTAAGTTCCAAATTTATGCTCAAGTCAACATAAGTCACCATATTTACTGCATGCTATGGATGTGCATGCATAGACACATGCCTGTATTATGCAGAAACTTCAGTTACTGCACAGTAAATGTGCATGTTCGACATGTCCAGCGTAACACAGCAGAGCAGTTGCAGTGCTAGAGTGGGTGAGAGGGTCACAGAGATCCTCATAATGCTGTAAGTCTTTCAGTTCTTCCTGTCTTTCCTACCAATAAGACTCTGACCACTTCTCCAACCTTTCTAAGTCCCTTCTTCCAAATTTCCAGTGTCTCTTCCTTCTCCCAACAAGCATCTTAATTCTCCTTTCCTATCTTCCATTAAGCCCTTACCTCCAATTTTGTCTTCATTCCTCAAATTCAGTTTGTGATTTCCATAGTCCACCAGCAAGCCTTTGTTCCTCCTTTCTTGCCAGTTTCCTTCTCAATGAGTCTTCTTAGATTGCCCCATCCAGCTACAGTTTGAGAGCTTGCCCAATAGAGGTCTTGTATACTGGAATATCACTAGGCCTAATAAGAGTCCTAGTTTAGAGGTAATTCACCTGAAAGGCTGCCCCAGATCCTCAAACTCTGGAAGCTTTCAGATCCCTAGCACAGAGGACGTCTTACATGGCTTAGGCTTCCCCAGAGCTGGACAGGCACAGTGGCCAGAAATCCCTCTGTATTTTTCCAACTGGTTCTAATGCTAACAATCTGTATCTGGGCCTGACCAGAATTTGGGAAAAGCCACAAGTGGATGGAAATGAAAATAATGACTTGGAGTAGAATTAGTCTTAAGGGTTTCAAGGCACAGTGGGATCCTTTTCAGCAGAACTCTCATTTCATTTCAGCTGGCTCAGCCCTCACCCCTGATATAAGCCCATGGGACTGGGGGAAGGGAGGCAACACTATTCAGAACACTAATAAGACATCAGGGGAACTGCTAGACAACTCCATAATAAATGTTTTTGTGATCTTTCTCTCACTCTCAGAATCATAAATTGCTGTAATTTTTATTAAGGGCCTACTTTGGGAATAAAATAACTCAGAAAATCCAAGACGGTTCTTCCTAAGGTTATATTTGTAACCCCCACTGAAATCTACTCAAATACCTTCATTATTCTATCATGTTGGCAAGGGAAGTCTTTCTTGTCATTCATCTTGAATTGCTTTGCTTTTTGGATACACAGGCCTCTGGGGTTTGCAATTCTGAACCACAGCTGAACAGCTTCTGCTCTAGATTTTCACACATTTCTCCACATGAAAATGCACTGATCTTAAAATGTGTTGACTTTGACAGGTTGCAACATCTGGTTTACAAGAGACAACTGCACTCAGTAGCTTTGAATTAACTTTAATTTGCTTAGCAGAATGATGTCCATTAGGATTAGGAAAGGACTTGTTTTAGAGGGGAAAAAAAAGGGCTTGTTTTTTAGGCACAGTGCATGAGTAGGAGAGAAAAGCAGCTTTCTGAAATTCCATCTCCCAGCTTCAATTCAAGGGCTGTTTTAATTGTCAGTACTTTTGTACTGGCCTTTTTCAGCTACTCGTTTGGTCCAGAATAGCAGAGACATAAGCCTAGTTCAGACAAGCGTGGATGTTTGGTTCCTCAGGGACAAGTAGCAGCAGTGGACCTTGCACCTCAGCTACTTGTCCTGGGGAAATGCCTATGCCATATGTGGTTTGGCCTGCAGCAAGTTACACTAGGGATAGTAGGGAAGGCTGTGGCCAGCACTGTGCTGGTCCCAGCAAACATCCTGGGGCCCCGGGGGCCTCCCAGGGCTACAGCAGTGGTGATCTTGTCAGCCACAGCGCAACTCCAGGTGGCCCACCTCTGTTTTTCAGTGGTGCACACTGCCTGTGTGTGTGCTGTTCCATTTTTTTTTCCTCTGCAGGTTTTTTGACCCCTGGATATCCAGGGGTCAAAAAATCTGTGCAAAAAAACTGGAGCAGCATATACATGGATAGTGCACCCTTGCAAAGCAGAGAACACCTGACTGTGTGGTATGTGGTTCTGCAGATACGTTTGTGGCACCACATACTACATGGCCACGCTTATCTGGACTCACCCACAGTGGGCACATTCACACATGCAGGCACGTATACTTGCAGCAGCTCAAATGTCAGTAGCACAAATTTGTACCAGAGTTTTCTGCTTCAGCACACATATCTGAACATGCACTTTGGTATGACACAAATTGTGCCACTTGGGGCAAAATGACCCTGCCCAGCTCCTCCTGGATCTTCAGCCAGGGGGAACTAGAGGCTGGGGCTAGCACAGGTGCTGGCCACAGCAGTATAGAAAGCTGCCCTGTGAGCAGCTCAAGGCTACTTGCCCTTAGGTGCTTCTGAGGTCCCCATATAATAGGGGCTACTAGTTGGCCAGGTGGGTCTTAGGGCCCATGGTATTTGAATGGGCCCTAATGGTATTTGAATGGGAACTTGTGAGGCCTGGCCAGTTGGTATTTAGGGATACTAGCCTCTTGTGCCAGCTGGACTGCTGAAGCAGCCCTAACCTAGAGTAACCCTGCACCCTCTACCGACTGCAACAACCTGGCAGTGGGGGCTCTGCCTAGCAGTCACCTGCTGCCACCTGTGACAGCATCCACCCCCTTGGACCTGTGCCCCCATGACTGTGCACCTACTGACCCAGACGGGGACCG
This sequence comes from Caiman crocodilus, assembly GCA_030014935.1. Taxonomy (NCBI): domain Eukaryota; kingdom Metazoa; phylum Chordata; order Crocodylia; family Alligatoridae; genus Caiman; species Caiman crocodilus. The sequence continues at coordinate 61,022,287 of JAGPOW010003395.1, forward strand.
CACAGCCACCTGAGCTGTGGAAAGGGTACTGCAGCAGAGCTACCTGCACCTCTGAGCCAGTTGCCAGCAGGCCATGACTGCACAGCTGGCCTTTGGGCAGCACTGCTGTCATGTCCTCTGGTGTCTCCACTCTTCCATCCAGACAGCTATCACCCAGATGTGCTCCTTGTAGTGACCCACTTCAGACTGTTGAAGCATGTCCTTTTGGCCCCAAATGGACAGGTCAGTGACCTCATCTGCCCTTCAGCTGGGTCCCTCTCCTCTGCCAGGTCCTGCAACTTGCCTCCGTAGCAGAGAGGTATTCCCTGTTTAAAAATGGCAAATTTGCTGATAAAAAAAAATCCCAAATTCTCTCATTAAAATACCCCAAATCCATGTTCTTCTGCAGTTAGAATGAAATGACACTATACATAGAAACATCAGTTGAGCAATGTTTTATTGATCACTTTACAATTTTTAAGATATTTGAAAGCCTACCAATGCCTCTCTCATCATAATAAAATGAATTCTAAATATCTGCACACTTGAGCTTTTGCTTTTGGTTTTTCTGTCATATAAAAATCAGAGCTGTCCTGACCCCTTTGCTCACCAGATTTGGGGTGCAGCTGTGAGTCCAGCTGCAGCTGTACCACCTGCTGCTTTGTGGCTCTGAGCAGTGTCAACCCTTACTGTTCTGCTCCCTGTGCCTGGGCCTGGGCCCCAGCAATCCTTATGATGTTCCTGGGAAGCCCTCAGTTGGGACTCAGGTACTGGGCTGGGCAGGCCCCTTTCCTTCCAAACTGGCTTCCCCCTGCACAGGCTACTGTAGGGGGGCAGAGCCCAGCTCTGGTAACCTCTCTCTCTCCCTCTGGCCCCCATCTCTCTCCCCCATCTCTCTCTCTGACCCCCCTGACTCCCATCTCTCTCTCTCTCTCACACCCATTGCTGCCACCTCCACCCGTCCCCCAGCCCATAACATCCCCCCTAAGTGCTTCCTGGGATCAGAAGCCCCCATGGGCTGGGGCCTTATGTCCCAGCACCTGTGTGGAGTTGGGGCAGGGCTGCAGTGTGGCAGTTGCCCCTGCAGCCATGGATCCCAACAGCAGGTCCTGTTCTGTCCAGCCTGGTGGCTGGGTAATCAGGGTCTGAGATTTGTGGGGTTTTAGTGGTGGGGGTTGTGAGCAGGTTGTTGGGGATGTAGGGGTTGGAATAGGGTTTGTGGGGGTGAAGTTTGTGGGGGCAGTGTGGGGCATGTACAGGGCTTTGGGGTTGTGTGGGATTTGTGGGTGTAGGGACTGTAGGTAGGTATGTGGATGAGGGTTATGGGTGTGGCTTGAGGGTGTGGGGTTTGTGGGTGGATTGTAGGGGAATTTGTGGATGTGGGGGCACTGTGTGGGGGTGAGGGGACTGCTTGGGAGGGGTGGGTCCCCAGCCTGCTCCCCCCTGCACTGCCCCAGCAGCAGCCATAACAGCAGCAACTGGGGTGCTCATGCCCACTCCTGGGAGAGGCCCCTGGCACAGCGATGCAGCCATAGACCCAGTGGCTGCACATGCCACGGGATGTGGGCCTAGCCTACTGACACACAGCCTTGAACAGAACTGGGCTGGATTTTCCTGTCACCCAGGATGAGCTGTGAGGCCTCAGGCTAGGCTGGGTCTGGTCCTGCCTCCATGTGCCCCGCACTTTCTTGGGCTAGGCCAGTTCCATGGAGGCAGGACCCAGCCCAGCCCAAGGGTGCACAGCTTCTGCATGCAGTGCCGGGACCCCAGGTCAGCCCAGTTCTGCCCAAAGGTGCACACTAGTGGGCCAGGCCCCTGATCTGCAGCATGTGCAGCCACCAGGTCCAAGGCCACTCTGCCAGGGGTCTCTGCCAGAAGTGGGTATGTGTGCCCTGATGGCTGCTGAGGCTGATGGGAGGGGTGACAATATTCCACGTGGGGGGGGCAGGGGACTCATGCCTCACAAGCTTTCCCCCCACCCCCATACAGTCCCTCCACCCACAGTCCCCCCACTCCCACATCCCTACTTACCTGGGACAGAGCTTGGGTCCAATCTACTGCTGCAGCCTTGCCCCACTCCTATTTGCTCCAGCACAGGAGTGGTGTGCTGGGGTAGCAGGGGCACGGGGCAGCCATAGATACACTATGGCTGGGTGCCAGAGTGTCTCCTTGAAGGATTCAGCCTTTGGTTGTCTCTGGACATGCTCCAGGAATGTGCCCAGTGCTGCTTTTTTCTGGTGTGGTTTTATTTTTATTATTGTTATTTTTTTGATACTGGGATTTCCCAGTATCAAATTTAGAGCATAGAGAACATGTTTTCCTCCTTGGTGTGCCTCTTGCAGTATCTTAAACTGCTTTGAGGCACTGCAATTGGTATGTACTTGTTCATCTGGACTCAGACAGTGTGTCCAGGTCATACTGTTTTCCCCCTTCATTGACCTGGCCACTTCAGCACACTCTTATTTTAGGGAGTGCATGAACAGCTATTTGTCTTCATTAATCTACATGGAGGGATCATTTTGAGGGCCAGTTAGACTGGCTTAACAGTTCCTTTGAGGCAGATGCACCAACAGAAACAGGCTTCAGTAGACTTTGGAATCTCCATGTGAATATAAAGCAGATGCTTGTCTAAGGAATAAGGAAATATTCTGTCAGTTTGACTAAGTAAAAAAATAAAATAAAAGGAGGCGGAGTGAATTTGGTGATAATTCAAATGTCATTCTCACTGACAGTCCTGAAAACTAAAGATTTCTGTTTATGCATAGAAAAAATGCAGCATGGGAAGCAGCAAGCCAAGACTCTGCAAACTGCCTTATCAGTGTCCCTGACTGTGGGTCTGTTTATGGTGCAGACTGCAGCATAATGTAAAGATACCTGAATTAACCTTAGATGAGCTAGCAGAGGTACCAAAGACTGTTTTGCCATGGCAGGATGATCCTGGATGCTGGTAAATGGAGGGCAAGGTAAATTAGCCTATGCTGAGTGATATGCTGCCATGGTTAGCCCACTTACAGTTCTTACACACATCTGCACCACACTACAGTTAGCAGCATGTATACATACTCTTGGGTTTCAAAAAGATCCCCTCTGTAAATAGTAAGGTATGTATACTAAGAAGTGAATTGCTAATGAAAAATAAATAAGAAATTACATCTAAACCCCAATATTATAAAAGATGAAGATTGCAAAGACAGTCACTCAAAAGTTAAGTAATGTGAAAATTAATATAATCAATGGGTGCTATTAGTGAATATGAATAAATTCTGGAGCTTATTGCTCTGGATTTTTTTGTCTCCTGAGCATGCCATTTGAACATGCACCCAGAAGCAAATAACTCTGAAGCAATTAGCTCCAAAGTTAATTCAAGCATAACATGTGGAGCCCAGTTGGAGCAGCCCTAACTGGCATGGGGGTCTTTAGGATCAACCTGCCAGCATGAGGCTGCTCAGTTTGGTACAGAAGAGATAATAGGTGCCTCAGCAGGGAGCTAGCTGGCAGACAAGCACCCCAGCCAGCCAAGTTGGTGTCTACATGTGCACTGCTGTGCACAGAATAACTCTGCAGCAGGGTAGTACAAGACTACCCTGCTGCTGAATTTGTTACTTTTGTGCACCCTAATAGGAGTGCACGTGTAACTGAGCAGTTAATTAGGCAATTATGCGGAAAACAACTCATTTAGACATGACCAGTGTGACTTAATTCAGCAGCTCCACATGTTGCTTTATGATACAGTCTTCGTTACATGATCACATGCTCTTTTTCCACAGGACTTCTGCCTTAATCTTTGCATACCTCTCCTTTTTTAAAATTGAGTTGAAAAAGATGAGGACAAATAAGTAAGTAAGAGAAACAAATGGTAGAGGTAGGGAGAAATCTCTGAGATATGGAAATTAAAACGCTGGAAATTGATTTGCAAATAAATTAAAGTTTTCAACTAGCCCCAGTTAAATGTATGAAAATTCAAAATAAAACAACTTAAGTGGTGTGTTTTATTGGGAAAAATACATAAAACCCCAAATTACAACTTAATCAAGAGCTAAAGGTGCTTTTCACCTCTGAAGAAGAAACTCAAACTTAACATCAAGGCAATGGATTGACAAGGATAGATATTGCAGTAAGCATTACATTGTTGATTATAGAGTTGGAATTGTGCTGTAGGTGTGATGATCCAGGAAATATGAGAGAGGGAAGAATATTTCTTGTTGGGAGAGATTTTAGACAAGCTTTTGGGTGGCACATTAATTATAGCCATTCATTCCTTAAATGCAAGGCAAATTTTGGTAGGGTAGGGTGACTGATTTTAACTAGTGTAAAGATACGTAAACCAAATATAAACAAGGCTGATTAAATACCAAAAAAAGTTACAGCAGTATAAATTACTACATACTCTATGCTGCCATATTTAGACTTCTACTGATATCCAAGCCAACTACATTGGCTATCTCCACCCTACACTGTAGTAGAAAGTAACAATGGGTGCACTCAGATTCACACAGCCCTAATGTTTACAAATTTTATGTTACACATTTTGTAATTAAGCAAAATAATTTTTTAAATTTATTTTCTCTATTATAGAAGGAGACATTTTTAAATTAATTTAACTTGTTTATTAGTACAATGATTTTTTTTTACCAGGACTTTTAATAGCTAATTGCTTTCTGGGAAAAAAATAAAAGTGAACCTGTCAAAAAGACTACTTTTGGTAACATTTGATATTCCATTACATTCAAGATAATGGAAAACCTCCTTGTTTATGAAAAAAGGCTTTAAAGCTTTTAGATGTGTGCTTTCTACCTTCTGAAATGTGTGTTGATTGATTCAATTTTTTATTGCTGTAATCTATCATTTTTATAAATGAAAGCACTTCCCTCTCCAATAAAGATTAGTGAAGTTGTTTGGCATTATTATATAAAGCCTTCCTTCTCTTCAAATGCTTTCTTACAACAGGCTACACAGCGTCCTTGTTCTACTAAGCATTTGGGTAGTAGAGTATAGAGTAGAAACAGTCAAGTGGGTAGAAACAGAGGTCCCTTGACATTGCATTTGTTTCACCTTAACAATTCTTATGCTGACACAAATGATCAGCAAATAGATGTCACTGCTGTGTGCGTCTCACCATACCAGCAACCATGACAGAAGTTACCACTTTATTGCAACCAACATCTATTTGGTCGGTGGCAGTAGAGAATGGGCAGCTTGGAGATGCCAGCACTCTTCCGCCAGCATTCCATCTAAGCTGTGTGGTGTATGCGGCCATGCAGGTGCACCTGGCAGCCTGGCATGAGCGCACCTGCATGCCCATGCACACAGCACAGCTTAGGGGGAATGCCGTCTCTCACTACCCTGGGCATGTGCTCTGAGGCCTAGTAGGAGCAGATCCCTCATGTCCGTGGAGCACTTGCCTGTTTTTTCCTGCTTACAGAAATTCTCCCTGATGTATCTCCATAAGCAATGAAAGTCTGTGTGGGTCCTGGCATGGAGGCATGGGACCCAAGGAATCCTAGGTGCCCCATGCCTCCATAATGGGACTCGTGTGACTCTGGGCCCCCATCCAGGGACCAATACCGTCCCATGCCTCATACAGGAGAGGGGAAAGGGATGCAGAAGCTGATGAATTCCCAGCGCCCTGTGCCTCCACACCAGTACGGACCCACATTGACCCATGACTCCTTGTAAGGTACACGTCAGCGTGGACCTCAGTGTAGAGGCATGGCACACTGGGGATTCTCCAGTTCTCACACCACTCCACGGCATCCTATGCCAGGATCTGGGCTGATTCCTGCCTCTGGCAGAAGCATGGTCCAGAGCAGGTCCTGGCAAGGAGACATGGGGCAGCACTGCACCCAGGGAATTCCCTGGGACTCAGTGCAGGTCCCAGCAGGGAGGCAAGGGGTGCCAAGAATTCCCTTCTCTCTTCTGGTGCCCTTGCTCCCCTGCTGGGACCTGTGCTAACTTGGTGGAGGCATGGGTCAGTACAGATCCCAGCACAGGGCAGGATGGAGCAGTGTGGAAGCTGAGGAAAACTTGGCTTCTCATACTTCCACCCTATTAGTAAGTCTGCTCTAAAATCATAGTGAAAAGAAGACAGCCCAATTTTTGTCATGCGGTATTTAAAGTGAGGTCAGTCCTAGTTGGGAAGTATAATGCTAATATGCCTTCACTTTATGGCACAACTTGCAATACCTTGTCTTCACTAGCATTCTATAGTGAAGTTGATAACCTACATGAGCTATCCCCTCATAAAAGCTTGCATTTTTGTTTGTGAAGACAAAAGCCTCAGTGACCATAGATGGCTCACACTACACTTTTTACACTTCTTGCTATTAGGTTCAGAAAGCACTTTCTATGCTGTGTGCTGCTGCCAAGTGCTAGAGTGCAGTGACAGCTTGGCCTTCCCACCAAACTAATAGACTCTACCCCTAATGCAACAGGGTGCCAGTTGGCGTGCTAAGCATACTGTCTTTCTGCATCATGGCCAAGGAACATCAATGTCAGCATTCAGCCTGAGTCATTCAGGAATATGCTGCTGATGAAGGGGGAGGGAAGGACTTCTACACCCTTTTTTCCCATGTCCTTCAGCACAGCTGTTCAAGAATAAACACACTGTTAACCCACTTAAGGGGCTGCAAAGAAGGCAAAAATGTAGTTTCAAGAATAGGTAGGTCTTTACTGTTTTTGCTTACTGTTTTGTTTTTGTTTTTTTCATTTTACAATTTTTGGGGCTTGTTCTAGAACAACATTTTAGCACCCTTCTCTTGTTCACTTTTGACTCCCTTTAATATACTCTGTTTTTAGGATGTACAGAATGTTCTCATGCATTTTAAACAGTCTCCATTTTTTTACTTTTTTGGGAAAATATGATGACTGAGAGTGACAGGTTAATTGTGTCTGAACAATTCAAGCCCTATTTAGTTGGAGTCCATTCTAGCTCCTTGCTGAATGCAAAGCTGCTAGAAGAATGGAAGAAAGAACACATAACTGTAATATTTAATGAAATTAGGTATAAGGGGAGGAGCCAGTAAATAGTTATATATATTTAACTTCATTGATTTACAAAATCCTAAATATGGAATCACAATGTAATTGCAAAAATTTGTGTATAAATCCCCCCGCACCTACATAGTGTTTTGTCATAAAAGTTATATTAATTTTACCCCTAAACTGATACTAGTTACCAAGTAACACAAATAAAGCTGCAGGAATATGATTGTGTTTAATAGTATCTAATTGATTATCTGAAATGTGCTTGAAACTATAAACTGTAAAGTTAACACAGTGAGGTTATGAGTGGATAGCAGACTAACAGAAAATGGCAGTGGTAAATGGCAAGGGGCCAGGTCCAATTTGATTTAAGAGGCAACAAAATGGAATCATAAGCCACAGAACTTAATATTATGTTCTATGTACAAGTTCTAGTATGTGTGTTTATACATGTGCTCCTGGATTGGGAGGGAAGGAGCTTTTTAATTAGACCGGCTTCCAGACAGCCACTCTAATGAAAATACCTCAGTGTCACATGTGTTAAGCCCCCACACATTTAAAAACGGCTGCAGGACACAGCCTCTTCTACCACCCGCTGGATAACTTGCAGGTGCCAAAGCATTAAATACTTAACCTGTGACAAATAATAGACTTAACCTGCAACAAGTAAGGTTTAGATTAGATATTAGGAAGAAATACCTAACTGTGAGGCTAAATATTAGATCAGATACCTAGAGAATTTGTGGACTTTTTGACATTAGAATTTTTTTAAATCTAGGTAAAACAAATATTTGTCTAAAATTCTTAAGACAGAGATAATGCCTCCTTATGCAAGGGGTGACACTAGATCACATGAGACACTAAATCACATGGCTTTCTTATCTATGAAATGAAAAAACAGAATTCTAGATACCCACAAAGATATCACATTTCAAGAGGGGCTGCATGTACTCGGCAACCATCTTAGTCAATTTCAAGCCTGGTTACTAGAGTTGCCAGGGTCAACAAAAAGGACCCTATCTGAATGGCAATTTTTAATGTTGAGAACAGCAATTTGTAATATCTGACAGCAAGAATTTATCTTTACATCCTATCTTTAGTTTATTTTCCTGCGCTTGAAAACAAGGGATAGCATTGTCTGAATAAAGAAATAGGACTGGTCATGTTTATGAATTGAGTCAGTTTTAGTCTCTTAAATATAGTGTCTGCCAGTTATTAGAATTGTATTGGAAAGAGCATTTTGGATCCTAGCAGCAAGTGGTACAAAGTAAACTGAGCTAAACAAAAAGCTTGTTCTGAGTCCTGTCAAAAAATTTGTACATTTTTTGGTACTTGTATTATATTCTTTGCTTCTAGCAGCTGGTGAGGAAACATAATGTCTGGTTCAATTTGTAAACATAATGTATGGCTTAAGATCTTGATTCTAATAAGCATCTCATTCTACAGTATGGGATGCTAATGAGAGACAGAATATGCATGCATACAGTAGACTGTTTTGGGTCTTTGTTAGAGGTTTGACTCTAATATGTGTCAGATTTCTATGAAACAAGATCCTAATAGCAGGTGGAGGGCATAGATGCTTGTGTTTACTTGAGACAATAACTGCTCATCATTGTACCAATCATTTTGAAGCATTGTTTTCTTATAGTGTCCTGTAGTGATGCCTGTTCATATATTTGGTGTAACTTCCCCTGTGCCATCAATTAATAATTTTGTAGCAAACCCTCCAGTTTTTTCTCTTTTTTTTTTGTATTTATTTTAAAAGGTATTCCCACCCCTTCCCCAACCATTTCTGACTTTTTCTCTCCCACTCTATTCCCTATAGATAAGTGTAAGTGAGCTCAGACTTACAATAAGCTTTAAACATTTTTATTCTGGTAGCAAGTCTTTGGTTTTGGATATCCACCATTTTATATTGTATTATTCTTAGGTTTGTATTGATTTTTAGTGTTGTATATTGTATTATCATTTTTGTATTGAGTTTTATTGTTTCATATGGATATTGTATGGTTCAGGCCTGTGTTTGTAAGTGAACCAAAGTCCTGTCAAGTCTCCATCTTCTGTCCTCTGCCTGGGCATCCCATGTTGCAACTGTATGAGTCACATACCCCTCCCATGTAAATTGGTTCCCCGATGAATGAGTGTAATTGGGAATGATTGAAACACAATGGTAGCAGGCCTCTACTGAATGGCTGTAATCACTGGACCATCACCTTGTATTGATTCACCCAGGAAACACGGACCACACCCAGGAACAGAAACAAGACCACCATTTGAAAGACCCTGCAAAACTAGCAACTCTCGCCATTACAGACACCAGAAACTGCACATCCCTGCATGAAGCACACATGCTCAGTACACTGACCCTTGCCTGGCCATGCCTCCTGTCACTAGGGTCACACAAGGTCTGCCCCTATAAAAAGGGGCAGTGAAGACAGACCCAGTGGGAACATCATTTCCATCTGGACCAGCACCATGCTGCACCACCTATCCACCCACCGGCAACCCCCCTCTGGATAACATCTACTGGACAAGGAACCCCTTCTAACCTGGATAGGTAGATATTACCTGCACACCTCCTTCTACAATCTGGACTCTTTCTCTGTCTCTGTCTTTCTCCTCCTGGACTTCAGTGGACTTCAGCCCTTGTACCAAGCCTCTTTAACCCCTGCTGCTATTGTGTGTGTGGGGGGGGGAGGTGCAAGGGAACCAATTTGGCACTGTGTCACCATCTCTCCTGTTCAATAAAACTACTGTCATTTGCAACCTCAAGTTGGGTCATGTTTTACTGAATCTCCCAGTCCCTTCCCTATCTTAAATTCCAGCGTCATTCTCTCTCTCTTTCTCTCTCAGCTCCAGTTCCCACCCTCTCTGCTAGTTTCCCAATCTCCTCCCAATTCCATCTCCCCTTTTCTGCTGCCTCTCAGCCTCTCCTTGCTTTCCTGCTGTCCCTGCTGCCTGTCGCTTTTCCTGTGATATTCTGCTGTCTATCTCTCTGTTTTCAGGCTTCCCCTGCACCTTCTGTAATCTCCCTCCCTCCCCACCCTCCACAGCTTCCCAGCTCCTATTAGTTGTCTCCAGCTTTCAGCACCTACTGCTGCTCCCTGCAACTTCTCTAGCTGTTCTGGAGCCATCCTCTGGCTCCACACATCCAGAGCCCCTCTTTAACACTCCCACTTTCCCTTAGTCCCATTTTCCCTGTCCCCATCCAACTTTTCAGCTCCCCCATAGCTCTGGCTCCAGTCCCAGACTCTGTGCTGACATGCTTCCCCATTCTGCAGGCTTTGGGCATTGTCTTTTAATCAATGAAGATCAATTAAAGTTACTCCCAAGCCTCAGTTCTTCAGCCCAGGCTCCTCTACTCTACCGGTTCTAATTCTGGTCCCAGTGACTTTCATTTCAAGTAATTTTAACTCCGTACACTTCTACTTTCTTTCCTTAACCTTTCCCCAGGAATCCCAAGTACACCAGGCACATGCATACATACACATCACAACACCCAACTTAGGAACTCACCCGTGTGTATGTGTAGGTGGGTGATATGTGTGCAAATTATTGTATACACATATATATACATATATAGATATCATTGTGTGTGTGTGTGTGTGTGATATATGAATTAGTAATCCACGTATGTGTATTGGATGTGCAGATGTTGGTAACTAGTAACTGATTCTGTGTAAATTTGATGTGTGTAGTGTGTATGGGCTTAAACTGGTGATAGGTGTGCATGAACCTAGACTAGTTATTTTGAATGTATGTGTATCTGAGTTGCTAGTGTGAGTGTGAGAGAATGTGTGCATGTATGTATAATATGGCATTGTGTGCATGATATATGAATTAGTGATCTGTGTCTGACTTTTGGAGTGTATAGTGTATGTGTTTAAATTGGTGATAGATATGCATGTGCCCAGGCTGGTTTGAATGTGTGTGTGTGCCTGAGCTGGTGGTTTGCATGTGTATGCACCTAACTGACTTGTGTGTTTGTATGTGTGCAATTGTGTCACACTCTCCTAACAGCACAATATTGAGATCCTGAGAGTTGGCCTGAAACCTTAGGGCAACAGTTTTGCCAGTTTGGATATATGAACAAATAAAAAGGATGGGTTTTGCAGTTTGTCAGCTGTTCTGCAGTAAGTGCCCATGCTTATTCCCCAGCAATGAAAGATGATCTTTGGTAATCTACTCTTTATTTTGAGGACTCAATTATTGTTGACCTGCTTTTGTATACCACTGGGTAAGAGCATGCACACTGGTATTTATCACAGAGCAGAAGATGTGCTGTACAGTTTTCTTTACTCAGAGGAACCAGTTCATGTGCTTTGCCCCTAATAAATTTATATGTCCACTGTTCCTCAGCCATTTGACCTGGTATGTTAGGTCACATTATTATTCTGTAATGCCCCTTGTCTCTCACAAAAGAAAAGTATATAGTTGTGTAACTCAGGTGTACTCGAGTATGTACTTCCCTTCTCCAATTGAAGGAAATTTTTAGCTGGCAGGTGTGCAGTGGGGAAACTGCAGACCACTCACAATTTCCCTCCATCCTTATAGAACCAGGCCAGGACAGTCAGGGGACATAAGTTAATGTAAATACATTTGTATATAGTTATCACCAGATAAATAAACATGAACATAAACAGATGCACAAATAGATAGATAGATAGATAGATAGATAGATAAGGTTATATAGCATTTACCCAGAGGTTACTGTTTATGTTATTTGCTTGTATATCATACATATCATATTATACATGATATACAAGCAAATAACATAAACAGTAATCTCTGGGTAAATGCTATATAACCTTATACCAGGGCTCCAGATACAGGTAAGTCACAGGTAAGTAGTAACAGAAGGTTCCAACCAGGGTCTCAGTAGGGAGATCATAAAATAACAACACTACAGAAATGAACCAACTCACAAATCAAGGCACTCAAAAGAACACAATAAGAGGCACTGTTTACACAATATAAAGCACGTAGACACAATTTAGTACCTCATGCTTAGGGGGTGGGGAACTCCAGATTGCCTTAGGTATCTGGACCCCAGCAACGCTTTGAGGCAGAGAAAGGATCCCCAGTGCTCCCGACCCATGAGAGGCCCTAGCATGGATGCTTCCCAAAATAGCCCACCCAAAAGGCCTGGCCAGGGTGTTCCCTCCCCTGTAGGAACCCCCTTCTCCAGTAACTCAGGACTCTGGGTCCACCTGGGTGGTCAGCATCCCCTCAGCTGAGGTGCTTCTTGCTGCAGGGGCCTTCCGGGCCTCTAGCTCTGGCCAGACCACCTGCCTGCTACTAGCCCTGAGCACCATTGCATGCTCCCAGAGGCTCTGCCTTCTGCTCAGGGTTGGGGGCTAGGCTGCCTTGAATGGCCCCAGGGCCTCAGTTGGGCTTGGAACCATCATGCAGTGAAGCTTCCACTGAGCCCTGATCACATGCCAGGGGTTGGAGACCCAAGCTGCCTCAAGCAGCTCCCCAGGTCTTGGTCCCTCAGGAACCCACTATGCAACTTCTCCTGCACAGAGTTCCTAGCCTCAAGTGGGGTTAGGGACCTGAGGCACCTCAAGCAGCTCCCTGCATCTTGGTCCCACGGAGACTCTCTGTGCAGCACTGTCTGCACCAAGTGGGAGGCTGGAGACCTGAGCCACCTCATGCAGCTCCCGGAGTCTTACTGCCATGCGTCACTTGTGCACTGAATGGAGGTTGTAGCTGTTCACCGTTCTTGTTCCACCAAGGGGGTCTTTGGGCTCTTCAGGACAATGGCATCTGCTCTTGCTCCAGCCAACTCTTCTTTTGCCCTGTCATCTTCTTCATTCCTCGATGCTGATGACTTTCTCTCTGTGTGCTGGGCAGGTTATTCTTTTATCTCCTGTGGGGCTCCACCCATGATTGGAAATGGACCAATCAGGAAGAGGCAGGGTGCTGTCCTCAACCAGGTCTGGCTCTTCACCTTGCCCCAAGGTAGGGACAGGGCAAGCTCCTCCCTTGCTGTCTCCTGATTGGTGGGAATTGCACAACCAATCACATTGAAGCTCTCCAAGCACAGGATATTGGGCTGTTATCGGCGTGCCTGCCACACTTAGAAGGAGTAGGGTGAAAGGAATTAGTTTAGAATTCTTTCGTCTGAAGTAATAGATCATGGACTGTTGATGTCCTAATACTGATTGAAAATTTCAGGACACTGAACAAGAAAGAATTAGGTGCACCTGTATTATAGTAGTCATATTAGGTGTCACCTCAACATGTCTGTGTAATAATTGGTTGGTTAGAGGCAATGTGCAGCACAGCACTGATTAAAGCACTTGTAATAAAGGCATTGATGTCAGATTTTGGCAGGTTATTTCAGTCAGTGGCTTGTCTAGGGACCAAGAAGATAGCTTTTATTTGGCCATATTTGTTTTCATTACCCACTTTTACAGAGGCAGTAAAAGAAAAGAAAATATCTCTTGAGTCCTTCCAAATGAAGTATAATGGTTTCAGTTTATGCCGAAGAGACTCCAGGCTCCCAGAAGTTCTGTTCTGCCTATAGCAGTATCTAATACTAGTTACTATCTATTTCTTGGTCCTTTATTGAGAAAGGTACAACAGGAAAAAAAAAGAATTAAGGCATTCTGTCAAAATTGATTTTGTGAAGTTCATCCAGAACATATACTTGAATACACTCAAAATGGCACAATAAAGAGAGAACAGACTTTGGAACACCCTGAATTCCTAATATTAAATTTCACTGAGTGGCTCACAGCTGCCTGAGTGGCTCAGCTGTTTCCATGAAAATTGCTGTAAGACCTGCAAGTGCTCAAAATTGACTTAATTGTTCATTTGAACTGAGCAACACCATGCAGAATCAGGACCTAAATAGGCTCAAAATAAGCATTGCACTTTTTTGATTCCTTTTGGTACACTTACAGTACAGTGCAGGAAACATAAAATTGAGCTGAACACAGAAAATGAAAATTCACGTCTGCTTTTGAAACAATGGCCTGAAGCATCTCAGTCTTTGTTTTTGTTCATGTTTATTGCAAAATCCCTCTGTTTGTCTCTCTTTCCTGATGCCATGATAATAAGTAAAATGTGCTGTGTATATCATTTCCAAAAACTATCATTCTCTTCTATCTGAATTCTTGCTAAACATCCAGGATAACTCCTACTGGTTTTGTTTCCTCACAGATTTGTTGGTCATTGCAGTACAAAAGTTTATTCACAATAATGATTGATGTTGCTCATTTTGAATTTTCACAGTAGTTCTTCATTAAATATGAGAAGGGCTGGTTGGCATAACAGTACTATAAATAATTAAAGAGAATGATGCCTGTTTCTAATCAGAACCACCTCTAAGTTGTCAGAACATTTTTTCCTATTTGTTTATTAGATTAATCCTTTCAGAAATTCCATTGAATTGTCCAGGGTTTTTTGTTTGCTGTCCTGGTTACATTTTATAAAAATCAGCCATCACTAGTTTGTCACCATTGCTGCTTGAGATTTTGCTGTAAACAAACTAGATTAAAAAAAAAAAAGCATAATAAACATAAAAAAGCAAATCTAGGTTGTCAAACTGTGGTTCTTAATTCTGTATGACAGATAATTACAGAGGTTTCAGCAATGAGCATCAAAATAGATATCTGAAAACATTTTATATAGCTTTGAGATATGAGGGAAGGGTGCTAATAATTGCCAGGCCAAATAAGGAACTGAGAGAATAAAAAAAACCTCTGTCAAATTGTCTTTTGATATTTCTTCAGATGACCTTGAGCATTCAGCAGACATATAGAAGGATCTTTAGATCCTAATGTTTCCTTGTACAATAAACGAGGGATAACCCCCTCCCACCCACAAAACCCCCTAAACAAACCAATAAACCCTTCAGGTATTAAATGCATTCTAGGTAGTAGGGATTATGATCAGCCCTTTGTCAGGAATTGGTTTTCTATATTTGCCAAAACTCAGTCTTTTGAATCCTTTTCTGATACCTACAGAATGAAACTACCCACAAAAACCCTGGGCCTTTTCCACTATGACAGTTCCTATGTTCCTAAATAAAATACCAGCCTTTTTCTACAGTAGTTCCTATACCAAGCCATAAACACTGTTTGTTCAAAATCTGGATAGAACTCTAAATTTTGTAGCTACCATTAGTTTTTTTGGTGTCTGAAATGAATATGTTGAAATATCCAGATGAGCTGTCTGCTGAAATCAAAGATAAAACTTTCAGGCTAAGTACAGACAGTCGAAAAGCCCAAGGCTGAATTGATTCAGTCTTTGCAGGTTCATTTAAGCTGCATAGAGTGAATGAGTAAGCAAATGAACAGACATTCAGTTTTTATTTAGGAAATGCATCCACATGCCTGCAGTAGCTCAAAGCCAGAAGCCAGGGTGTGTCAGAGCATGGCTCTGGCACATAGCCAGCATGGGCTGTGTGTTCACTTCCTCTTCCTGCTGCCCCTGAGGTCTCTAGGATTTGCAGTTCACAATCACGACAGCCAAATTCTGCGGAGTTGCTTGTCGCTTCCATTTCTTGCTTCCAGGTGCCTCTAGGATTTGTAGTCCATGGTTGCAGCCAGCACTAAGTAGGGCAGGGCAGAGCAGGATAGGGTAGTTTTGTGCTTGGGGGAAGGGAAGTTTAACCTACCTTCCTGGCTCTAGATTCCAGCTGGGGATTGCCAGGGCAGGGAGGTGGCAATGAGCCAGCACACACTGCTCCAGCTAGGGAGCAGAGGGGCAAGGCCAGCACTGCTCTTTGCAGCCCAGCCCTGCCCCGCCCAGAGTTGCAAAATGCTGGGGGACTCTGATTTAACTTGAACCGGGAAGGGGTCTGAGACAGAAGTTTCATAAACCAGTTTGACCTAAATCATTTAAGTCTGACCCCATATTCAACCAGGTTTATCTTGAACCCATTTCAGCCATTTTGAAACTGGTTTATGTGCACTGAACTTCTATTCTGCTACAGGTTTAAACCAGTTTCAGATGACTTCAACCAGTTTATGTGTAACTTCTGTCCCTAGCCTTACTGGCCAAGCTGGAAATAGGACTGGTACCACAATGTAAAATATTGTATGTTGCTGCCAGTATGCTAAGGTTAGTAGGTTTAAAAAAAAAGAGAACAGATGAAATATTTCTTAATTGGTTTATGCTGTTTTGCTACAAAATTGGGCAGTAAAAAACTTTTATTATCTGATTTTAACATGGTATAAAAGGATAAATTTAATTAAGAAAGTGAAAAGGTATAACTAACCAATGATAATAATTAAGGAATTCTAAATATCAGGCATCTGTATGTGAATGAATTACCTCACCCACATCACGCATTGATATTTCTTCTCTTTCAGATTGAAACCTTTATACATTTTGTTGACGTTAATTTCAAAAGGAAACTGGGACTAGAGAAAGCACCATACATGCAGTGCAGGCAAGTGTGGAATTTTCTAACTTTTGAGTTGAGCTGTCAAAATAAATTTTTTATTTTCACTTTGTCTCAACCAAAAAACCCTAAACAACCATATTTTGTAATTAAGTCAAAGCAATTAATTTCTTACAAAATGAAAAAACACACACAAAAAAATTATTTGGGGTTGAACAAAATGTTATTGTCATGGCAGGGTCCTGCAGGAGGGCTGTGAATCCTTGAGGCCCCCTCTCCATGTCAAGTTGGCCCAACGGCACCCTCTATTTCTCATCCGCCACATCTTTAATGGTTTGAATTGGTTGGAAGGCTGCCTTAGGTCTCCTTGGACACATCTCTAGGTTGACTCGGACCCCGTGGTTTCCCGGACTCCTTGTGTGTCTTGGCTTACAAACGTTTGATTTGGGCACCCTAGCCTTATGGGCTATGCGTGGCTCCAACCACCCCTGATACCACGCCCCAAGCCTTCCAGTTGGAATTGACGTTGGATTGTCCCCATCTTTCTTTTTATGTAAGCTGCCGCCCCCTCCTGAGGCTCTCCTTGACCTCTTGGAGTCTTCCGTACACTGTCGCCCTCTCTTGGGGCCTTCTCTGTGCTGTCACCCCCTGTCTGGGGCCTTCTCAATAGTGCCCCCTCCTGGGGCTCGCCACACCCACTCAGGGCCTTCGCTGTATGGTGGCCCTCTCATTGGGCCTTTTCTATACAGGGACCCTTTCTCTGGGGCTTTCCCTTGCACTGCTACCCCCTTTCTGAGGCTTGCCACACCCACACTGGGGCCTCTTAATAAACGCCCCATCTCTGGGGCTCATCACGCCTGCGCTGGGCTTCTTAAAAGGCTGCCCCCTTCCTGGGGCTCGTTGTGCCCAACTTGGGCTTCTCAAAGTTGCCTCTCTCTAGGGCTTGCTATGCCCACACTGGGGCTTGGGTCTAAGCACCCTGTAAGATGCACCCTTACTGGCGCCGGGGTCCTCACACTGCGCTGTGAGTCCCCAATGAGGATACTGTGCCCTCATTGGCACTGGGGTCCCCACACCCCTGAGAATACTGCATCCTCACTGGCGCTAGGGCCCCACACCATGGTGGGTCCCTATGAGTAGGTTGCGCCCTCACTGGCGCCGGGGTCCCCACACCACAGGGGTTTCCCTGAGTACGCTGCACCCTCACTGGCACCGGGGTCCTCACACTCCATTGTGAGTCCCCGATGAGGATACTGCGCCCTCTCTGGTGCTAGGGCCCCCCCACCACTGTGGATCCCTACGAGTAGGTTGCGCCATCACTGGCACTGGGGTCCTCACACTCCATTGAGAGTCCCCGATGAGGCCTTCTCCAACCCCTAATAGACTCACCCAAACCACCAGTGTAATAAACAACAAAAACAAAACCACAAGCCCCTAGGCTACAACATAACTATAAGCTGCCTGGCCGTAACCTCAGAAGTCACCTAGCTATAACTTAGCATCCTTGCTCAAGCCTCCAGAGCTATCACAAGCAGTACTTGCAATCATACTTCTTCCCACATCCTGACTGAGGGGACTTCTGCCTGCTAGCAGGGATCTGCCACAGGCCTCTGCTTCTGGGCCTTATAAGAGCCAGGCCCTGCCTCCTAGACCACTGGCAGGTGTAGGTCATTTGTTGCCTACAGTTTCCCTGGCAACTCACAGCTGTGCTCCTTATTCACTGCTAGGGCTTTTTCTCCAGCAGGGCATCTCTGTGCTCTGCGACAGTTATGTTCAACCCAAAAGAGGAAAGTTTAATATTGAACTAGTTATAGTTATTTTTAAATGAAATGGAAAGGCTTCAAGTAATGAAAAGCAGTTTCTAATGATAAGAAAAGTCAAAGTTTTTATCTTTGAAAATAAGATGAAAACAAATGTTCCAGCATGTTAGAATTTTTTAAAACTTTTTTGTTCAAAATAATTGAACATATTTGACACACATTTGCAAAATGTTTTGGTTAACCATAATTTACATCTTTCAGAACCCTTACCTCTCCACGCCCCCCCCCCCCCAAAAAAAATGAAAAGCTTCAGTGGAAAAATGTCATGCAACTCAAACTTTGAGTGCTTGATGTACTACGAGTACAGCACAGTTACACATAAAAACTCATTCTACATTTTTCTTCCAAGGTTGATGAAAGAGAGGAGCATAAAAAGGAAATAAATGCCATGGTTTCCAAAATTTTCATTTTGTGCTACAGACTCCTTGATCTGCTCATTTTCCTTCCAGAATATTTGAGAGCCAGAAGCTTCTGCCCTTGGCAGTTTTAGCAGACCTCCATAATCCAGCGGCCCATAAACCAGTGGATTTTTTGGCTAACTTTGTTATAGTTTTAAATTCAGTTTGTTCTGTAACACTTAAAATGTTCATCTTCTCCAATCAAGTAGGAAAATAAGGTCCTTTGTACATGTTATATTTTCTGGGATGATTAAGGTGTTAATCATGCCAGAAATAGCGGCTGAATGTATGGCTTCATAAAATCACAAACCAGCTACAAAGATATTATTTGAAAAAATGTGTAATATCTTTGTAGCTGTTTTTTATGTTACCATAACTTGAGCATGTGGCATACCATGCAGGGACTGCCCCAGGGCTCAAACCCCAGGGCACTCCTGATCAATTGATCATTAGCTGGTCAGGATGGCCCCAGGATAGCAGATCAAGGTGACCCTTGGGCTGTCCTTATCTGCTTATTGTCAACTGGTAAGAAAAGTCCGAGGGTTCAAGCCCTAGGGCAGTCTGTACCAGCTAATGGGAGATTAGGATGGTCCCAGGAGTCAAGGACTAGGACAGTCTCAATCTACTGACTACCAGGTAATTGTCAGCTGGCTGCAGGTATCATAGGAGGAATAACCCCATAGGTCCCTGGAGCTAGGTGATGGTCAGCTGTTTTTTGGGCACCCAATTTGCCAGCCCAGGAGGAGCCTGGGATCAAGGTTCCCAGACAAGCTTTTGTTAGGATCAGACCCCAAAATGCCTTTAAATGAATGTCTGTCAGTGGCCTGAGTATAATACCTAGCATGAAAATGCTTTCAAAACGCAGGAGAGTTTTTTTGTGGATGAGTGAAACAAATGATTTAAGGGTTTATCATACTATGGGAAGTGTTAGTCCTTAAAGGCATTTATTTGAGGAAACCATGAATAACTGAAACTGGGGGATTAGAACAAAAATGGCATTTTAACTTTAATTGGCATGATTGATACTCATGATTACCACAAGTGACATAAGCAATGATAAGTAAACAGGTGTTAAGATTTTAGAAGAACTCTTATCTATCTTGCTGTAGGAGAGGTAATCTCTAGAGAGCTACTCTATTTTATGTCAATGAATTACTTTGATTGAGAGTGTGTGATAATTACTACTGCTCACAAAATCATACAGGTAAGAGATGATGGACAAGATCTATTACATTATTCTATCTATCATTCAGCTGATGAAAGATTTTTCCCCACAGTATATAGAAATGGGAATAGCATCAGCCTTCTAGATCTAAAGGCATCCATTATAATTAACTCAAAGTAGGAAAAACTTCATATACAAACCATATTTCTTTTCTTTTTATGTTTAATATTGCATAAAGTCTTGCTCTGTGGTTCAAAGTCTGTTTTAAGAATATAATGCATTCTGACAAGAATATTGTCTGCTGCCAAGGTGCTGCTTTGTGCATGTATCTGTTGGTTGTATTTATCTCTCATATTTGTTTAGTTTTCTTGAGTTGTGTGCCATAACCAGGCAATTGTGGTTTGCCCCATGTGCAATTCTTGACATTTGTTTTTTATTTAAAAATGTAGACGTTTAAGGTAAAAATAATGTAAAAGTAAAAATAAAGAAGTGCAATGTTTTTTGGTGGCATATGTGATGACAGCCATTGAAAACAATTCCAGAACTGGTGTGTCTTAGAGTAAAGCAAATTAAAAACTGATCCAACTTTGGTCTAATCTGGAATCACTTTTTCAGGGTTTACATATTGGCATGTTTTCTCTATGTTAGTTTTGAAAGTCATACAAGTTATGTTATGGTAGTTAATTAGGATTTCTCTTTGTTTGGGCTGAAGATGTTCAATAAATCATAAAAAGAGTAGCTGTGCCTTCTTGGCAGTCTTCAAGAGAAACAGCTTCTAGTACTTTAATATTTACATATCATTTTGATTTGGCTTGTAACATATCTACTTACATGATTACGTATTTACATGGGGGAAATGAGTGATCAGGATTAAAAGAACTGGAATTGATTGTGATCATTTTGCCAAAAAAGCTAGCAAGAATATTTAGGAAAAATGAAAAAAAATATTCGTTGTGGCAGAGGTACAAGTGGAAGTAACAACTTGCTGTGGAGTAATTTAAATGGAAAGTCACCCAGATGGTTGGTACTATTTAACCTGTGACTCTGAGACATTCTGAGGGGAAATCCTTCATCTCTGCAAAAATGGGGAGTTAATCATGTGTGCTAAAACCCAAAGGAGTAACAAGGATTACAACTGCAATAGGATGTCCTAACCCTGCAAGATAAAATGTATCTTCCTGGCTGAAAATGTAATTAGGCTTTTTTGGGAGCTTTCTTTTGGTTTCTATTTGTCTATATCATTTTAAACTGGAGGGACTGGTGGCTGCAGGAAACAGTAAACACATATATCATGGCTTTATTAAAAATCAGATTTACTATTGGCTAGTCAGCAAAATACATGCACAAAGCCAGCTGAAAAAAATCTGATTTTATTCTCTTATTTTGAAAACCATAGAAGGTGAGGGCAACTGAGAGACTGCAATGAGGCAATTACGTTGGAATTGGAAGTCCTTGCACAATCACAGAACTATGACATCATTGGAATAACAGAGACTTGGTGGGATAGCTCACATAATTGGAGCACTGTCATGGGTCGGTACAAACTGTTCAGGCAGGGGAGAAGAGAAGGAGGAACTGCACTTAATGTAAAAGAGCCATATGATTGCTCAGAGCTTCAATATGAAACTGTAGATAGGCTTGTTGACAGTCTCTGAGTTAGCATCAAAGGGGAAAGCAACAGGGGTGAGGTTGTGATGGGGGGTCTTCCATTGACAACCAGACCAGGAGGAAGTGGTGGATGAGGCTTTCTTCAAACAGCTAGTGTAAGTCTCCTGATCACGGACCCATGGGGGACTTCAATTACTCTGACATATGCTGGAAGGGCAAGCCAGCAATGTGCATGCAATCCAGTAAGATTATGTAGAGTATTGGGAACAACTTTCTGGTGCAAGTGCTGGAGCGGTCAACTAGGGGCCATGCTCTTTTTGACCTGCTGCTCACAAATAGGGAAGAATTGGTGGGGAAAGTAGTAGTGGATGGCAACCTGGACAGTGGTGACCATGAGATGATTGAGTTCAGGATCCTGAGGAAAGGAAGGATGGAGAACAATAGAGTCAGGCCCCTGAACTTCAGAAAAGCAGACTTCGACTCACTCAGGGAACTCATGGCAGAATCTCCATGGAAGCTAGTCTGAGGGGAAGAGGAGTTGAGGAGAGCTGGCTGTACTTCAAACAAGACTTACTAAGTGTAGGAACAAACCATCCTGATGTGCAGGAAGACTAGTAAGTATGGCAGATACCAGCTTGGCTTAGCAGGGAGCTCTTCAGTAGACTAAATCACAAAAGGGAAGCTTATAAGCAGTGGAAACTTGGACAAACAACTAGGGAAGAATATAAAAGTACTGCACCGGTATGTAGGGATGAAGTCAGGAAGGCCAAAATGAAATTGGAGGTGGAGATAGTAAAGGGATATGAAGGGTAACAAAAAGGGTATACAAGTATGTTGGTAGCAAGAGGAGGATCGGGGAAAGTATGTGTTCCTTACTGAATGGTAGAGGCAACCTTGTGACAGGATGCAGAAAAGACTGAAGTGCTCAATGCCTTTTTGCCTCAGTCTTCACAGGCAAAGTCAACTCCCAGGCTACTGGAACAGGCAGCTCAGTTTGGGGAGGAGGTGAGCAGGCCTCAGTGCTGAAGAACAGGTTAGGGACTACCTAGAAAAGCTGAACACGTGCATGTCCATGGGGCCAGGTGGGAAGCACCCAAGGGTGATGAGGGAGTTGGCTGATGTAACTGCAGAGCCATTGGCCATCATCTTTGAAAACTTGTGATGATCAGGAGAGGTCCCCTATGATTGGAAAAGTGCAAATATAGAACCCATATTTAAGAAAGAGAAGAAAGAGGATCCAGGGAACTACAGACCAGTTAGCCTCACCTCAGTCCCTGGAAAAATCGTGGAGCATATCCACAAGGAATCCATTTCTAACCACTTGGAGAAGAAGGTGATTAGGAATGTTCAGCGTGGATTCACCAAGAGCAAGCCATGCCTGACCAGCCTGACTGCCTTCTATGATGAGGTGACTAGTTCTGTGGATGTGGGAAGACCAGTGGATGTGGTGTACCTTGATGTTAGCAAGACTTTTGATACAGTCTCCCATAGCATTCTTGCAAGCAAGCTAAGGCAGTATGGGCTGGATGAATGGACTGTAAGGTGGATAGAAAGCTGGCTGGATAATCAGGCTCAGAGAATAGTAATCAATGGCTCAATGTCTAGTTGGCAGCAGGTATAGAATAGAGTGCTCCAGGGGTCAGTCCTGGGGCTGATTTTGTTCAATGTCTTCAACAACCTGAAAGATGGCATAGAGTGCACCCTTAGGAAGTTTGCAGATGACCAAGCTGGAGGGAGTAGAAGATACACTGGAGAATAGGACTAGGATTCAGAGTGGCCTAGACAAATTGGAGGATTCAGCCAAAAGAAATCTCATGAGGTTCAACAAGGACAAGTGCAAACTCCTGCACTTAGGCTGGAACAATCCCATGCATCAGTACAGGCTGAGGGTTGACTGGCTGGGCAGCAGCTCTGGGGAAAAAGACCTACAGTAGACAATACGCTGAATATGAGCCAGCAGTGTGCCCTTGTTGCCAAGAAGGCTAAGGGTGTACTGGTAGGTATGTTGCCAGTAGGTCTAGGGAAGTGATTATTCCCCCTTATGTAGCACTGGTGAGGCCCCATCTGGAGTACTATGTTCAGTTTTGAGTCCCCTACTACAGAAATGATGTGGAAAAATTGAAGAAGAGATGGCATCCACCTCACACCAAAGGGGAAGAAAGTTTACTTGGCTAGAATGGCATACCTCCTAAGGTTTTAAATTGAGAATGCTAGGGGATGGGCCATCAACTGTTAGAAGAAGCCCGAGAAATAGCAACCTTGAAACCAGCATCCCAGGGTACAATAGGAAGCATTCTTCAATACTGGCCAGTGGACAGGTTATTCCACAGCTTCTGGGAAGCCTGAGGCCTCCAATGATAGTCTTCATTGGCTGTAACCAGGGGTGGGCAAAATGTGGCCTGCAGGCTGGATGCAGTCCACCAGACCATTCTATCCACCCCATGGAGCCCCTAAAAAATGTAGAAAAGTAATATTTATCTCCCCCTCACTGCCTGTCGTGCAGCCCTCGATGTCTTGCCAAAACTCAGTAAGTGGCCCTCCACACAAAATAATTGCCCATCACTGTTGTACACTAACACCAGCAGCACAGGAAACAAGGAGGAGGAAGTGGCTCTTCTGCTAACCAACAACCAACATGACCTCATAGGGATTATGGAGATCTGGTGGGACTCCACCTATAACTGAACCACAGGCATAAGGGGATACATCCTATATAGGAGGGGTTGTGTTGAGAATAAGGACAGAGGAGTTGCTCTCTATGTGAAGGAACATTACACCTCCCTGGAAGTGAAGATTGGAAACAAAGGAGAGCAACTTGAGACCCTCTGGGTCAAGATATGGGGAGAGCACAGAGACAGGGACTTGACCATATGAGTTTACTACAGATATCCAAACCAAAATGAAGAGGTTGACTGGGAATTATTTGGAGAGCTAGCAGAGGCTTCACACACTCAGAGCACAGTTTGGTGACTTCAACTACTTGGACATCTCATGGGATGAGAACTGATCTCTCACAAAGATTCCTCATTTACATAAAGGAGCTCTAACTCAAGAAGTCTATGGGCTGACTAGAGGCTCCTAAACTTGGTTCTGGCCAAAGGGGATGATCTAGACAGCAATCTGAGGATCAAAGGAAAACTGAGCTACAGTGACTAGGAGATGATCACTTTCTTCATCCACCTAAGTCAAGGAAATCAGCCAACAGGGTAGAAATCCTTGATTTTAGGAAAGCTGACTTCCACAAGCTGAAGAGATTGGTTGGCAAGGCCCTGTGGGACCATGGTCCAATGAGGAAGGGAGTACAAGGAGAGTGGTCATTCCTCAAGGAATCGATCCTAAAAGCTCAAAATAAGTCCATTCCCTTTCATAAGAAAGGCAGCAAAAGGGCTGGGAGGCCCCTTGGCTCAATAGGGAAGTCATGGACCTCCTGAAATTAAAACAAGAAGCCTACAAAGAATGTAAGTCAGAAATAGCTACCAAAGAGGTGTACTTAGCAATACCCCACACCAGTAGGGAGCAGATCAAGATAGCAAAAGCACAAACCAAATACAGAGTGGCAACCAGAATCAAGGACAACAAAAAGTCCTTTAGCTATGTAGGGAGTAGAAGAAAAACTAAGGGAAACATAGGACCCCTGATGGATGAAATTGAATGGCTGATAACTGACACTCAGGACAAAACTGAACTCCTGTATGAATACTTCATGTTGGGTTTCCACCAGTCCAAGGGTGTTAGCCTGCTTGGCAGAATACAGAATGATCATGGTGGGGGGTGACCATCCTTCCATAGTTGGCATAGATCTTGTGGGGGAGCTTCTACAAAGATTAAATATCTACAAGTCAGCAGGACCAGATGAACTACAACCAAGAGTGCTAAAAGAACTAGCTGCCATCATTGTGCAACTTATGGGGAAGTTTTTTGAAGACTCGTGGCACTCAGGAGAAGTCCCAGAAGATTGGAAGAAGGCCAATGTGGTTCCTATCTTTAAGAAATGGAGAAAGGAGGACCCGGGGAATTACAGGCCAATCAGTTTGACATCAATCCCTGGTAAAATCCTGGAGAAAATTATTAAAGAAACCATGATTGACAAGCTAAGAGTAGGCAGTATTCTGAAGGATAGCCAACATGGCTTCATTATGGGCAGGTCAAGCAGACCAACCTCATCTCCATCTCAAGTAAGTATGGTAGCTACCTTCTGCACTGGTTTCTGACTCTGACACACTGGTTTCTCATTAGTAGTTAGTTGATACGATCAGGTAGCTCACCACCTGGATATGGGGAATGAGGTTGATATCATCATATACTTGGATTTCAAAAAGGCCTTTGACCTGGTCTTCCACAATGTCCTCTTGGTTAAATTGGGAATATGTGGCCTTGACTACTTTACAGGTAACTAGCTAGGTAACTGGCTCCATGGTAGGGCCTAGAGAGGCCAGATTGTTGGAACTGAGTCATCATGGTGGCAGATGACCAGTGGCATAGCTCAGTACTTGGACCAGTACTTTCCAACATATTCATCAATGATTTGGACTCGGGTATTAGAACTGAATTGGCACAGTTCGCTGATTACCCCAAACTATGGGTGAGTATGGTCATGCTTGAGGACAGGCTGGCAATACAAGCCAATCTGGTCAGGTTTGCGAGCAGGGCAGACGTTAACATGATGTTGTTTAATACAGATAAATGTAAAGTGCTTCATCTGGAAGAAATAATCCACAACACACATACAGATTCAGCAGTTCTATGTTTGCCAGCACCAGTACTGAACAAGACCTGGGTGTCATGATAAACAACAAAGTGAACATGAGTTACCAATGTGATGCTGTAGCTGGCAGAGCTAATCCAACACTGGCATGCATCTACCAAAGCATATTGAGCAAGACTAAGGATGTCATCCTCCCACTCTACTTGGCATTGGTCGGACTGTAGCTGGAGTACTGGGTGCTGCACTTCAGGAAGGATGTGTAGAAGTTCAAGAGAGTCCAAAGGAAGGCCATGCACATGATTAGAGGCCTAGAGACCAGATCATATGAAGAGAGGCTGAAAGACTTGGGAGTATTCAGCCTGGAGAAGAGAAGACTTAGAGGAGACTTGGTGGCAGCCTATAAGTATATTAAGGAAGTACATCAGGGCCTGGGAGAGCACCTATTCACCAAGGCCCCCAGAGGAGGACAAGAAATAATGGGCACAAACTGATTGAAGATTGCTTCAGACTAGACATAAGGAAAATTGTCTTTACAAGTTGAGTACAAAAGGTTTGGAACAAGCTCCCCCTATAGATGGTATAGTCACCCACTCTAGCAATCTTCAAAAAGTGTCTCGTCTGACCCCCAGCAGCCTTTCCTACCCACGTACAGGCAGGGCTAAACCCAATGAGCTGTAAGGTTCCTTCCAGCCTCTGCCATCTATGAAATTATGAAAGATTTCATGGAAGGGTAACAGAAATAGTGAGGGGCCTGGGGGACATGACTTATGAGGAAAGACTGAGGGAACTGGATTTATTTAGCCTAGCACAAAGGAGACTGAGAGGGGATTTAATAGCAGCCTTCAACTACCTGAAGGCTGCTTCCAAAGAGGATAGAGCTGGACTGTTTTCAGTGATTGCAGATGACAGAACAAGGAGCAACAGTCTCAAGTTATAGCAAGGGAAATTTAGGTTAGATATTAAGAAAAACATTTTCATTAGGAGGGTAGTAAAACACTGGAGCAGGTTACCCAGAGAGGTGGTAGAAAATCCATCCTTGCAGGTTTTCAAAACCTGGCTAGACAAAGCTTTGGCTGGGATTGATCTATTTGGAGATGCTCCTGCTTTGAGCAGGAGGTTGGACTAGATGACCTCCTGTGGTCTCTTCCAAGCCTAACTTTCTATGATTGCATTTATTGAAACATAATTATGTATTGATACAGCTAACAAAGTTGGGAACTGTTTCTTCTCCCACCAAAGTCAATGGCAGTATCCTTGATTATATCACTAGAAGTTAGATTTAAACCAATAAGGAACTGCATTTGAAATAAATATTTCAGAGGTCAGCCTTTTCAGGGTTCTCTTCTATTGTTAATGATCTGTGGACACTGGAAACTCTTCCAGTACAGATTCAGATGATGGAAGGACTTTGTTCTCAGATGAAGAAATCATATTATATTAGTAAAGCAACTACTGTATTTGCTCCAAGCTAAGACAAGGTTTCGCACCCCCAGTCAACATAGTGGGAGGGAAGCCCCTTGTCTTGAATTCATATACAAAGCTGGGATTGGGGGTGGAGGCAGGCAGCTGATGTAGGTCTGACACTGGCCTTGAGTCACAGCAGCCTCCTGGCCCCACTCCACTTGCCCTCTACAGGTTCCTTTTCCCCATCTCCTGCCCTTACTGTCAGGCATAGCTCAGCTCAGGTTTTGTTCTGTGCTGGACAATGGAGCCCATGGGGCTCCATCCCCTGCCCAGCCAGTCAGCAGCCCCCATTTTGCTGCATGGCTCAGCAGAGGCTGAGCTTCCATATATGTCGTGCTCCAGGGAAGGAAAATAGCATGAGCAGTGTCTGACAGTGAGGGCAAGGAGAGGCGGAGGCAGAGACTAGGAAGTGTGTGTGGGGCGGGGGGGGGCAAAGGCTGGGAAGCTGGGGTGGGAGGGTGCAGGTGGCAGGGGAGAAAGAAGACTGCAGGGGGAAATAGAGGGGCAGAGGGCAAGTGCGCCACCTACCCTCCCAACCACTTGATTCCCCCCTCCTGCCATTGCCTTCCCTGCTGTAGCAGTGAGGGGGGCATATTTAAGACACCTCTCCAATATTTTGATTCTATACCTAGAAAATTATTACAAATGTTTGCAATTTCCATATATAGACTCTAATCATTGGGCTCATCTTAAATTCAGGGTCATCTTAGATTCAAGTAAGTATGGTAGCTACCTTCTGCACTGGTTTCTGACTCTGGCACACTGGTGTCTTGTTAATAGTTAGTTGATATGAATATGTAATGTCACTTAAAGTGTTCCTTCCCTACCTGAAGACCTGGAATGTCAGCTCTGTTTCTATGTGGCTGAGATAAGCAGGGTTGCATTACATACTGTTAGCCTAGCAGTCTCCTTCCTGTGCCGTATGGGTCAAGATCTGCAGGTCATAGTGTCTCCCTTCCACCATCACACTCATCCCTTACAGTGCATTTGGCCCTGGTTTATGTGCCTAGGATATAGTTGATATCTGCCAAATTGGCTGGACCAACAGTCAGTGAAAGAAATCACCTTGTGTTGGAAGGAGACAAGATGTTCAGAGAGCAGCAGAACAGAATGAAAGGATAAAACAGAATGAAAGGATAAAACAGAATATAGCTGAGCAATATGTAACCCTGCTGTACATCTGAAGAAAATGTCTATTATTGTTTTACTTGATCATTAAACCGTGATGACAACAAGATGAGATTTCAACTATTTTCTTCTAAGCAGGACCATTTTCTTCCAGGGCTCCCAAGTTGTTTGTTTTTAAAATGTCTTAACTGAAATACAGCAATTGTTTCTGATAATAGTCTACATACTGTGCATCAAGGTATTAGCTATTTGTTCAGGATTATGGACTATTTTTCCATTTCATTAATTGCATCTTTTGACGTAGTAAGATTTTTCTATAACTTTCTTATCCTGATGAAAGCTCTATAAATTAAAAGAACATCTTTTGTCAAATGCACCCTCAATGATGTAGGCCCTGTAGGAACCTTCTGGCAATTCTGACATAACACTATGCACACTGCTTAAAACTGAGGAGGAGCAATATGGAGTTAGGAGCACTGTAGGTTGACTGGCATGCAGCAAATGAGAACATGCTCCACGTCAATGCAGCTTTCACAATGATAATTAAAGCAGGCACTTTTCTGCCCTGCTTGTCTGAAAAAATGTGCTTGGTATAAGGATTAGAATATATAATACTACACAAGAGCTAAGTGGTTGCTTCACACAGGGGCTGGAAAACAGCTCTCTAAATGCAATAGACCTTGCAGGATGAATTACTTTTCCATGCTTATGTTAAAGTGCAGCTTTGGGTGACTAGTAACAAGAGGGATTAATAGATGCTTAATAAATTTGAGAAATACAGAAACATGATAGTAATGAAAATAAGTTATATAAGTAAAGCCACTGCAGCCTGTTACAGAAGTTATTCTTGCTAGCCTTTCTAAAATTTGGTTTCCTTAAATATTTGGTATGCTTATTGCAATTTGATATTTTACTCCTATTTTCTCTCATATAGTCTAAGCAATGAAAGGATGCTTATACGGTATTCAAAGGCTAAACACTCTACAGTTTCCCTAGTGTCTCCTTTTTTTGAAAAACACTCATGCAGGATTTATCTTTTCTTTTCTTTTCTTTTCACTTAAAATTTTGCATTGTAGAGTGCAATATTATGTCCCAAGGGAATATATTGCCCCTTGTTCCAAGGAAAGCAGTCTCACATAGGATTCCTTACTATGCTGGAGTGAGTGTGTTTTATCGAGAAGTCACACAGAGTTCACAGACCCTTAAACATTTTGTAGACCAGTGGTTCTCAATCTTTTTAGACTTAAGGCACCTTTCCTTTGCCTCAAAGCACCCATCAATAACTTTTGTGACTTGAACAGCACCCCATTTTAAAAACTAATTTGTTTATTATAGTTTTTACTTCCTTGAAGAGAAGCCAGGCAGTTGGGGCAGGGCAGTGGCCAGTCAGGGACAAGGTGACTTTTTTCCTCACACTTTGCTTATCACCTCAACCCTGTGACACCCTTCAAAAGATCTTATAGCCCTATTCTCCCTCCCTCCCACCTCATTCTTCACTCCTCCCCCACCCGGGGCTCTGGCATCATGGTGGAGAATACCAGTTTTTCTGTATCACCTAGCATCTTGGCAAGGTTATCCATGCTTGGAATAAACTAGGGATATAACCAATGAGTCTGTAAACTGTTCTGATCCAGAATTGCAGGGACAGGCCAAATGGCATGATTTGTATTTGAGATCTGTATTTATTTATTTATTTATTTGTAAGCTATCCTGTAGTAACAGACCCAGAGTGGCTTGGACATCCTGGGTGCATCCACACATACAGGCACATGCGCTTGCAGTGGCTCAAATAGTAGTGGCACAAATTTGTGCTGGGGATTTTTGCCTCAGAGGTTATGCCTGGACATGCACTTTGGTGTGGGGCAAGATGTGTCATGTGGGGCAAAATGACCCTGCCCAGCTCCTCCTAGATCTGCAGCCAAGGGGAGCTAGAGTCTGGGGGCAATACCTGTGCTGGCCCCAGCAGTATAAAAATTTGCACTGTCAAGCAACTCAGGACTACTTACTCTCAGGAGCTCCTGGGGCTTGGTCTCTTGCCCCTTCTGTGCGCAGAGGGAGACCCTGGCTCACATGACACTTGAGTGCATCAGGCTGCAGCCCTCCTACCTCCACCTCCAAAATCTTTTCCTGAGGTTCTGGATGAACTTCACCCTTACCTTTTATTTTTGGGAACCCTGTCTGTGGCCTCACCATGTCCTGGGACCCCCTGGTCAACCTCCTTCCGGCCTTGGCCAGTGAGCCTTGTCCTTGACCAGGAAGGTGCCCAGAGACTGCGGGGCCACTTTCTTCTCACTTGTCTGATCATGTTTCTTGGCAGATCACCAGTGTGTGGCATCCACCAGCTACTTGGATGCCTTTGAGGACCGGTGGGTGCAGCCTGGGGGGCTCTGCTTGGTGTCCCCCTCCAGAGCAATTACTTTCACTTTTTGACCCTTTGACCCCCCATATCACTCCTATCCTGTTTTTTCCCTTAGTTCTCCCATTCATCCATTAGCTCCCATATGGTGAGGGCTGCTAATATACCAGGTGGGCCTTAGAGCCCACAGCAATTTTGAATGGACAAATAGACAGGAGCTTCTGGGACCTGGTCTCCTGCCACTTCTGTGGGCAGAGGGAGACCCTGGTGCATATGACACTTGAGCGTACCAGGCTGCAACCCCTCCACCTCCTGAATATCATCCTGAGATTCTGGATGAACTTTACCCCCCACCTTTTTATTTTTGGGCACCCCATCCATGGCCTTACCAAATCCTGGGACCTCCTGGTCAAATTTGGCATAGCCCTGGCCATGTGTGGACTGTATGTAACCAAGAAGGGGCCTCTGGCTGGGAAGGTGCCCAGGGACTGCAGAGCTGCACTCCTCTCACTAGTCCACACATGCCTCAAGCAGAGCACCACTGGGTGGTGTCAGCTGGCTCCTTGGATGCCTTTGAGGACCAGTGGGTGCGGCCCAGGGGGGGCTCTGCTTAGTGCCCCCCTCAGGAGCACTCATTCTCATGTTTTGACCCTTTAACCCACACAACTCTCCCACCCTGTGTTTTGGCTTTGTTGTCCCAAGATATTTAGTTGTATCTTTCACCCATTAGCCCCACACAGTAGGGACTGTTGGTTAGCTGGGTGGGCCTTAAGGCCCAAGTTAACTTGAAGGATACAAATAGATTGGAGCTTCTGGGGCCTGGTCCCTGTCCCTTCTGTGGGTAAATGGAGACCCTGGCATACATAAAGCTCGAGTGTGCCAGGCTATAGCCCTCCACCTCTAGAACCTCCTCCTGGAGTTCTGGATGAACTTTACCCCCAACTTTTTTATTTTTGGACACCCCATCTGCAGCCACACCAAGTCCCAGGACCTCCTGGTCAACCTCCTCTTGGCCCTGGCCAAGTGTGCCCTGTACAAAACCAGGAAGGAAGCTTTAGCCAGGAAGGTGCCCAGAGACTGTGGGGCTACTTTCCTCTCACTGGTCTGGACATGCCTCTGAATGGAGCACCACTGGGAAGCATCCACCAGGTCCTTGGATGACTTTGAGACTGGTGGGTGCAGCACAAGGGGCTCTACTTGGTGTCCCCCTCAGGCACACTCATTTTTACATTTTGACCCCTTGGCCCACATGGCACTCCTGTCCTGGTTTTTTTGCCTCTGTTGTTCCCAGAATGTTGTTGTTTCAATCATTCATTAGCCCTTGTACAGTAGGGGGTACTAGTTAGCTGGGTGGACCTTAGGGCCCATGGTAATTGAATGAGACAAATAGGTAGAAGCTTCTGGGGCCCTGCCAATTGGTATCTGGGGACCTTGTGTCAGCTGGACTGATGAAGCAGGCCTAACCCAGACTTCCCTGCACCTTCTACCCACTGCAACAGTTTGGCAGTGGGGGCTGCTGCCTGGATATGACTTGCTGCCACCTGTGACAGCATGTGGCCCTCAGGTTGTGCATCTGACAGACCTGTACAGGCATTGCACGACCACAGCAGAGGTGTCTGCATCTCTGGTCCAGCTGGCAGTGAGCCATGGATGCACAGTTGGCCTTTGTGTGGCACTGCTGCCATGTGTGCCCCTGCCCTGTCATCTGGGCAGTTATCACCCAAACAATATTCTCAGCATGGTGTCCTGCTTTGAATTGTCAAAGCATGGCCCCAGATGGCCAAACCTCCTCCCCAGTGGCCAGGAGGTCATCACTTCATTTGTTATCCAGCTGGGTCTCAGTGACGGCAGGAATTCTACTGTTCCCTAGTTTAAAAATGCAAATTCCCTGATTAAAAAAATTCCTAAATTCACTGTTTAAAATACTGTGACATCCATGTTCCAGCACAGTTGAAACAAAAGACTACTATGTAGATCTAGATCTAGAGGGAGAAGTTGGGCAATAAAGTTTTATTGATGTATTTACGAGTTTAAAGCAACTTGGAAGCCTACCAGTGTCTCTATCAACATAATAAAATACATTCTAAATATCCATATGCTTTGATGGTTACTTTTGGCTTTTTTATCATTGAAAAATGAGAGCTCCCCTGACCCTTCACTAACTGGGATGTTGGGACAGCTGCCCCTGCAGCCACAGCTCCTATCAGGAGGTCTCATTCTGTCTGGGTATGCTGGATATGTGATGGGGGGGACATGAGGTTTGCAGGAGGTGAGTGGAAAGAAGAGTGGTGGGATGTGAGTGGCTGTGGGGTGTATGGGTGGGTGTGGAGGAATGTAGGGGCTGGGGGTATGTGGGTGGATGTGGGGGTGGTATGGGGTTTGCAGGAGGGGGGGACATGTGGGTGGGTGTTGGGGGGAAGTTGGGTTTGTGTGGGGGCTGTCACATACCCACACTTCCTTTCCCCTGTGGCACCAGCTGGGCCATGCCAGTGGCAGTGCTGCTGTAGCTCTGGTCTGTGTGGGGAAAATGGGCCCAGCAGGACCCAACCCAGCCTAGCATGGCCTTCTAGCATACCTTTTGCACAGGACCATGTCATGTAGCTCTTGGTCTAAAAGCACATGCTAGCTGGGTGGGCCGAGATGGGTTGCTTCGGGCCAGGCCTATTCTCCACGAGGGTCAAGAGGCAATGCACTATGGTTTGTTGTAGGCACAGCTGCACAGCTCTGCATCACCACCTGACCCTCATGGAGAAAAGAGCCGGCCTGATACAGCCCTGCCCAGCCTGCTCCGCTAGTGCACACCTTTGCACAGGAGCCACGCATCTTGGAGCTGCACAACCCAGTCCTGTGCAAAGGCGTGCTAGCAGCCAGGGCAAGATTGGGTCCTGCTAAACCTGTTCTTTCCCCGCACAGTCCACAGGTCTGGCAGGACTTTTGCTGATGCTTCCCAGCTGGCTGCTAGTGCTGGGTGTGTGGGGTGTGGGGGGATGTGCGGTTTGTGGAAGGGCTTGAGCAGAGGCCGCCACATGCTGACCCACCTACTCACCCCCCATGGCACCAGCTTTCCTGGTCCTGTCCAAAGCCATGCATCAATGGGCCAGGAAGGGCAGTGCCATGCTGTTGTGGGCTGTGCCTGTGGCTGGGCCACAGCTCATCTGGTTGCTCCTGCCAGTGTGACAAGGGCAGGTGGGGGGCTGGCATGTGGTGTCCCCCACTGAAGCCTCTTCACAAACCCTCCCACACCCCCCTGCCACTCCCCACCCCACATTCCACAGCTACTTATCACACCCCACCACACCCATAACCTCCCCACCACCCCATGTCTTTAACTTACCTGGGACAGCATCTGAGTCCTGGTTACCTACTTTTCTGCTTACCCCAGCATGCTAAGTGTGTGTGCCCCATATGCTGGGGTAGACAAAGTACTATTGAAACATTCTTGCCAGAAACCAAAGTATCTCTCTTGAGGACCAGCTTCCTAATTTTCTTGCGTTACAGTCCTGGACCATGCCTTGCCCTGCTTTTTTCTATGGGGTATTTTTTATATACCTGGATTTCCAGGTATCAAATTTTGAGCCATGCAGTTTTTGTTACCAGTGTGCCTCCTGTGGCATCTTAAACTGCTTTGAGACGCAGCAAGAGGCACACGTGGGTTCATCTGGATGCGCACCCTATGGCTTTGTTTCAAAACACACAGTCAGCCAAATTGGATAGTGTTCTTTCATCCAGAATCTGAGCCTTCTAGAATAAACTTCCAGAGTTCACAATGACAAAAGGCTCTTGGTTTCACATATGAAATCAGGTCATTTTGCACAGCTGTAGTTTATACCTGGCTCTGTTTAAGCAGTTGCTAGATACTGTAGATATTAACCTTATGAAAATGAAACAGAAGCAAGAAGCCCTGAAGCAGTGGGACAGTGAAAAGCACATAAATAATGTTTAACAGGAAAATACTGCTATAAGAAAGATGGCATCTCTATTATTGGAAAAGCTTCAGCTCTAGGGAAAAAAGATACAGAATTTATATTTTTAGTATTGATTTAAAATATTAAAAATCAGACTGTTTATGTGTAGTTTAATGAATATTTAACAGCTTAAGAATAGTAAAATGTACATTTATTGCTATGCCCAAATTATTTCATATGAAGGCCATAGAGGTACACTTATAATTCATAATCCTGTCTTGGTTTCCCTGTGTAGACCAGCCTATGACCTTCACTTAATAAATCTACTGGATACAAAAAATCATGAACTAAATATAGACATTGAATTTATGGCACATTAAAACCTTCCTGACATTCAGTAACCCCAGGTAATCTCTTCACATTTTACCAGCTACATTATATCATCAAGTCAACATTCCCCACTTTTCCCATCCCCAACTACTTGTCTCACACCTATTGTCTCCCCTGGCCTCTGATCCTCACTGCCACACATTTGCATTTTCACAGACCTGCGTTTTGCCTATTGGCTTCTATTCCATTCAGGAGAACACAAAACAACAGGAGACCCTCTCTATGCCTGAAGAAGGCTGTTTGTGCCTAAAAACTTTCAAAGAACATTTTTTTCCAACTATTTTGTAGGGCTAAATGAAGCTTTGCTCCTTGATTTGATTTGGTGGGGATGCAGCCTGATTCGATGGGCAAATCTCTGAATCTAAATCAAATTGGAAGACTCTAATCTCTCTGAATTGAATCCTCTGAATTGATTTGGAGAGATTTGGAAAGATTTGACAATTTAGACGTAGACACAGCTTTAAATGTTTTATCTACATACCTCTAGGTATCAGGTGGCTTGTGAATGCTGCGACGCTGGGGCACATGGAGTGTCCCACAGAAGCATGGGGGGGCTCCCCAGCATGCTAGGCAGCAAACCCAGAAGTGGACCAGAAGCAGTTTTGGTCCACTTCTGGGTCTGCTGGAAAGCTCTCTGGGAGTCCCTCCCCCTCCACTCCCCTGGCTTAGTGACTGGAGCCTTCTGGGTTTCTGGGGGCACCTGGGGTCCCTCTGCAGCTGATCACTGGGCCAGGGGGTCCCCCTCCGCAGACTCCCCAGTGGACCCAGAGGTGGACTGGAAGTACTTCTAGTTCAGTTATGAGTTCACCGCCAAGCATATGGAGGGCCCCCCTGCACTCCTGGTGCGACGCTTCATGTGCCCCAGCATCATAGCATTCACAAGCCACACTGGTACATTGAAGTATGTAGAAAATCTTTGAAAGCTGTGCCTATGTCCAAATCACTGATTCTCAAAATCAGCATTGAATCTTCAGATTTGGATTCAGCCGAATCAAATGAGGGACAGTGATCCAAATCAATTAATTGAATCACTGCCCCTGATTTGGGCTGAATCCAAATCCAAATTGAATAGGGTCCTTTTTGCACACCCCTACTATTTAGTTAGTCTAAGAGAAGATATTATATTTACCCAAAGAACCTTGTCTGCCAATGAAGATAGGGCATTTTTAAGTACAGATAACTGGAATAATTGCTTTTGCATTAATAAAGCAAGTATTATATTGAGACCTTTCCAGTGTTGCCAATCAGGCCTCTGCGAAGTGGCAAGTATTCTATGTGGATTTGAATTTGGCCATTGTGGAGGGACAATGATTCAATTCTGTGATTTGTTACTGTCCCAATTTGATTTGATCAATCTCACCACCTTCACCATATTGGCCTCATTGTCGGTGACCATGAACCCATGGGTCAGCTCAACCCCTGCACTCCTGCCCAGTGAGCCATCCCTGCACCATATGGTTCATGGACATCATGATCTCTCTTGCCATGTGGGACTCATCCAACACCTTCGCTTGAAGAAGAGCCCACCAACACCCTGAGTGATTGCACCAGTGCCTTGTGAGGGAGTGGTAAGTATGTTCTCCACCCTGGCTGCTCTAGATATCCAAGGAGGCCTTGTATGTAGTATGAGGCCTTGTAAATTTAGGAAAGCCTTATAGAAGCGGTGCTGGTGGGCCTTGTGGCATAGTTAAAATTAACCTTATCAGAAGAATGCAAAGCTTGTACTGCTATTGGTCAGTCTAAGGATAGTTGAAATAAAAGCATTTGAATGGCTGTAAGTTATCAGCACAGCTCAGAAAGTATAAATTGGCTGGCACATCCAGAAATCATTCAGAAGGAAGATACATTTTTGTAAAAGGGATGAATTAGCTGTTGACCTGGACCAGTGGGCCCATGGATCTCGAGGAGCCCAAAGACTGAATACCAGGGTCCTTCCCAGTACCTCTTGGACAGTGCTGATTGGGGATGCCTATCTTCACTGAGCTTTGTAGAAAGAGAAACTTGTCATACATCAGACATTAGAGAGGACTGCCAATAAGTTGCTGATGCGAATTATTATTGTCTGTCATTATCTGTCATAGTATACTATGTATAGTCGTGTTTTTGTTAAGTCAATAAAAATTTCTTACCTTTCTACCCCTGACCAAACCCTCCACAGGCAACTGGGACACTCTCCCTCTGCCCCTCTCCTTTTCCTGCTAGAAGACCTGGCACCTGAATTTCCAGCACGCTTCATAATATTTAGTGTGCTACAAAATGTGTGTATATCTGTAATATATGTTGTGTTTTCCTGCACAGTGATGACACACTGTCAGGGAAAACACAAAAGAAGAGAGACTAGCTACCAAGAGACTAGATAGCAAGCCAGAGTCTTTCAGATGCTGCTGGTCCAAGAGAGACACAGCTCACAAAAGGCACAGATGCCTTCATGCACAGTAGGCCTGCGAGTCAGCAGCGATCTGATCTGGCTTCGGATCCAGCTGCTTCAGATGACCATTATCTAATCTGGAGCTCCAGACCAAGTTTTCACCTTGATTTGGCCAAAGCAGCTCCAAAGCTTCGAAGTCGCCTCCGAGATCCGGCCATAAGGTATCATGGGGAATCAATGAAATATCTATAACTATGTTGGTTTTGGTCCTATTTGGGTAAAACTTCCAAGGATGGTAGCCTCTGCTGAGAGCATGAAATCTGCCAAGCTTCAAGAAGATCAGTACAGGGGCTTGGGGGGAAACCATACCCCAAATTCTTCAAAGCCAAACTCAAGTCACGGCTGTGTGTTACACCACAGAGGGGTCAAAACTGCAGGGATGGTAGCTCTTACTGAGGTCACAAAGCCTGCCAAGTTTCAAGGAGATCAGTGCAGGACTTTGGGGGGAACTGCCCCTCAAGCTATGGACAAGCAAAACTTGTGCCATGGGTGACACTGCGTGTTAAGGTGCAGCGGGGTGACAGCTACAATACTGCTGCAGCCACAATACCTGCCAGCTGTTGAGGAGATTGGTGTGGGGAGGTGGGGTTCTGGGACCCTGCACCCCTAGCTGCTGAGGGGCAAAACTCGTTCTCTGTCTTGGGGCAGTTGATTGTCTGTATCAAGTCTTTCCTCTCCTTAGCCTGGTTTTGTAGGTGCTAATTGATGCTTGTTAAGTCATTATGTAGTAACTAGGTCCTGTGTATTGAGCTGGTCCCTGGTCCCTGAGTGAATCATGATTGATTGATTGGTAACTGGTAACAGTAGCTTAACAGCCAGGCCTGCAGTAGTGTCCCCCTCCCCACCCCAAGCCAGACACAGTCAGTCCCACAATACTCATGGCACCAGTTTTGCTTGTCCATAGCTTGAGAGGCAGTTCCCCCCAACCCCTTGCACTTATATTCTTGAAACTTGGCAGGCTTTGTGGTCTCAGTGAGTGCCACCACCCCTGCAGTTTTGATCCCCCTGTGTTGTAACATGTGGACGTGACAGGAATTTTACTTTCAATAATTTGGGGTAGAGTTGCCCCAAAACGCCTGCACTGATCTTCTTGAAACTTGGCAGGCTTTGTGGCCTCAGTAAGAGCCACCACACCTGCAGTTTTCATCCCACTATGTTGTAACACTTAGACGTGACATGAGTTTTGCTTTCAGGAATTTGGGCTGCTGTTCTCCCCAAACCCCTACACTTATCTTCTTGAAACTTGGAAACCTTCATTATCTCTGCCCTGAAAATTCATCTAAACTGGACAAAAAACAACAAAGCTATATATATATTTTCTTGTTTCCCCATTACACCCTATGGCCGGATCTCCAAGGCAGCTCCGAGGAAGCTCTTTGGAAGCTCTGAACTGCTTCAGGAAGCCTAATGAGGCCAGTGCTTTGACCCAGATGTGCTGCTTCAGACCCCGAATCATCCAAAGCTTCTCCGGATCCGAAACTGTGTCCAAAGCCTTGCACAGTCCTAACACACAGCCTTATATGTTGTTTCTACTTGCCTCCCCCACTGCACTGTGATTGGAAGGGAACTCAGGGAAAGATCAGTCACTGTCCAGCTTCAGATGTCAATATTAAAGCAGTCTTTCCCCCCCACCCTTCCCCCTGCCTCTTCTCAGTTTCTCTTTCTTGTAAGGGCACCCTCCAAATCTTTCTGAATCTTTTCCGAATTGATTTGGATGCTTCCAATTTGATTCAGACCTTTTGATGGGTCTACCAGTTCAATTCAGATTCAGAGATTTGGTTACCAAATTGGGATGAATCTTCTCCAAATCAAATTGGCTACCAAAGCTTCGCACAGCCCTATTGCCAATTCTGCAATGTTATTGTGAGTCTCATGGTAATTGAAAATATGGAGATTTTAGCCATTTATTAATAATAAAAAATCTGTTTTCAGCCCTCAGAAGAAATGAACCAGAAACTCTCATGCTTTTTAAGCAACCTCATGATTTTTAATGTCTGGAGTCAAGAACACTGTCTTTCTGTATATGTCTGTCTCTGTATATGTTTTCCTTCCAGGACCAGATACCCATGGGCACTTTTACACATGCTTGCGGGGGGTAGGGGGTCTGTGCTGTACTTTAATTAGACCAGATCCTCCAGTGGAATGAGTTACTGAGAACCTGGTCCAGCTGCAATGGTAATCAAAAGAGAATGGACTGATTTTCCTTTGTCCTCTTGGTCAATGGAATGTGCTGTGCCCACTGCAGCAGTGTTACTGGTCCTCGGTTCTGGTATTGTGGTAT
>JAGPOW010003395.1:61062652-61086726 GCA_030014935.1 Caiman crocodilus
ACGTGAAGCAGCTTTAAACTGGATTTGAAACTTGCATTGAGCATGTCCAGCAAAAAGCTTGGATATTTTCCTGATAAATAACAATGTAAAAGGTGAGTAAATCATCGTCATATATTTCATTGCCATCTAGTGATATAAAATACATATCCGCTATTTTCAGTGCATTCTGGAATTTTAAAGGGTCTAGTCCAGAAGATCCAGTAAGGAAAGACCTGGAAATTTGTATTCTGTTGACAGATCCATGCACAGCTACTTGCATCATCACTGTAACTTCAAGTCTCACTCTTTGCTTTCATTTCTGTCTTGTGAAGCTTTGGGAATAACAGCTGGAGTAGCATCATAATCTCTGGATTCTCTCATGACTCAGTGGAAATGCACAAAGTATAAGTTAGAGCTGTAGTTTGTGCTCTTTGAGGAAAAGCTTTTTGCTACAGCATAGTTTGTGTACTAGGTAAGAGGAGTAACTGTGGTATATAACAATACTGATGTCTTCACCAATAAAATGTCTAGTTTAAAGTAACAGAAACATTGATTACTGGTTACTGCTACACTGAATTTCTCCCTATTTGTATAAATGGGGCTAGTAAATCAGTGTCAAACAAGTAATTAATGGAGACTTTTATCATACCATTCATATGCCCATAGGCAGTTAATGCTGGAGGTAAAGTGCTGTAGAGTAGGTATGATTTATATATTTTCAAAGCCCTTTACAAATAATTTTCAAATAATTTCCCTGTGCTCTGTCTAATATCCAGTAGCAAAGTGTTGAGTCTTGCTCTTGTTAGCACATTATATCTTTCGAGTTACAGGAGTTGCTGTGTCTTATTTTACCTAAATCTAAAGACCTAGCACATTGACTTTAATCTAACAACCTAATAGCAGCATATTATCCTCAATGTCTGAGACACCTTGCATTTCAGGAAGAGTAAAGGACTCTTTCTACTGATGTTATATATTTTCCAGTTATGCAGTCTATCATTTCCCTGTGAAAAAAATAGAATTGTCTGAAATAAATAACAATGGGAAAATATTTAGATTCAGGTGTTTGATCTGTCCCAGAGAACAAAATGGTTACGTCTCCTCCTAATAAAATCAGATGATTTTTGTTTGCAGCAAAGAGGAAACACTAAATTGAACACTAGCTGTGGTGTTCTGGAGAGTTTTGTCTTTAAGGCCAGGTACAGACATTACTTTTCGTGCATGATAAATGTGCAGAAAGTGCTCTACAGCCATAACCATGTGCCAGAAAGTCAGGGCACATAGAGCACTATGAAAATGGTATATCCCGCTCTAAGATAATCCTAGATGGATGTGGCATCAGAGTACAGTGCTGTAG
Organism: Caiman crocodilus; assembly: GCA_030014935.1. NCBI lineage: Eukaryota > Metazoa > Chordata > Crocodylia > Alligatoridae > Caiman > Caiman crocodilus. Next base: position 61,063,989 of record JAGPOW010003395.1, read on the forward strand.
GTTACAGTGCTGGATCGGACATCTGTACCAGATGCCATTATGATGTGCGTTAGGTTGTATTCTGTCAGCAACCCATGGGGCTTTGTGGCACCCCACTTACCACCCTCCACCCCCGCCTGCTTGCAGGACAGCACTCCACCCTAAGCTACAGCTTGTCTGGTCTTTCTGAGAACTGGGTCAATGCCACCCCCAGCCTGTCAAGGACAAGAGTCAGCAAAGTTGCTGTTCCCTGGCTCACATCCTCCTTCTGGTTAGCACAGATCCTTCCACACAAAGAAAACTGCTTATTGCTGAACTTCTCTTACTACATATTGTGGTTCAGTTACTATTGTAGGCTCAAAGAAACTAGGGCTGCTTCTGCTCACAGCTAGCCTGTCTTAAGAATTGATTCACCTGCACTGATTTTTGGCAATGGGCAATTTCCCTAATGGAGGTGAGGCTTTTGACATAAAATCATGTTTAAATCCTGGCTATTTAACATAGGCCAGCATAGCATCAAGATAAGTTTGGTGATGAAATTGCCTTCTAAACCCAGCCTCTACCAAAGTACTTAATAGTTCTGTAACATTGTCAAATTTTATTGTGCTTTTCAAATACTGTTACACAGTCCCTTGTGTGGACAGCAATCCCAACTCCTATTACTATAAAAAATATACTTGAACATGCCCAAATGTACATCAGCACACCTATACATACTATTATGTAGCATCACTACTTTCCAACCTATCTGGGGAAACCAAATTTGTGTGTAAAATGTAGATTGTGAGAAGTACTTACACTGCCTGTACTCAATACATGATGCTGGGCTAGATACCCATGGGCACTTTTACACATGCTCCAGGGGTGGGGAGTGGGAGGTGCAACGCTTTAGTCAGAATGACTCCGACACCTGCTCTAATTAAAGCACTGCAGCATCTCATCTATTGGCATCTATGTGCTTTAAAATGGCCGTGGGGGCATTTGAACTATAGTTCTTTATATTAGCTTTAAATCAAGTGCATCTGCTGCCATTTTGAAGTGCATGGATATCAATATATGAAATGCAAGAGGCTGCTGGAGGGCGGTAATTACCACACTCCAGCAGACTCGATTAATTGTGCCTGCTCCAACCGTCTCTAATCACAGTGCATTGGAACAGCCTTCTCACTCATGTACAGGCAGCCCATGAGTTCAGCTCACAGACCCAAAGTCCCAGAAACCTTGGAGACAGCATTCTTTGGGTAAATGTGATCTCTTTTATTAACCCAACTGAAGAGTTGGAAAAAATTGTTCTTTACAAGCTTTCGGGTACAAACATCCTTCTTCTAGCATATAAACCATTTAAAAATAGAAACCTTGGATGCATTCAATATTCTATAAAGAAGCAGAGAGTGTTTCTCTGTTTCCATGTCTTAAAGCCGATTTCTAATCATTCTGGTACCTCTAGTAAAGGTTTGAAATCACGTGCACTTGATAGACAGCTGTTTCTGACAGTCTGTTACAGAGTTTGAGGTATGCTGTTCAGAGTTTCATAGGCCAGCTAGCTCTGGGAATTCTCTCTTTGTCAAGCTTCCTTGTGGTTTGTTTTACTAGTTACAGTTTTACAGTAGTCACTATTCCTGGTTATATGAATAGCAATATCCAATTGTGTTGCTGGCCTTAGTATATTGTGCCTTTCTTAAAGCCATTCAACAATCGCACAAAAACCCTCTGGTACATAGTGTCTATGATGTTCTCTTTAAGAAACACCTGACATTCTTCAACAGGAGGAAAGAAAACTCTGTCCCCATCTTCCCAATTTGCTATCTGCAAAATAAGCAGTAATTTGATTTTCCCTTCTGAATCTAGTAGATTCCCTAATAGCCATACAGAATTTAGGAAACCAAGACAGACAGGGCCACCCTCCAGCAGCCCTCGTATCTTTGCACTGGCTTTAGGGGGCTCTTGTCCCCAGCTCTTTCCTAAATCTCTCGACTCCTTCCTGCATGCTGCTACTAAGGACTGTCAGTCTGTGAACTGCCACAGAAAAAAGACATTCAGCTTTTGGTTGCATTTTCCACCTATGGCTGTAATAAGGCTATGGCTTATTACATATTTTCCACCTACTGCTGCATAAACATCCCTAAGCTAGAAATCGACCAGGTTCATCCCAGGAAATTGGAACCACTGAGGACTGGACATTTCTTGTAGTTTTAATGGGCTTTAAAAGTCCTTTGCTAGATCTCACCTTCCTGGCAGCAGAGAGTAGAGATTAGAGATCTCTCCACTGGCATTTCTGAACCGTGATGTCAATCTCTGTTGTTAATTTTGTTCTCAATATCCATTCATTTTAGCAAGTAGAAATGCAGCCTTTTCAGACGCTAGTAGTTGCCAACAAGGGCAACAAGGTCTCAACATGAAGATGTTGAGTGGCAGAATCTGGTTGGTCCTAACAGAGATAGACATGATGAATTCATCATTTTTTTTTTGGTATTGCTGCAGGTTCATTATGTTGAATACATACTAAACTAGAAGCCCACTTCTCACATAAGGATGCTGGACAACACATCTGACAGGGACATTGACATATATATGAAAACAAATCAATGAACACATGAGTATATATACATTTTTCTCTGAGTGAAGACATTTTCCACTGCTGATATTCTGGGGACAGTTCTAATTCCAGGATTTCCTCTCTTTCCCTGTAGCACTCCTTTACCCTATCTTTACCCTACAAAGACAGACTTAAAATGTTGTCAAATTATGTACCAGGGAAAGAAGAGATTGCTTCCCACTCTTGTGTACCTTGTCTCTGCATTAAACTCATCTCCAGAAGCCAAACGTGAAGGGAAATTTACCAAGCCATTTAAAACAAAACTAAGAGACAAAGCAAATCTATGCATGAGATGTAACGGCTATTGAGAGTAGTAAGATTAGCTAGTAAGTATATGAGATTAGGGTTCCTTGACATGTGTGGGGGGAGAAGAAGTAGTTTGGGTTGAATGATCTTTCATTTACAAATAGGGGGCTGAGCTATCCAGCTGGAAGGGGAGGCTTCAATAAAACACACATGCACAGTATGTCAAGGACCCTACATGATGCTGCTTAATTGGTAGAGATGATTGACAGCTCTTTCATGAATTTTAATTTTCTGCCTGTCATTTATTTTCTGTCATTTTCCTCATTTTCATTTTAAAACCTGTGCTAACATTTCAACAATAATTACATTTAAAACAAGAAGGAGGCCGAAATTAAGAGATCTCTATTGTTCTGCCAGATGGTACTAATGGGTATAAAGAATTCTAAATCCCCCATCAGGTTTTAAGAAAACACAAAAAGAGAATGTATTTGGATTCTAGCTTGTTTACCACTTCAGATCAACTCAGCAAAGATTTGATTAATCTCTATATTATATATATTAGAAATGCAAAATGAAAGCACAAATGATTTACTGGCTACAGTAGACATAAAAGACATTTTAATGGTGTCCCTGAACTATCCTACAATGAGAAGTAATTTAGATCAAGATTTGGGTTTCATTTGAAGATGAGCAATTATAGGCAGAGCATTTTTACCATTTGATCCATGTTATATAGAGTCCCCTGATGCCATATGTAAAATTTTCCTTTGGTCATTTACATGGGAAATGCATATAATTTGACAGAAAATAAACCTTAGAGAGTGGAAGTACCTCAGTTTTGGACAAATTATCCAAGCATCATGAAAGCAAGATAATTCAGCATTTTTTAACAAAATTGAAAAAAAGAGTTGTTGGTTTGTTTGGTTTTTTTTAACCACAAGTTAATAATATATCCATATTGATCAGGAACTTGCAGCAAAATTAAAGCAAAATAACTATAACCTTCAGTGAGCGAACATTAGGTCCTGGTTTAAGCAGGAATAATAGCCTAATTCATTATCCAACTCATCATGTAGCTATCCATCAGGAGCCCACAAGTTCTAAAGCACTTCTGGGACCAAAACTTGCTTTCCTTATTCTTATCAAAGACTCATTAACTACAGTCTGACTATTCATACAACTAAGGCAAGAAAGATATAGTCATTTTTCTGCTATGGTTGACCTTCACTAGGCATGTCTACACGAGACGCTGGGTCACAGTAGCTCATTGCTACGGAGGCATAGCATCAGCACGCATGAACTGTGACGCCAATGCTACTGCACAGTAGCTTGTTGCTACTGCATGGTAGAGCTGGAAATGACCCGGGTGCTACAGGGACTGTGCAGTTACTACGCATTCACTTAGTACTTGCTAGGGCAATTGGGGGCATGTGTAGATGTGCCCAGTGTTCACAAAATATTGGGACTTAAAACCTCATGGAAGAGTTAAATTGTACTGTTTCCATTGGGAGCATTCATTGGAAGAGGGTTTTAATTTTAAATAAACACTGCCCATCATTAATATGTCAGGATTTGGTAGCTGCCACATGCTATCTAATGTACCACAATGAAAATCTCATAAATTTCCAAGTGATTTCATCCATATACTGAGCACCCCCATCTATCTGGAACTGAGCATTTTGCATGAGACACTGGGCACCTGGAAAGAAACAGACTGTTATTTTCTAGTCTAGTCTAGATTTTAAAATATATTTAGGGACTTAAATCTTGTTTTTTTTCAGTGACAGTCCCAAAATATCTGTGACAGTCTGGTCCTATGAATCTAAGAACTACATTTGTAAAATACTGCAAAGCACATCAACAATGGGAATTACATCCATACAAATTAGAGTAACTGTGGCCAAGGAGGAGTGAGAGGAGGGAGTGAGAGAGAAGTAGAGGAGGAGGGAAGGAGAGAGACTAATGCTTTTGAAAATATATGAAGAGAACTCAACATAAATGAAACTAAATAATCTATTATTTATTTGGGCACAGGTTACAGTAAACAATAAGCCACCAACAAGTTCCTAATTGCTTACCCTGTCTCAGCAGTTTTTAATTTTGTATTTGAAATGTTTAAATGTTTCCAATATTTAATTTAAAATTGGCTTTTTATTATTTTTGATGACCTTGTTCAAGATTTAGGTGGAGACATAGCACAATATAAAAAAAGGCCCAATTCAAGGTTTGCATAGTATTCTCAAATTCTGTTAGCTTGTTTTACTTGTTCTAAAATTAATTTTAGTTGCTCAGTATTAATAATGTTAAATATGTTGCTAGCTAGCTTTATAGCAAAAATACTTTTCAGACATTATTCAGAGAAGTATGGAAGTAAGAACTGCCCCAAAGAGTTTAACTTTGGGGTCATGACTCAAAAGCATGTAAGCATTGCTCAATTTTATTCCTATTGAGGTAAACACTCATGAGGTGTTTATATTTAAGCATAATTCATTGATTTCAATCAGATTTAAACATATTGTTGAAGTTAAGCATGTAATAAGTGTTTTCTGAATTAGGATCTGTGGGCTCAGTTTTGCAATTTTTTGCTCACGTGGAGCCCTGGCAGACATTAAAATAATGGTGCAAATAGGATCTGGGGAATGTTATGCCCCACCCCAAAAACAGCATGTCTTGCTGTACCATGTTGTTTGGCATGGTAAAATTCATCAGATCCAAAATATATGCCTGAAAGAGCCAGACTGAGACTTAGAACTGTCCTCAGCCTAAGCATGCAGGTTGGGTATTGGGTAGCTGTGTACAGGACCCTGGAGCCAGCAGTGGCCCGCTCAAAACCCAGGGATGTCTTAGGCCAATGCAGACAATCAGGAAGGAAGCCATGGTACAATAAAAAGAAATACGCAACGCAATGAGGTTAACTCCCTAAATTTTCTTGTTTCAGCTTCTGGAAACAGAGCTTCTGTTTCCAAACAGCAGAAGGGTGCATGGCTGGCCATATTGGGAATGTGTATGGTAGCCCATATGGGAACCAATCTAACCAAAGACATTTCTAACTCCTGAATAATTCCTATTGCTGAACTGATTTCCAATGCACCGTAAAGGAATTGTAAATTTAGAGATATCTGTAGTTAGGAGGATATGTCAGATTTGTGATAGGATTACTTAAAATATTCTTAGTGATATTTTATTTATCATCCAAAGTGTAGTTAAATCTTTTTGTAGTCACATATCTTCAAAGGAATACTGGCTTTTATTGTCCCACTGCAGGAAAACATGTTTCACAAAGAGAATAACACGCACACACACGTGCGCGCGCACACACACACACACCTGTATGCATCTGAGAAGGAGAGGAGGAGAGAGTCAACAAGTTGTTTCCACAGCAGTATCTGAAAAGATCATCAATACTTTTAGCACACGCGGACTTAGGGAAAAAACATTTTGTAATAATATTACCAGTTAAGAAATTTACCTTTTAATTATAGATTTTCTTTTGTATTCTATTTTTGTTATATACATACTTCATAGACCGTGGACCCTATTGGCCTTCATAGAGCCTGCCTATTGTATCTGAGAACATTTTAGATATAATACAACTCTCTTTCAAACACTATCTTCAGGACTGGAAATAATGTTAGATATCAAATTGATTACATCGCCATCAACAGAAGATTGAGGAATGAAGTTCAATGATCAAAAACTTACCCAGAAGCTGACTGTGGAAGTGATGATGTATTTGTAGTATGCACCATCAAGATAAGGTCAAGGAAACTTAAGAAAATAAAAGCAACAAAGAAGCTCAATTACTCAATTCTAGTGGAAAAAGATCTGGTTAAAGAAAGTACACAGTTGCAGTTAAAAACCATTTTCAAAAACTTGAAGATGAAAGAAATATGTCAAACTGGGAAATTTTTAAGAAGCACTAGTTGAAACAACCAAGGAGATTATTCCTTCAAAAGTAAGGCAAAAGAAATAGAAATGGATGACTGAAGAAATCCTTGACCCTCTGGAAGAAAAGAGAATGATGAAAACCTGCAGTATGGAAGTGTATAAGAACCTTGAAAAAGAGTTTAAGCAAAGTGCAATGAAGAAAAGGAAAAAGGACTCCATGAAAAATGAACAGAGATAGAAAAACAAAAGGATAAATAGGAATATCAAAGACATCACAGACAAAGGAGCATGTACTCCTATGGTATGTATGAAAGTCACGAATGGTGATGTAATTATGGAATGAGAACAAGTATTGGAATGATGGACAGAATATACTGAAGAATTATTCCATGACAGTCAAGAAGAAAAGCCATCTATTAAGAAGAACATGGATAGTTAGAAAATTCTTAAGTCAGAAGTATGAATAGTTATCAACTGCAGGAAAACCAATAAAGCTATAGGACCATATGAGATTGTAGTAGAACAAATAAAATGTTTGGAAATGTTTGGTATAAAAACGTTAACAACTGTTATCAATGAGATTTATGAAAGTGGAGAAATACCTGAGGACCTCAGTAAATCTATCTTTATTGTGCTCCCCAAAAGACCTGGAGCCATTGAATGTGAACTCCATTGAACCATCAATTTAATGACCCATATGACAAAGATCCTATTAAAGGTGCTGATGATGAGAGCTACAAGTAGAATAAGACCAGCGATTGCATAAGTTCAGTGTGGTTTTGTTGAAGACTGAGGTATAAGAAATGCTATCCTTATGGTATGAATGCTTTTGGAGAGGGCAATAGAAATGAGGAAAGACCTTTTCTTGTGGTTTTTTGATTATACCAAAGCTTTTGATAGGGTCAAGCATGAGGAGATAATGGAAGTTCTGGAAGAATGGATATAAATGGTAAAGACTTGAGAATGTTAAGAAGCCTCTATTGGGACCAAACTGCAGCAGTAAAGATAGAAAATGAATTAAGTGATTTCATCCAAATTAAGAGAGGCATGAAGCAAGGCTGTGTTTTTTCACCTGACTTGTTCAATTTGTACAGTGAAAATACTGAGGGAGACTGAGGATTTACCAGGGCTAATCACTGGAAGACAGAATTCGAACAACTTGTGTTATGTTGATGACACAGTCTTAATAGCTGATTCAGAAGAGAAGCTGCAAGGAATTTTAGAAACAAAATTGTAAAATGAAAGTGAGAAGAAGGGTCTAAGTATTAACTGTAGGAAAACAGAATGCACGGTAATTACAAAGAAAATAATTCGGGTATCCAGTATCAAAATTGAAAAGGACCAGATAAGGCAGGCAGGTCAATAAATGTAACTACTTGGGAAGTTGGATAACATCAGATGGTAAATGTGATCATGCAATAAAACAGGGAATAGAGATGGCAAAAGACACATTTCTGAAAATGAGAAAGCTATTGACAAATAGTGAAATTTCTATGGGGAAGAAGTTAAGAGCTTTGGATTGCTATGTTATACCTCATGTGTGCATCAGAATGCCGGACTGTCTTAGAATGAACTACTGGGTTCAGAAGATTCCCCGCGCTTGAACAAAGGACATTCTCACGATTGTTCTCACTCTTGCAAAACTTTATTTAAGGATACTTGCAGAGGCAGGCAATAAGACAGAGCAGAGAGGATGATCACTTCACATCGGCTCTAGGCAGCAGCCACTACCCCGCATTGTTCCCTTGGCCCTGGAGTGTCTCAATCCCGGGGATGGGATAGCCTGCGCCGGGCTCTGCGCAAGTCAGAATTCTCGCCAGAGTTTGAGGAACTCCCATAACTTAAGAGTGTACAGTTTATATCGTCTGGAGTAAATAACGTTATCTTGAACTAGGGAGTTGGTTATCTCAAGCTAAGAATTTGGGGATGAATCGTGATCCAACACACCTTGTGTTTACCACATTCTGCTATGTTACAACATTCTACTTTCTAGGTTCATGGTTCGGTCACTCTCACAGAGCAAGAAGCTACGTGCTATAATACCAGCCTACTATGGAGTCAGCATACAAATCTCTTGCTATGAACATTAAGCAAAGCCCTTACTATTACACAGACAATATTGCCAGTTATGGAAAAGAGAACTGAAGCAATTGAGATGTGGTTCTTAAGGCACATCTTGGAGGTATGTTGGATAAGTCACACTTCAAATGAAGATATTTTGTTAGGAGCAGGCTGCAGGAGGAAGCTGCCAATTAACATCAGAAAGAGGCAGCTAGAATTTCTTGGACACATTATGAGGAAAGAGGAAATTTAAAGTCTAGTTGAAACTGAAAAAGACTGAAGGAAGGAGAGATTGTGGAAGACAGATAGCCTTAGTCAAGAGTCTATCTACCTGGATGAATGTATCAACAATGGAAATCTGTATGCCTCAAAGAGAAGAGATCAGTGGAAGACCATGGTCACCAATGTCCTGTTTGGATATGGTACCCAGAAAGAGAGATCTCTGAAAACATAATTTACCCAATTTTAAACTAGTAAAAAGATGGAGAAAGGGAGAGACTACCTCTATTAATCTAACAGCTGAACATCTTAAACTGGAAATTGCCCGGCTCTATGAAACTAAAATTAGCAAAGTCGGTGACAGAAAGAATAAGCAGCAACTCACAGTTGTCATCTTCTTTGCAGCATGTCTGTGAACTGCAAATCTTTCATATTCTCTTTTCATACCTTCACATTTCTTCATACCTTCACATTTCTTCATACCTTCACATTTCATTACCTTCAAGAACATGGTGGCTTTAGGCATAACACTCAAGAGACAACCACTACTAATTTTTAATTACAGTAAAAAGCCCTATCTCTATCAAAGAATGTGGAGGAGGTAAGATGCATCCTTGTTTTGTCCCCTGACGATATACTGAACATTTACAAACCAGATATGACAGTTAGACAACCTTATGAACATATCACAGAAATTGTATCTTAGTTTACAATACATCCTTTTTGTTTACTATATATGTTTCTTCCTAAATCTTTAGAAGAGGCAACAATTTCTGTGGGTGATCCCTTTTATTGGACCAACTGCATGGTAGAGATAGATTTAGACAAGCATTTGAATGCAATGCATTCTTCTTCAGGTCTGAGGGAAAAGCAAGAAAAGAAAAAGATTAAAAGTAGATCACAGGACTGTGAAATTGGAGAAAAGAGAAATTCCCAGGGGTAGCAGCCAAGCAAATCTCAAAAAAAAGAATAGCTTGATTAATGTAAGATGATTACCTGTCAAAAGGAAAGAGGCATTATCACCTATAAAAATGATACAAAGAAAGATTATCTAGTGTCAGGTAGATTTTAATAAACCATGAAGTCAGTATCAATATTCGGTCCTTTGTTCTTATTGTCCAGCCAGCCTATGAACTTTTGTTCCCAGACTCAGCTTTTGAAGGCATTTTGTAAATTTTCCCTGAGCATGGAGACAGTGAGGTCAGAAAGTGACTGGTTATTCTGTGAACAGTGTTTGTGTGTGCCTGTCTTTAATCTTTTTCCTGTGATCATTCATAATGGTGTGTAGTTTTTAGTTTCACCCAAATGGTTTCCATGAAGGCATTTAATGCACTTGATGACATAGATCACATTTTGCAAAAGTTATGTATAGGATCCATGGATTCTGATGTGTTTATTGTGGAAGCTGTTGATTGATGTAGCAGTGGAAATGTGCTGACAGGTTTTGAATCCATTTTAAGGAAAGGCTGTGTATCATTTAATGTCTGTTGAATAGCAGCGTTTGCCTCTGATGCTGAGTTGGCCAGGGTTAGGGGTTTGCTTGAAAGCCAGGAGCGCTGGGGTTGGCAATATTTCTCTCAAGGTATAATCTTTATCAAGTATAGGCTGTAATTATTTGATGATTCTTTTTATCAGTTCAAGTGTGAATTGATGCTTGTCAGTTTTATGGCTGTAAGTATGGTGGTCTGTGGGTTTTTTGCATGTAGTGGCTGGTATGGTGCCATCCCAGATGTGGATCATGGTATCTAGAAAGTTGATGTTAGTCCAGGAGTATTCTAGAAAGAATTTGATTGAGAGGTGATAGTTGTTAAACCAGAGGTGGAATTCAATAAGCGTATCCAGGTATTCAGTCCAAATGATGAAAATACCATCTATGTAATGCAAGTAGAGTGCAGGTATGGTGGTGCAGTTTTTAAAAAGTTCCTCCTCTAGGTGGCTGAGAAGGAGGTGGAGACTGCAGACACAGCAGTATCTGCCTGGCTTCACGCTGCCTCATCATCCCTTAAGTAGAATAGCTCTTCAGACAAAATTTGGAAGGGTAGAACTGGACTTAGTGTGGACACTAATCAGAGCAATGTAAGACAGAAAGTTCATCTTAAGAAGTCTGAGAATGTTTTGAGTTAGCATATTTTCCAACCTCACTGGCACTTAAGAAAAACTGGCAACTTCTACAGAAAATTCTTATATTTGAAAACAAAACTGCAAAACATAATTTTAACAATAATAGAATGCAACCCTAGGCACAACACTACACACTCCCTCACCTAAATAGTGGGATCCTGGGGTACCCGGTAACAAGTAGCCCAGCTCAGCCCCCCGGGAAGCTGCTGCACAATCAAGTACCCTCGTAGACAGTTATAAAACTATTTACAAGATTTAATTATTTACAAAATAACAAGTAACCAATAGATAATACACATTGATATACCAACTAATAAACCCTCACAAACTTATTTACACAGTCTTTCACTTGCATATGGTGTACTGGTGATCCTGTGTGCACTGCCCCTGGCAGGGTGTCTTAGGAGGTGGCACTGTCTGTGTTCCTGTGCAGGGTCTGTGGGTGGTCCCTGGTGTTGGTGTCCGTCTCCATGCTCCAGAGGTCTCTGGGCAGCAGGCGTCAGCTCCTTCTCTGCAATCCCTGCAAGACAGCCTCCCCTGTCTCTGACCCCCCCTTCCCTGGCTCAGCAGGGAGCAGTGTCTGGACTGCAGGCTGTAGCAGCTCTCCTCACCCGCACAGCCTCACAGCCCCAGCAAATGCAGCCCCTCCCTGGGCCTTGCCTGCCCCGGGGCTTTTCACCTACCAGGGAAAACAAGGCAGTCTCCAGCAGTCTGCCCCTGGCTCACCCAGCCACACCGGGCTGCAAGCAGTTCTTCCCAGGCTCAAAGTCTCCGCACAAGCAGCCCCTCTCTGGTCCTGCCACCGCAATGCTCCTGGGTCAGAGAGAGGAACTGGATACTGGATCACTCCCTGTGCAGTCGCTGCTGCTGCTTCTGCAGGGCTCTGCCAGGGGCTTTCTGAGGGACCACATTGTTGAGACTCTCTCCCCGGTCTCCAGCCTATTCCTCATCCCCTCTCTCTCTCTTGTCCTTCCCTCCTGCCAGAAAACTGCTCCCCTTTTTATCCAAGCCTCTCAGCCAATCCCAGGCCAGGGCCCCTTCCCGACTTTTGATAACGACTCTATTTCAAAACTTTGCTGGGGTTACATCACCCCTCCCACTTCCAACAAGGCTGCCTCCAAACAGTTTCACTTGCCCTCAGAGTCTACCAGTGTCCCCACTGGGATGAACTCTGTCTTTCTCCAGGGCAGCCCTTCCCATTCTTTCATGTGGGTCCATTTTTTTAATGCTGCTACAAGAATATTTGTCCACTGAATTCCAAATCACAGAATTGCTTTTCTGTTATTTTACCTATCATTTCTAAAATCTTCATTCTAAAAAACTAAACTCCTGAAGTACTCAATGGAAGTTCAAATGTCACAAATGTACATATACAAATGGAATTAAAGTGATGGAAATGCTCACTAGAGCTCTGTGAGCTGTTTGTCCTTGTACATACAAAATTATTGATGTGAACCAATATTCTGCACAAAATATTTTGAGTATTAGTCCCATATTTATACTCAATTTAAGAATTTCATATATATTCCATGTATGTATGTATTATATATTAGGGCTGTGCAAAACTTTGGTCCCTGAATTGATTCGGTGGAGAAATGGCCTGATTTGGTGGCCAGAACTCTGAATCCAAATAGAATCAGAGGACCCTTTAATCTCTGAATCAAATCATAACTGTCCAAATTGATTTGGAGAGATTCAGAAAGATTCAGAGATTTTGACACAGAGACAGTTTGAAATGTTTTTTTCTACATACCTATAGGAAGCAGGGGCTTGTGAATGCTGCAGTGCTGGGGTGGATGGAGTGTCTCATAGAAGCATGGGTGGCTCCCCAGTGCATTCGGCAGCAGACCCGGAAGTGGACAAGAAGCACTTCTGGTCCACTTCTGGGTGCACCTCCCTGGCTCAGTGACTGGTGTCTCCTGGGTCGGGGGGGCCACTCGAGGTCCCTCTCCAGCCGATTGCCAAGCTGGGGAGGTGCAGGGGGGCCCCCCAGTGTGATCCCTGGCAGATCTGGAAGTGGTTTTTACCACTTTTTACCCCCGCCCCAGCACTCCAGTGAAATGTTCCATGCACCCCAGCATTGCAATGATCATGAGCCACACCTGCTACCTCAAGGTATGTAGAAAACACATTTAAAGCTGTGTCTGGCCAAATCACTGATTCTCTAGAACAGCATTGAATCTTCAGATTTGGATTTGGCTGAATTGAATCAGGGACAGTGATTCGAATCAATTAATTGAATCACTGTCCCTGATTCGGGCCCCCTCTACATCCCCCCAGTATATATGTATGTTTGTTAAGAAAACACGTATATATGTACACATATATGTATATACAGATATGTATATATGGAATACTTATGAAATTCTTAACTGGAGTATGAGTAATATATATATGAGTAGCCCCGATTTATACTTACACACATGTGCATGCCATATATATATATATATATATATATACACATATACACACACACACACACACACATACACATATATAAAGTAATACCACAAACATTGAACATATATGTATAGATAGATAGATAGATAGATAGATAGATAGATAGATAGATAGATAAGTATTCATTTCATTTTACTGGATGAATTGTATATTACTCTTTCACATAAACAACATTATTTACATGAGGTTTCTAAAGACAACCATGGATATCACCAGCCTGTATGCTAACATCCTGGATCATGACAGCACAGATGCCTCCCTGAAATGCCTAGAAGCACGTGGACTACACTCAGATTTGCAGCAACATTGTTATACAATTGTATACATTGTCCACTTCATCCACACCCACATCAATTTCACTTTCAACAATTAATATTTCCTCCAAACCATGGACATAGCTATTGGCACAAAGATGGCTCCTTAATATGCCAACCTATTCATTACCAGCTGATCAGCTGATTAGTTCCAAAAAGCCCTCAGTAGACACTGTTCTGTCTGCCTTGGTTCCAGTGAAATTGGACACACATACACAGACATCTCTCAGCATTAGCTAGCGTGGGGGTGGCATGGCCAGATGCTGGCTGGGGCCTGCACTTCTGGGGCCCCTGCTATGGGAGAGGGGAGATCCCTGCTTAAGCAGTGGGTGAGGGGAGGATGAAGCAGGGTGAAGTCAAGCTGCTGTGCCTGCAGTGTCCACCTCTTTCTCATCCAGCTGAAACTCTGGCTAGGGAGAAGAGAGGCAGAGTCAGCCCTGCTGTCTGGAGCAGACAGCCCAGCCCAGCCTAGCCCAGGGCTGAAAAGTGTGCTGGGATGCAGGGGGACTATGATTTAACTTAAGCCAGGAAGGGACTTGGGACAGCAGTTCCATGAATTGGTTTTACCCAAAACTGAAAACTACATTCAACCAGGCTTATCTTAAACCAGTTTTGCCATTTTGGAACTGGTTTATTTGCACTGAACATGTGTTTTGTTACAAGTTTAAACCGGTTTTTGATCATTTAAACTGTTTTAGGTGTAACTTCTGTCCCTAGCCTAGAGGGGAAAGGCTGTGTAGTTTAAACAAGCCATACCTGTAAAATCCTGTCTCTGGGGATTCCCCATTGGTAGTAACAGAAAATGCAGAATGTTTTTTTTTTTCAATAACTGTGCTAGTTGAAGGATTTTATTTGCAAGTAGATAGACAGCCATGTTGAATATTTGAGCCCTATGCCTTCTGATGGGTGACTAGGCAGTGCCCTTAGCCAAGAAGTTCAAACAAGCCAAGAGGGAAGAGTAATGTGATATTAATCTAATGTTTACACCTATAGCCAGAGATATTTTTCTGTCTTTGATATTAAGAAACTTCTAAATCTTTGTAAGGCACTGAACTCTTGTTATCTAAATACAATCAGTCATTTGGTCTAGGAGCAGGAATGTGAGGATCTTGCTAGAACTATTAATTCACCCATTAGAAGCTTTCCTTGAGTCTCTACTGGTTTCTGTTTCTGTTTTAGCCTTTCATAGGTCCTTATCTATAAGGGTCAACTGGCTCTTATCTTTATAGTATTTAAATTTCTTCCAAGAGAGCCTGAAATGATGTGGCAAACATTTGTCACATGCTTCATTCTTTTTCTCTTCATCTCCGCAAAGCTAGATTTATGGTACAATACAACATTTTGTTTTTGTTAGGGAATGAGTTTGTTTGTTCAGGCTTTGATCTGTTGATCTTTCATGGTTTGAGGACTACTAGTTCCCATAAGCAGCAGACCAATATATTTGTTCCTGTCTTCCAAGTGTTAACCAAAAATTTAAAACATAGGAGCCTGTATTTGAGTTTCAGTAATTGGAACTTTTGCAACTGGAGGTACTTACTTAGGTGCCTAAATCCAAATTTAGAAGTCTAGTCATTAGACTGCAATCTTTATAACCTTTTGATACTAGAACTAGTGGGAGCTATCTAAAAATTCTAATTAAAATCTCATCTGCAGTATAGCAAAAAATCTGCATAGTGTCCCAATCTAAAACATGATCAACACAAACATTTCACCTTGTCATTGTGCTTTTCAATTCCAGGTTTTCTGTAAAAGTGCACCATTTGTTAAAAGTTTAGTACAAGTTATCACCTGCATTTCTCACTGGTAAAAAAAAAAGATTCGTCTCTATATGAGAAGTTCTGCTGTATTGCATGTGAGAAGTCCAGAAGTCATTCCTGTGGGGTATATGCCTAGTAATGTTTAAATAGCTAAACAGATGGCACTTCTACACATGCATTTACTGTGCAGTAACTTTTTAGGCTGGCGTCTACACATGATGCAGGTATCAAGTTTACATCCAAATTGGCATAAGTCACCATAGTCCATGTGCAGTGCAGATGTAAATGTGTAAACATGTGCTTGTACTGCACAGTAACCTAAATTACTACACCATAAATGTGCACATGTAGATGCACCCAGAGTGTGTGAATGTCCATTGCATTACTTTTTATTGAAAATCGACTGCAATCTGTCATTGATCCAGGTCTAATCTTCAACTTTTGGCCCTGGTAACCCTTTGTTTTATTATTTGTACCTGAACTACATGAATTAGCCACTGATTAGGTAAATGCAAAAAAGTATTTTTAGAACAATCTCATGGATTCAGTATAGGTCTTCTTACTTAGAGGTCAAGGATAAAACTATTATTTTTTAGTAGCCAAGATATTTCTTTCCTATAACTGGGTTTATTTTAAATCCTTGCTCTGAGGCATAAGTGTCAGAGCTGATAAAGTATTCTGTTTATTGGTGCCACCAAAACCAGTGCAAGCATTGACAAGGTAAGGCGCTAAAACTAATCACTCCAACAGCAGGGACAATTAAATTTCAATGACAGTCAGCCTTATCACTGAAGGGTTCATTTTTCAGCTGTTTTAAGCTCACCATTGGAAGGTCAAAATGACTAAATTAAAAGTGTTTTCATCTTGCCGTGATGCATTCTGGCTCTTCCTGATTTAGTGACACTACTCAGTAGATACTTATATAATTGACGGATATTAGCAGATTAACATTTGATATGTATCATGCAACAAATCCCTAATCACACCAATGCTTAAATCTAAAAGGAATAGAACATTTAGGCAGGATGACAGTTTCCTGTTGTTATAAAGCCACCAATGTGTTAGCAATATTTTCCCTTTATGCAATAATTAAATACTATTGTCAGGTAAGAATGAGACAGGAACAGAAAAATTCCAGCTCCCTCATTGACTATTGTTTGCTGTATTTATGGTTAGGTACAGATTTTCAAAAAGCCCGAGGCAGAATGCATCTAAGTTACATGGTTTATGCTAAGTGCCCTAGGGAGTAAACAGAACAAATGATTGCCCCTTTGGGAGGGACACACAGGCTGCCTGCATTGGCCAAGGTGCTCCTACATACCTCAGAGTGGTCTTCCTGGGTTGCTGGACACTGTCAAGCTCAGCCAAGAGCAACTGAGTGCCCAGGATACCGCTGACAAGCTGCCCTGCAAACAAGCCTACCCAATTGTCAGCCACAAGCATCTATATCAGCTGCAGGCATCCAGAACAGGGAGATGCACTCACCCAGCAGCCTGGTTGGGTTTTAGCTCCATGGGACTTCGTCCACCCATGGCAGCATGGGGGTCCCTGAGTTTTATCTGAGGTGGAGGAAAAGGGGTGTGCCCCAGGCAGGACAGAGGGAGTGGAGCTCATGAGCTGTCAGTGTCAGGCAGTGCCAGTGATGCATCCCTCATTCCCAGATTGGGTCAGTGGGACACAGAGCATCCCTTCCCTGTCTTGGTTCCATCTGAGCCATAGGACTTGTGCATTGGAGGAGCTCCAGGAAGACCTCAGAGGATTCCCCACATCCCCCAAGTCAGTGCTAAGTTCCTGGTTGAAGCTCCTTCCCCTGTAGCCATGAGGATCAGGTCCCTGGGAATGGCAGGGGTAGGTGACCATAAGCAATTCCAGTGCAGGAATGGGCTGCAATCTGGGGAGCTGGGCAAGCCCCAGCCCAGCCCCACTTGCTACACAAATGCTAACTGCTGACAGCTGGGCAGGCTCAGCTCAGGCAGGTCCATTTCCATCATGATCTCATCAGCAACCTCACCAGCTCCCCTCCCCTGACTTCAGTGGCAATGGCAGCTGGGAACAGAGTGAATCATTGGAACCACTAGTGCAGGGGTGGGCAAAAGGCAGCCCGCAGCCAGTTGTGGCCCACCAGGCCAGTCTATCCGGCCTGCAGGACCCCTAAAAAATTTAGAAAATGAATACTGATCTGCCCCTTGATGGCTTGCCAAAACTCAGTAGGCGGCCCTCCACCCAAAATAATTGCTTGCCCCTGCACTAGTGAGTACCACTACCTGCCACAGACTGCGGGCAGATACTTACCCCCATCTGACCTGTTCTCAGAGATGTTATGGCGCATCTCAGGGGTCCATAACTCCCTCCGGTGTGTGGAGGCTACCTGGAGAGTCCCAAGCCAGAGAAGGTGAGCAACCAAAGGCAGGGGTTGCAGAGTGGTGCCTGAGTTCCCTTCTACTCTGCAACCCCTGCCTGTGGTTTCTCAACTTCCCTGGTTTTCTGTGGCCCTGACTTTAGGATCCAGTTCTGCTCCTTAGAGAGAGACTTCACCTCCTCTTGGGGCAACTCAGTGCAACCCACAGATCCAAGCAGCATAATGGATAGTCTCTTCAGTAAAGGCATTTACTGGGGCAAAGGCCTACCAGCCAGAAGTTCTCTATCCCTTCTAAAGGGATTAAGTAATCCTACTATCCCCAATGCAGGTCATACAGATCTAAACTGAGTTGGATGTCTCCAAAGAGATTCAACTGTTTCCTTTCTAAACTCTCCAGCTCCCCAAAGCTTCTCCACTTCTCTGAGTCTCCAGACAGGGCACTTTGCAAACAGCTTGCTGGGAGAAAGGGGAAGAGGAAGAGAAGCCAGGTACCAGGCACCAGGAAGGTAAGCAAGCCAGGGCTGCCTGAGAGTTTGTTTGGTCAGCTGTGTGTTTAGGCATGTGCTCTGAACAGCCGGGAGTGCTGTTAGCAGGATGACTGTTGGGTGATTGCTGCCTGTGTCCGACCAAAGCCCTAACAAGGATGCAGTACTGCAACAGCAGGTAATGCCCCAGGCATCGTGTCTGCCTCAGCTGAGGAGTTGTCCTGCTACCCGCTTAGGTTCTAGAGACTTTTGAAAGCTAAAGTCACTCTGCAAAAGTATTTTCAATGTAAATAGACTATTGTGGCTTCTATGGGCTCTATTTGTAAGGATGTTTGCCATGTAAACAAAATGACATAATGACAGGCTGTCTTCCCTACTACTTCCACCCATGGTATTGCTGTCTGCATTGTTTTGAATGTTATCCAACTAGGGAATGGACAGTTGGGAGAGACAACTAACTCTTGTTTTTCACATGTAGAAGGAGAACCATGTAATTCTTTTTCTCTATCTAAAGGTAATACAAAAATCAGTTTACGTTAGCACTCAGTCACTCACTCATGGTGTGAAGCTATGTTATATGGTTTCCAAAAGATGACCCATTGTTAGTTATTTTGATTCTTTAATTTTATCATGAATCTCCTGGAGGAAAATACAGTAGTTTCTTTTGATATGATTTAAGTAAACATTTTTGATGATACTCAGCAATATCAAAATCAACATTTGTGTCAGTTTTTGGACCAAGTCAAATTATTGTTTTGGTTTGAAAGGCAGGGAGAAATCCAAAGTTTAAGACGATGATCATTTGAAGATGAATTTCTTGGTAAATATATATTTGAACCTGTCAGAATGACCTGACTGGAAGAAAACCATTATAGCTAAACTATGAATATATGAGATCGCTTAATATGTTATGCTTATTTATCCAGATAAAAGCATAATGCTGGTTAATTTTAAATGATGCCTGGGATTAGGAATAGATGGAGTCATTATTGTCTATCATCTTTTTACTCCTATGTTAATGCCCAAAATGAGGTGGTGTGTTATGCTGGATAGCATTTAAGATGAAAGGTGTCTAAGGCCCCCTCTACACATACAGGTAAAGGTACAATTGCATTTCATGTGTGATCCACATGATCGTGCCTCCTTCCATACTAAGTATGAATGACAGGACGTGTAATTGTGGGACTGTGCAGTAGATCCAATAATGCCTGACTGCCAGTGTAGCAGGAGCCTGATCCTGGGCCCCCTCTGCTTTGGCAAGCAGAGCCAACCCTAGGGGTGTGCAGGGCCAGGGGGAGGCAAGCAGCCAGAGAGCGGGGGGGGGAGCGTGGAGGGGGTTGGCGAGTGGCCAGAGCGTGGGGGTGGTTAGTGGCTGGAGTGTGGAGGAGAGGGGAGGGGAGTGGTGAGCAGCTGGAGCATGGAGGGGAGGAGGTGGCAAGCAGCCAGAGCATGGGGCAGGGATGGAGGGAAGAGTGGCTGGAGCGTGGAGTGGGGATTCAGAGCAGCCGAAAGCACAGAGCCAGCAGTGTACTATGGCCACACTGAGGCCTGTATGGCACTGTCCACAGTGGGCCCCAAAGCACAGGGCCCAGAGCAGTTGCCCCAATTGCCCCTTCACCCCCCAGGGATGGCCCTGTTGGCAAGAAGCAGGCACTCATGGCTGGGATCCCTTTTTGATGAGGGGGCTCCCAGCCACATGGGTTATGCGCAGTTAGGACTGAGAGTCCCCACAGCTGACAGGGCTCTGAGTCTAGGCTGAGCCTCACATGCAGCCAGGACCAAGAGTCCTACAACAGACAGGGTTCTGGGTCTGAGCTGTGCTTCATATGCAGCCAAGACCCCGAGACCCCACAGGTGTCAGGGTTCTGAGTCTTGGGTGCGCTGCATGTGATGTGCCCAGACCCAGAGCTCCATCACTTGTGGGATCTCTGGGTCCCAGCTGCACATGAGGCACAGCCTGGACCCAGAACCCTGTGTGGGCTTGGAGGTTTAACCCATCTTTGAGCCTTGGGACTCACATCAGCCACAATCCCTGAAACTTGGGGGTTTAACCTCTGTGGCTGGGAGCCGGGTCAACCAACAAAGGAGACCCTGCTACATGTGCAAATTATAGCTTGATAGCAAGCAGCTATTACATTAATACATATTTCTGAAGTCTAACTTCTAGCTGATTGGAGCTTTTTATTGTGTGATAGCTACTTTGCACGTGTAACTGGTCTGAATGTAATTGTACAATTAAGTAGTTAATTGGAATTTACTTGTAACCTGTAGAAGGGGCTTGGGTGTAGCATCATCACATTGCTTCTGAAGTCTATGCCACCCACGTGCAAATCTATTACTGAGCATAAAATTAATTTAATTCAAAGCAAAGACATAACATAATTCGACTTCAGTGGCTTGACAATCATCAGAGTCTTTAATATGTGCCCTGAAGCAAAACATAAAACTGACTCTGATAAAATCAATATAGTGACTAGAAATGATTTCATTTGTATTCATAGTTATAAAGAAATAAAAATGTTGTCTGGATAGTATTCTTCTGCATACATTTCCTGGATCAAAACCTGCTTTTTGCTATATTGATATAAATCCTGAATAATTGACAACAGTACAAGTGAGATCAGAATTTGTCCCTTCAGCCCTGTCTCTACACTGGCAGAAACCAGGAGACAACAGGAAGAAAAGAGGTTTAATTGGTACGTTCCATCAATTCATTCACACATTTAATTTAGTATCTCTGCCACATCCCCATTTCTCAGCTTCATATACACTGATGGCAAATAATAATGTGGTTGCTGTAATCCTGGGGTATATTATCCAGATATTTTAGCTTGCTAAGTTGGAAGCATGGCCTAGCTAGTGATGATTCTGATCATGGACCTGATCCCTTGTAGTCCCATGTTAATCATGTGCAATTAAACCTGACTGACTCAAGAGACACAATGAAGTTTGTATTAGTTACTTCATGGCTCTGCTGCCAACTTCTAGTTTAAAACGCAATCTGACCTTTACTTAGGGAACCCCAGTAAATACATGTATGAGATCCTGTCACGTTGTGCCGGATTTATTTCAGATAAATTAATAAGGTGACTGGCAATATCAAAGAAAAGGGAAAAACGGGCTTATTTTAATGCATGATAAGGCTTGTCATTCTTTAAAGTCATACCTTTTCTTTATGGCCAAGAGAAAATAGGATTCATATTCTCACTGAAGCTGCATTATTCATAAATCACAAATGTGAATCATTCTTAGATTGCACCCAAAAAACCCCTCTTTCATCAAAACTGCTCCTAGCAATTCAGAAAGAGTAACAGTTTAAATTTTGAACCTCAGACTTGAAAAAAATCTATCCCTTTTTGCATAAAATGTCATATTACTATCTATTTACATGTCTAAGCAGTTTTGTACTGAATAAATAGCTCAAACTACAACATGTAGGAGGAACCCTACCCCATTACTAAGATGGGCAGTGCTGCAAAGGAGTACAGGATTTTCAATAGCACTGTGAATATAGGCCAGGCTTCAGAAGACAGAGGGGGTGCTGCCAAGCACAAAGCTCTGGGGGAGGTGATTGTTAGATCCCAAAATGCCATGAGAGGTGCTGCCCAAATCGTGTTATCAATGCTAACACCAGGCAGCAGAACTAAAACAGCTGCAGTTTCCAAAGTGTAAATAGCAAGCTGCAAGAGCTGAGCCATAGACAATTAATTGAAGAAGACATAACTGCAGCAGAGGGTAAGAAGCAGATCTGCTAATTAGGGCAATAGGAAAATACTGCTCCCTATTAACAGAATCCCAGGTAAGGTGACCAGATAGGGGAGAAGCAGAGGCATATGGAAGCCAGACTCAGGCATTAGAGCATCAGTCTGAGCATTGTGAAGGTTGGAACCAGACTCTGCATGCTCTGGGGAAGAAGGAGTTCTGCAAAACCAAGAGGACAAGAGCTCAAGTACTCTGATGCAAAATGCCCTGGCAGACTCTGAAGTGCAGGAGACTGCAAGAGACTGTTTAGCAGACAGGTGATCCCGGTCCACCTTTTTTTTTTATATTTTTGACTGTTTATACCTGAGAAACAGGTGTGGGGGAGACTGCAGGCTAAGACTGGTGTTAGCAAGGCACTAGAGGGGAAAGAGAGGCTAGAAGCTCATGTTATGCTCCAGCCCAAGTCTGAATTCATTGTCCGGTATACAAAGCCAATTTCAATACCAGGATGTGAAAGTTTGAAAGAAAAAAGCTTTTATTGCTAGCAATAA
>JAGPOW010003395.1:61105588-61117317 GCA_030014935.1 Caiman crocodilus
GCCTATAGCCCTCGATATTCACCGTCCAGTCATGCGACGAGTCCCACCACGTTTCTGTGATCCCCACTATGTCTGGGCTGGTGACAGCTAGGAGGAGGGGGTAACAAGTTAAAATGGGCTTGGGGTAAATTGTAACCCCGTATGGAAAAACACATTCATGCCTAGGGTAACATGTTACTCTGGGCAGTTTTTCATCCACAGAGAGCAAACCATTCACGTAAACTGTCTGTTCTCTAGGGATATTGTACGCTGTGAGTGATAATGTCCTAAAAAGAATTCTTTTTAGAATTAATTAACTTTAAAATACTACAGAAAATATGCATCCTGGGTAGAAAATTACCCCATGGGAAGGTATGAAAGTTAAATTCAACTATGCCTTTAATCATCTCTCTTCCCCAAATTCTTCTCTATTAACTTATTGAGAAGTCAGCTCCTGCCCATAATGCCAGACTCTACTCTGTACTTGTTAAATTATCAAACTTTATTTTGTACTTTCTTCCATGCTGTCCATCTCACAGAGATCCCCCTCATTGTCTGCAAAGTCACTTCCCTCTCCTTCAATTTTTTCCTTACAACCCATAAGTATAGAGCTGCCCACTAAAAAAGGTTGGCAATTGTTAAGCTGCTAATATGCGAAGATCACCTCTATCATGCTGACTAATGTTGACTCATTGCTTATTTGGACTCCATCCATCTGTTGTTTATTGTCAGATGCCTACTTTATAAGCTATTTCAGGAGGGATTTGTCTTTTTATTTTTTCTTGGTACAGAGCCTAGCACAATGGATGGAGTCCTAGTCAATGACGGGGTGGTTCCTAGACTCTACGAAATGGCTGCTGCCTAGCTATCTACATGTCAGTAATATTTTGAAGTTTCTCATTTTGATTACATTTTCTTACAGGGCATTTTCCAGTCCATTGTACGCATTTGAATTTGAATCATTAAAAAATACGTATAATTTTACAGCTGTCTTTTTTCCTCCACTCAGTGATTTTGCTATATAAGGAAAATAACTGATCATAATACAAATTTGTTCTAAATTATGTTTCATATGAAATGATAGATAAGTTAAAATTGTCTGGAAAATCTACCTGGAACCTACAATTTTTTCTTTTGTTTTTTAGTTTCAGTTTGCAAGTTGCCACTACTTTCTCTCTGAGTCCAGCTTAACTCCTTTTACCCACCTTTGTTTTCTGCATTCTTTCTCCACTGGATAACACCTGGAAATGTTAATGTGCACAAAGGGATCGTGCTAGCTGAATACAGCTCTAATGTAACTTATATTGAAGACTCAGTTTCTACCACTCTACTGTTTAACTTACAAATATTAGATGTTTATATCCAGGGTAAATTACGCAGCAGATCAGAGCCCAATATGCTAGTTCATTTGTACATGAAAATGCACTTGTACATTAATTGCTCTGTAATATAGATTACAGAGGCAAAATCTTCTCCAATATACTTCAAGTTCTCCTAGCTCATCTAATCTAAACAATTCATTGTAGAGGTTCCTTCCTGTCCACTTACTCTGCAGTAAAACTTTACTTAAGGACTTAAAATTTCAGCCCATTTATCAATTTATCATCCATGAATCTGAGAGGGGAGAGGGGGCAGGGAATTAATTCAGTCATTATTAAATCATAACCATATGTTTTGGTGATTGTGTAATGTTTTTGAATTTCTTTAATTTCTAAATTACATTTTGGAGGAAATTAAGATTTCGTTCTGCTCTGGTACCCATAGTGTAAAGCTGGCATAAGCAAGAAGAGAATCAGATAGTTAAATATTTCATACAGCCCACTGGTTTTGGGTTATTGTTAAAAAAATAAAACCCCTTGTATGTATAGGGACCCTGTTGAATTAAACCAATAAAATCTTCTCTAGAACAAATGGATATGGTAATGAAATTGTAACTGTTGTACAATAATTTGTGAATACTTTATGCTGACCTGGTTATTGAGCATTTTAGTAAGAGTGTTGTCAGAGAATTACATAGGGAGAGGGACAGGAAAAAAAAAGCTGTCTAGTCATCACATGCACTGCTAATCACTAGCTCCTTAAGGACATTGACAAGCCCGGCTGAATCAGCTGGGTAAGAATGGTTTGGTATACAGAGCCTGGACTGGATAAGGTGAGCTGTGGAATTTGGTGCCGCAAAAGTTAAAAGCATGAGTTGGACCAAAAAAGGGGCAGAAATACAGAGAGTCCTGTAAGCACAACTGTTAACATGGGCCAGAATAGAACACGTCTCTAATCCAGGTACATACTCCTTTATATGGGATATAAAAATTATTATTAGCAAATTATTTCTGCAAAATCTATTCTGCCACTAACTATGTAGTACCTGCTCTGTGGATAAGGTATGTCTATCCACACAGGTTTCATGTAGCCTATTTAAAAAAAAAAAAAATCTTTTTAAAACCAGTGCTTAGTTTACTAAAAATTATTTGGCAAATCTGCCATAAGTACCATTCATCAAAAACTTCATAAAAACTTTCAGTACACAAAGTGCATGCTGTAAAGTCTCCCTAGGCATACACACTGATCCAGGGGACATTAGCAAAGCAATTAAAACATCTGTTGGACCAAGGGATACTTGAATAAAGTGGGATAAGGAATAAGAAAGGTGGATAGATTCTTATCTCAGACTGTTGAAATTAATAAATTTGTCCTGATGAATCCTACATTCCTAATAAGATAGCTTAAGAAGTTTTATTAAAATAAAGCAATGTTTTGTTTTGTTTTTTCAAAAAGTACCACTAAAATAAAATATCAGTGGCACAGGCATAACGGCTAAATTGGAACTCAGGACTAATTTTCATTTCAAGTTCACTCCCTTCACAATGCACACATAAAAAGAAAGGTAACTCAGAGACAGATGCCTAGAAATGCTATTAATATTTTGACTTACATCTGAAAAAGTAGTAACTTCAGAATTAAATAATTTTTACTGGGTTGTTCACTCTATCTTAGGCATTTTTAGCTGCCGCAAGCCCAAAAATTTCCATGGAGTTGTTGGCCAGCAGATGCTGCAGACTTGGCTTCTGGTCATCTCTTTTAGTCACAAAGGAGTGAATGAAGGTAAAAAATATAGCTTTAAGTATGGGTGGGATGGTGTTCATGATCCCCTAAAAGTTACCATTTTGATATTTTTCTTTTGTGTTTATGTTGAATACATTGATTACATCAGTCTTGGTAATTTTCATATTGAGAAGTAAGAAAGAAAGATGCCTTGCAGTCTTTTGGTGACCTCCAGAGACTATAAAGTCCATAGAATGGGGTGCTCTGACTCTGGGAGTTCTTCAAACACGATGGTAAGAATGATACATCACTCAGAGCACGTCTACATGAGACATTTACTACACAGTTAATGAATTAGCTGCACAATAAACATTGTGTATCTACATGTGTACCCCTATTAGGTCAGAGTAGGTTAATTAACTACAGGTAGGTTAAATAGGTAGGTTAAATACAAGTACTATCCTGCTGCAGAGTTTTTTACATCACAGCAGTGCACATGTAGGTGCTGCCCTGGCTAGCTGGGGCATGAGGGTGCTTCAGTGTGTGGGCTGCCTGTCAGTTAGTCCCATGCTGAAGCACCCTCATGCCCCAGCCAGATACTCCACAAGACAATGAGCCAGAGAGAGCAACCCTGAACTGGTAGACTGACCTTTGGGGCTCCCAGCCATCTAGGGCTGCTCTAACCTGCTCAGTATGCTACGTTTCTGAGCATAATAAGCTCCTAAGTTACTTCATGCTTGTCTCCCAGCACTGGCTCTGTGGTTTCAGGGCTAGCACTGGAAAATAAGGATCTCCCAGCCTCCCACTCTACAATCAAGATGGAGAAACTGAATCTGGGAGATCCTTATCTCCCCAGTTGCCACTCCCTGATAACCATCTCAGAGGTAGGAAATTTACTTGCAATTAGCAAGGTTTACTGTGCAGTAGGTATCTTGATTTCATCAATATTTTAGTGATTTTATCAGGGTATCTCTTGAATTAACCAAATAAATCATTGCTGTTAGCCTCTTTTCCTGTGAAAGTTTTTGGAGGAAAACAAGTCAGTCCATATTATATTAATCTTTAAAATGTCCAATCTCCAAGTGATTGCAATTTACTTATAGTTAATGATAACAGCTGTAGCTGGTTATCTTTTGATTTACTTGATGTGTTTCTGACCATTCTATCAGTAATGAAAGATTGTGTTTCTTTTTTTACACATTGAGCATATCTCTAGAATACATGGTTTCTAAATACTACATGATCTTACTTAGATATTGAGTATATACATATTTAGATGTAAATGAAATGTTAATCTTACTTTTTAACTTAAAGTAGCTACAATATACTTGGTATGAAAATGATATACCTGGCCAATCCAGAATTATGCCTTTTTAAATTATTTATGCACATTTACAACCTATCACTATGTGTATTTGCCAGTAGGTCAACAGGGATGAGAACAAAAATGCTCCTTCCCATTCCTTATGCATTTATAAGTCATAGATTAGAAGCTTTAAATATATATTTTCCCTACAGACCATCATAAGAGCCCTTTCATTTCCCATGCACTGTTTTGAAGTCTTTTTTTTCATTTTATTTAAAAGTAATTTTAAACAGATTCTCAAATAGTATGAAGAAACAAAGGGAAAATGACTGTAATTCAAGCAAAATAAATAAATACTTTAAAGTAAAAGGTGAAGACTCCTCCAGATTGCACAACTTGCTACAACTTTTTACCCTTGCACTCACATCTGGAGAATCAGACTTCCAAAAAATAAAAAAACCCAAAGTCTAGGGATACCTTTTTAGTATATATAATAGCATTTACAAGCTAGAAGATTTGAGGCT
This sequence comes from Caiman crocodilus, assembly GCA_030014935.1. Taxonomy (NCBI): domain Eukaryota; kingdom Metazoa; phylum Chordata; order Crocodylia; family Alligatoridae; genus Caiman; species Caiman crocodilus. Next base: position 61,110,440 of record JAGPOW010003395.1, read on the forward strand.
TTACAATTCACAAGTGTTCTCCAGAACTGGAAAAAAACCAATAGTGAAGTTGGTTCAGGCTGAGTTGAAGGCAACCTGTCCTATCTTGGAACACACCAAAAATTTTGATGAAGTATAACAGAATCTAGAGGCTCATAAAGAAATCCTGTGCTGTCAAGGATAGGAAGGCATTAATGCTAAATTGCAAAGAGAATGTTCAGAAAAATTGGTTCAAATTTCAGAAACTGTAGAGAAAGGAGACACTGTACAGAGCACCTTGCTGCATGTCTCTTGATGATGTCAGGATGTCTATGGATGAGAGAACATGAGAAGATCTGAATACACTGGCTTGCTTTCACTTAAATTGTTACTTTGCCCAAAAAATATTTTTGCTGTTATATTATTAGAAGTAAAAAGGACTGCAGACATCTTGTATGGTTACAGTTATGGGGAAAAGTGAAATATAAGACTAATGGATTTTTATTTTAATTTCAGCCTATCATGAAGGCATCCAAATGCAAAGGCAATAGTTTCCTTACACTGCAAGTTTTGTGGCTGCTGTTCACTCGGTATCACAAACCAAATATAGTTCGATACTTACAAGAGAAACTGTTTCTGAAAAACTAGGTTGGTTTAGAAGAGAAAATTAAAGGTTTATCTTAATTCCATGTCTGTACAACACAAAACTAGAACAGCACTTTACAAACAATTCATTGCAATCAAATTGAAATGTTAAAGAAATGTTACCAAAGGGTGAGTACAAGTGTTACAGTTAGATAACCCTGACCAAGCTTAGAGCAATTTAAATTGCTGTGTCTGCAAGTGTGCATAGGGCTTAGGTCACCCTACAAGTGGTATGCCTGATCTAAACTTAGTTCTTATCAGATGAGAATTAATTTATATAAGTATGGGTTAACCTGACCCAGCACAGTCCAGGGTTGGAAAATCCCAGCCAATTCCACAGCCTTAGGGCTGTGATGTTTTTACCCCTCTTTCCCGCAACTAGCTCCCACACAAACCGAGCAGCTCTCCTGCAGACCAGCCACTCCCACCTGCCTGTAGACCCATGACCCCACACAGCCCCAGTTTGCCTCTAACTGCCTGCTCCTCCTCCTGGCAAGCAGTGAATGCCCTCATATCCTGTGACCTGACCCTAATTTGGGTGGCTTAAACTAAGCTGCCTAAACCTCAGCTGGGTTCTGTGAATGTTTGTCCATGCCTAAAGACATTTTTCTTGTAAACATTTTCAGTACATACCATAATTCAAGAAAATGTCATCAAGGCAAAGAGTTGCCATTGAGGAAAACTTGTCAGCTTGGTTCTTGATAGATAATGTCTCTAGTGAGTATAGCACAGTTGAATGATTGTTTATTCCTGTCACTTACTAGTATGAGAGAATAATATAAAGTGCTGATATATAAGGATGATTATTCTAGTTTTTAAATGTCTAAATAAATGGGATGCTTAGAATGTAATCTGTTATCTAAGGAATTTGAAACTAGTAAATCTGCCAAAGTTTCCTCCTACTCATCATCATTCCAAGTGACATAGCATAATCATTGTTTTATTACAGAAGTAGAATTGTCAGAGGCCATATTTTGTAATGAATACTCTAAAGACAATATTACTAATTTTTGTCATGGTTGGCTTTCAAGTTTCCTTTTCTTGTACTTATTTGAATGGAATACTTCAGTAGGGAAACTGGGAATCTATTAGGTCGAAATCTGTCAGGATTATGTCAGCATTTTTGGCTGAAAGGAAGTTTTGAAGGTTTCTGTCCACACCCTCTGAATATTTTTTAAAACTCAGAGCAGAAATCGGGGTTATAATCCACACCATAGTTAGAATCTCCAATAATTTTTATCTGTTATATGCAATAAATCAATTTGAGCAAATACTTGAGGGTCATGGTCCTTTGACTGACCAAGAGAAGAAAGAGCAAAAGGGCAAGAAAACAGAATCCAAAGGAACAGAGCTCTTTTTATTTATTTATAAGATGTTATTGCTTGTGGTGTCTAATAGTTCTTCAGAGGGTTGCCAATGAGGCTATGGTCACAATTCTTTCTATGACACTATTATAATGTTGACCACACAGCTAGAAACTATGAGGTTTTAGAACTGACATAAGGCTGTGGTTTGAAGAAAGCCATGCAATGTGGATTGTAAGCACAGGGAAAAAATACATGGAATCATAGCAGAGAGGCCCAGCATATGTATTAATTATTTTGGCATAGTTTGCCAGAAAGCTACTCATGTTATTGCTGCTAACAAATGCACAATATGTAACTTCTCTTCCGCCTGATGACATTGACATGGGATGGAGTGGGCTACTCTCCAAAGATAGTTTCCAGTGTAGGATGAGTAGGCTATACATTTCTGATACTGGGAACAACTCTTCATGAAGGGGTGCAGGTGACCTACTTCTAAAAGTGACCAGCATGTTTGTAGAAGAGAGAGATTGATTTAGGGAGTTTGGTTTCCCCAAGACGACCATAGAACATTTGGATATGTTCCGTAAATGGCTATTGGTCTTCAGGATAGAAATCTGCAGCTATCTTTTATCAAGCTTAAAAAAAGGATTCTGTTAATTTTCATCACAGGTGAAAGTTTGAGCCGATTTTTACATTGGATAAGCTGGGTTGTTCGCCATTCCTAGCTTGTATCCACACCTTGAGCTGTTGGATATTTCCCAAAATTCACATGGTGGTAGACAGTTATGAAAAGACTGGAAGTGCCTGGAGGGTAAGACAAGCAGTATCTTTAAGGCTCCTTTCTGCAGTGGTGTGTCACTTGCACTTGTAAACTGTCTTCCAGTGTAAATCTGTCAGTATTTTCTTGGCGCATAATCAGCTTGAGTTCTCTAACAAAACACACCGTCTGTATCCCCTTATTGCAGACTGTGTAGACAAAGCCAAAGGAGAGAGAGCTACAACTAAGCAAGAGAGTGATTTTGCATTGTGAAATAAGATTAGAATATATTATGGGCATCAAGAAACCGAAATTAAGGTAATTTTTCTGGCCACCACCTCCAACAGTCATACTGCTGCTGGATACAGTTTACAGTTATTGACTAGCACTTCTAAAGTACAATAAGACCTAAATTCTTAAGGATGTACAAGGTACTTGGCCTTTTTCTCCTCAGTTAAACACTAGAGCTTGAAATAGTGGAAATTGGGTGTGTAATTCTGTTGAACCAGTGACACTGTAGCTATTATCCTCTATATGAATTGCAATGAAGACTTTTTCATTAGCAGCATGTGAGCAAATGTTGAAACCCTTCAAAAGTCAAGCCCTTTAGAAATGACACCTCCTCCTTCTGACACAAGGATGGGAAAATCAATACACCTATTTAAAACGCCACTGCAAAAGTCACCTCTGATATCCAACTAATTATTCTCTATTTTCAATGTGCAAAAGTTGATGTTCTGCAAGTGGCTGACAGGCACAATCCTTAAAAATCCCTGAAGCCCAGAGCTGTAATAAAACAGGACAATTTTCAATAGAAATCAACCTTTTATTGACAACTTGTGGATGCAGCAGAGCAATAATCAGCATGTTATTAATGCATTCAATCATTTGCTTCTTTAGCTTTTAAGGGACTGCATCTTTGTGTCTCATACACTAGATTTAATCTTCTTCAGTTAAAAAAAAAAGTTGGAACAGTTAATTTATAGATCCAATTCCCAGTTGCTAGTAAAGTGGTTCAGAGGTTTTGTGCTAAAAGATGCCACTGGGGACTGAATTCATAACACAGCATAGACATATTCTACTTCATGTACTGAAATAACCCATTCTTTGGAGAAAAGTGCAATTATCAGGGCTCCCCAAGGAGAAAGAGCTTAAGGAGAAGATGGGGTGATCAGAAAAAAAGCATGAGCTTACTACAGGGTTTGTTTATTTTTACACCTCTTTTTATTTGCAATTTGAATGTGATTTTTGTTATTGTTCTTTCCGGACTGATGTTGTAGTGTTACCTTTCTGAGTGCAAGAAAGAGATCTGGGAATTGAATAGGATGATATTGAGAGAGGGGAAAAGCTCCTCAGGAGTCGTTTATTAATAGGGAATATGATAATATTATTGTTGCCATGCTCCAAGCATTTACTAAATTATCTTTTTATTAGTGTTTATCATGTGATGGTGCCCAAAAGTCAGCTCACTTCATCACAGAAGATGCTTTAAGATCTTGGAACTGGGGACTGTGGATTTCCATCAGGCTTCTTAGCAAAAGAGAAGGTGACAAAGAGAAGAGGAGATGGACGGGAAACAGCCGAAGGATGCAGAAATAAGAATATATGTTAGATTAGTTTAGGCAGGTACCTGTTCAAGTAATTTATATAAAAGTGGGCTGTCAACCATGATAATCTATATACTCAATTTAGTTATTAGGGGATGTCATGGAAAATGTCAATTTGCAAAAAGTATCTAAATGACATGAGGGTGCTCTCATAATGAACCAGACTAGGGAGAGCTTTCCAAACTTCAGGCTTCAAAGTTCATTGCTTTTAAAGTATTACAGCTACTTGGTCTCAGGTTTCCTTCCTCATGTTATTCATTTCTCTATTCATCTAACCTCTTAACATTTTATTCTCATTTTCAGGTACACATAAAGCAACAAGAATTCTTCCAATTTTATTTTCTGTTTAAAGCTGGTAAAGCTTGATTTCAGAATGATAGTGAAATGAGAAAATTCAGAGGTTGTCAGTCATTGCCTTAAACCTAGCCTTTTTGTGCGTGTCTCTATAATGAGAAACTGTTAGACATAATTTAAGAGGCATCAACCTGTTACCTGATCATCCTGTGAGCTAGAAAACTTACACAGTTATAATGATAAGATTTGCTTTTTGACTGCTTGTTACTTTCCAATGTGAAGTTGGCTTATTAGCATGGAGTTTTCCTCAAAATCTCAAAGGGTTGCAGCAACAAGTTTGAAATGAAAAATTTTACCAGTCTGATCTGAAAGATCACTTGTCAGAGACAAACACTGCCATGTAAAGAAGCATAAAGTGCTTCAATAATTCTTCTCTCTGTTCCTGAACCTGTAACTGTGCTTTGAGACTTTCTAGCACTTGATAAAATCAAGAAACTGATTGAATATGTTGTCTGTCTTTCATGGATATCTGAAATTACTTTACAATGTACTGTATTTACTTGAATAAGAGATGAGGATTTTTCCCTACCAACCAGCATGGGGGGTAAAGTTCCTTGTCTTACATTTGTATCTACTGTATCCCTCCCTACCCTTGCCCAAAAATTCTCAAGTTTCCATAGGTATTCCTCATTTCCACCTTCTGCATCCGGTGATCACTAAAAGCCACATGTATGATTTCTTTCTTCCTAATCTCTATTTTTTTGATACAAGCACAAAGTCAGTTCTTGACTGTTTCTTTCCACTGGGGTCTGTTCCAATGAAAACTTTCTCTCCTGCCCACACATCTCTTAGTGATTCATCTTTTATTGTATCTGTTAACAGTCTGGATAAGATATCTAAAGCTCCTATGCCTCCTTCCTCTATTCTGTTACCCACTTTGATTATACAATTGAAATCTCTTGCTATTATAGAGTCATAGATGCTAGGGTCAGAAGGGTCATCGAGTCTGACAGCCTGCCCTGGGCAGGAAAGAGTGCTGGAGTCAAATGACCCCAGCCAGATGCTTCTTTACTTTTCTGTGTCTTCTGCTTCTAGTAAATCCATGTACATTCAAGCTATAATCACTCTTTCTCTTGACTTTTCCCCTGCTATGAACTTTATCCCTCTTAACTCCTCCTTCCCATATTTCTCTAGATATTTCTTCCAAAGATCTTTCTTCTCTATTTGTCTCCAGATCTTTCTTATGTGTGGTCTTGCTCTGACCACGTAAACTGCTAACTTTCTAAGCAGGTACATTCCTTTCCTCTCTCTCCAGTGGTGCAGATACATCAAAATATTCTAATTTTCTGGTCCCCCAAATAATAGTATCATTTGTTGCAATCTGCCACTGATGACTTCTTCTACCTGCTTTATTCTCAGCTCTGGGTTCTTAAATAATATTGGCACCCTTGCTACTTTGTTCTCATTTGTCACTGGCCACCAAGATGGTCCCCACTTCCACTTTTTCTCAAAGCTCTTATAATCCCTCTTCCCTGGTATACCACATTCTTATAGGTAGATTATGTTTGCCCTTACTTGGTTCAGCAGTGGTTCAATCTGTTTCCATCTTTTCCTTGTTAAGATATTCACTGACACTATGGTCAATGCCATTTATGCTTGTTTTAAGATAAGTGAGCCTTTGCCTTTAAGGTTTGTCTGTGCTACTGATGAGGTTGGTTGATTCCATCGTCCCCCCCCCTTTCCCCATTCGCATTCCTGTAGCCTTTGCAAGCTGCCAAATCACTTTTGCACTTAGGAAGGCTTGCATATTCCTTCCTCCCTGCTGTTTTCCACCTCCTGGTCTTCACACCAGGCCCAGAGCCCAGAGGCATTAGCAACAGGAAATTGCTCTCCAGCTCTTCATCTGAGAAACCCCTTTCATTATCAGGTTTCTTCTTCCTGGTCTTAATCTCCTGTGTTTTCTTTTGTTTCTTGGTCTGTCTCTCTAGTTCTTTCTCTTACTCTGTCTCCACTTCTGTTGTCTGTAGGGTGTCTTCTTTCTTCCCCAGCTTAACCTCTGCGTCTGAGTTGTTTGCTTTTCCTGCCTTCCCTTCCATTCCAATGCCTGTCCTCTTGCGCTGCCTCAATCACAAAAATTTTCCCCCCTGCTTCTCTCTTTCACCCTCTTGCTGGTTTCTCCCACCATTTCTACTTCAGTGTTCAACCCCACCTCTCCTCCACTCTCCTCCTCAGAGTTTTGCTGTTTCTAAGGGGGTTTGACTATACTTGTAAAGACTTTGGGGCACCTACGATAAAAGTGTCCCAGCCCCC
>JAGPOW010003395.1:61123949-61174053 GCA_030014935.1 Caiman crocodilus
CTCCCTCAACACCCTTGGGTGCAGGTCATCCAGACCCGCCGACTTAAAGACATCCAGCCCTTCCAGAAGCCCTTCCACCAGGTCTACCCTCACCCTTGGTCTCGCAGTGATTCCTAAGAGGGAATACAGGCTTCCAGTGGGAAGGAAGTCCTGGTCCCTCCTCAGGAAGACTGAGGCAAAGAACCCATTGAAGATCTCTGCCTTACCATTGGCTATGAGCACCAGGTTGCCCGACGAGTCCCTCAGGGGCCCAACGTTGCCTGGGGCTGTCTTTTTGCTCCCCATATATTTGAAAAGGACTTCCTGTTGTCCTTGATCCTAGTCGCCAGGCGGAGCTCTACTTCCACCTTGGCCTTCCTAATAGCCCTCCTGTACTCTCAAGCACAAGAGGAGTACTCCTTCTTGGAGACTGCTCCTCTCTTCCAAAGATAGTATGCCTCCTGCTTAGCCCTCAGGGTCCCCCTAATATCCCTATTAAGCCATGGGGGCTTCCGGGCACTTTTGCCCATCTTGCATCGGGCAGGAACGGTTGCCCCTTGGGCTCGGAGGATCATCTTCTTAAGGAACGTCCACCCTCTGTGGATGTCCATGTCCTCAACCCTACAGTCCCGCAGTGCCTTCTCAACCAGCCTCCGGAGCTCTCTGAAATTTGGCTTTTTGAAAGCTGGGATCCTAGTCATAGTGTGGGCCCTAACTACACTGCGCTGGACAGCAAATTCTATCAGGCGATGATAGCTATCTCTTAGGGAGTCACGTACCTGGAGACCTCTAACCAGATCGTCCCCTGAGGCCAGGACCAGATCCAGCAGCGCATCCCCCCTGGTGGGGCCATGCATCTCCTGGCAAGTGGAGGTCCTGCAGCTCCGCTAGGAACCTCTGGGACCTCTCGCAACCTGTTGAATGTTCAACAGTTCAAGCATATATACATATAACCTCTTGAATGTGTGTATATTACACACATTCAACAAAATTATAGTTGAAAGGATCAATAGCATCAATCTAGTTGTTTCTGAAATACAAATAATGTATGGAATATTCTTACTAACTGTTTTAGATCTAAGAGTTTGATAAACCCAAGTTAGTGAAAATACTGTAGAGTAATCATTTAATTCATGTATATGGTAGTATGGTAGCAAAGTAATTTATGTCATTTTACAAATTTACAGCATATAAATCTGAAGAACATTGCCATATAAAGCTATACTTCTAAAACTTCTATTGTTACCCTCTGGGATCAGGCCAACTCTCAGGATCTCAATATTGCACTGTTAAACAGGAGGGTATGACACAATTGCACATATACAAACACACAGATCAATTAGGTGTGCGCACGCACGTGCACGCGTGCGCGCACATACACAGTACCAACTTAGGCACATGCACATCCAAAACAGCCTAGGCACATGCATACCTATCACCAATTCAAGCATATATACTATATACCTCAAAAGTTAGACAAAAATCAGTTCTCCATACCTGCACATTCAGTACACATACACAGATCACTAATTCGTATATCATGCACACAATGATATATATAGCTAGATAGATGTCCTGCCCCCCCCCCAGTTCACAGACATACAACCCACCTTCACATAAACATAGGTAAGTTCCTAACTTGGATGGTACAGTATGCATGTGTGTGCTTGGGGGACCTGGGATACTTGGGGGAAGGTTAAGGTAAGAGAGAGAGTTAAAGTGTATGAAGTGAAAGTTGCTGGAACTGGGATTAGAATGAGTGGACTAGAGAGAAGCTGGCTGAGGCTTGGGGGTTACTTAAGATCAAGTGGCTCCAGGGTTACTCAAGGTCACTTGTGCAAGGGAAAAAGCCCAGTGGCAAGGAGGAGACAGCCAGGAAAGAAACTGAGGCAGAAACCTGGGAGTCCAGGGGAAAAGGCAGTGGGGATAAGACAGTGGCAAAGAAACAGGGGGGTTGGAGGCAGAGAGGAGCTCAGGGCACATGTTGGAGGTGGCAGTGAGCCAGAAGCAGGAGAGGAAGAAATAAGACAAGTTAGAGGGGTGAGGAGCAGAGATTGGAGCAGAGCCAAACCATAGTAAAGCAAAACCCAACTCAGGGGTCCAAATAACAGTTTTATTATATGGACAACATGCTACACAGCCCCATGAGGGTTATTGGTGTGCACACGCGCACACATGAAAGCAAAGGCAGCAGGAGAAAGAGACTCAGTGGAAGGGTTGGAGTCCAGGTAGGGAAGAGAAGCAGAGTCCAAGTCATTGGTTGAAGAGGGAGTGGGGGGTGAATACTAGCTTTCCAGGCTGGAAAGGGGTCCTTGTCCAGTAGGTGTTGTCCAGAGGGGGCTCTCTGGGTAGATAGGTGGTGTGGCATGGTGCTGGTCCAGATGGAGAGGGCGTTGCCAAGGAGTCAGTTTTCACTACCCCTTTTTAAGGGGCAGACCTCTGATCTTCTATGGGGAGGGCCTGACCAGGCCAGGTCAGTCCTGTTCCAGAGGGATCCAGATGTTCTTACTGAGCATGTGCAGCCTGGCACAATGGTTGGTTGTCTCATCTTTTGTCTCTTGAATGTTCCGAGGGCTGGGTCACTGGTCCAGGTAGTGGTGTTGATGGTTGGGTAATTCAGAGGGAGCTATTTTTAGACCTACTGCCATTGTCTCTCAAGCACCCTCATACATCCCCATTCATCCAGGAACCAAGTTGCATAGGAGGTGTAGGTGTGAGTCATAGGTTACGACATCAGGAGACACAAGATGGAAACTTGACATGACTTATGCTAACTTATATATGTAGGCCTAAATCATATAGTATCAGTAAAACAGTAATATAGAACAGTAAAAATCAATATAAACATAATAACTGTACAATATAAAGAAGGAGGAAAAAAACCAAATACAATTTGCTACGAAAATAAAATGCTGAAGCTTATCTTATGTCTTAGCTTACTTATACTAATCTATTGGGAATAGCAAGGGAGAGAAAATGTCATAAATCATTGGGGAAGGGGAGGGAATGCATTTTAAAATACAAAAAACAAAACTAGGGTTTTTGCTATACTATGTCTATATTATTGTATGTACAATTTTCTCCAGAGTTTGGGAGATGAAGCTTCTATTTTCCACTTTGGGAGTTGGTGGTAGGTTAAGTGTTGAAAGAATAGTCTTATTAACCAAATATAGCCCTCATAAACTAGGATTTGCTCAGACAGTTTTTAGGGTTTTCTGGTCAGAGATATCACCTAGATACAGTTCTTAAAAGATTTAGCGAGGAAAAAGAAGTCGTAAAACTCCATAAAACATGCCCCTCACCTGAAAATCAGACGTGATCTTATCTTTCAGTACTTAAATGGACTTTTGCTTTAATAAACATGGCAGGATTTGATTTGAAAAATGTATGGCTGAACTGCTAATATATGACAGTCGTTCTCTCTAAAGACAGAAACTTTTAAAAAATAAATGCTATATGAAGGTAACATTTCATAATGATTTTAAATGACAGCAAGGCCTATAGCTAACTATCTCAACAGTAACAGCATGAGAAATGATAATACAAGGATCTTTATGCAGTGCCAATCATTGACTTGCAGCCTGACCTTGAGAAGCCACCATTCAGGGTAAATGTATAGTTCAAGCTCCCATTTATTTCTGTTCAAGCTTTTGTTTTTCTGCTGAGACTACCAGAAATGTTTCCAACTGGTACAAGTTATAGTGCTATTCTTTTTGATGTAGGCATTTTTCCCCCATTGGAAAAGAGATTAGATCACTGAACTAATTTTACTGTTGCTAACAATATGCAGTCAGTGGGCTGAGTTTGAACTGATGACCCAGAAGCATAAAAGGACAAATATCTTTTCTCACAAGAAAAAAGGAATATTCTGCTCCTGAGACAAGCCTGGCATATTTTAGATACAGGAACAAACTCAAAATAGCTAAGTAGATTTCTATGGAATTGTGATGAGACTTGCTCTACAGAATCTACATTGTATTCCCACAATTAGAGTGTGTTTCCTTTGTAAAAGAGAGCAATTTTGTTTATGACTGCTCCACAGATATGAGGAAATAGTCAGACATCATATTTGTGCTATTACTGCTAGTAATATCAAGAAACAAATGGAAAACACACTCTAATTTGGGTCTGTATTTGTTCTGCAGGGAAAGAGTGAAGAATTTTTTTCTATGCCCAGGGTTTTGCTGCAACCCCATATGCTGCTCACTATCTGCCCTTTTCATCAGTGATGCAGACCTCTCTGTTTCCTCATCAAACACCTTCAACAAGAGACTGTATTTACATATATTTATATTTTTCTAGAATGAGTTTTGCTTTACTTTCTTTGGTTCAAATGTCCAGTAGATATGATGAACATTTTTTTGCAAAATGTTAATGTATATTGTGCCATTGGTCAAAATCCCCAATTTTCCATCTTCAGTTAGAAAGCTCTCTAAAAGTATTGTAGAGCTACGATCTCTGGTGAATGAGCCATACTCTTAAGAGAAATTACACAATTTACTTCTGTACTAAAACAGTCAAATATGGACTCTATAAGCTCAAATATAAAACTGTTTAGATTTTAAAAAGTGAAATCTTGGCTCCATTAAGATAATGGCAATTTTGCTCTTGTCTGCAGTGGGACTAGCGTTCAAAGTCAGTCACAGGAGCCTTGATTTATGCATACACCTCATTTTTGACCAGTACTTAAATACCACTGAAGTCGCATTCAGCCCTTCTATAGACGACACTCAGCCATGTAAGTACATGATTAAGTTCTTTGCTGAATAGGGGCCTGAATTCTCTTTTTCATGCTTATTCAGTTCATGCACATGTATTTCAAGTAAAAATTCTCCCACTTATGGTCATCTCTAGAAAAATTGAGTTGAAGTTTTCTTTTCACAAGCTTATCAAGTAAAATGCTGTGAAAAGCAGGCAATAAATCAGGACGTATGTTCTTCATTATTCTTCTCCTGGTGGAAGCTTTGCACACCATTTGATAAAGACTGGTTATGGATGAAAGATAGTTGGTGGAAGGCACAACCTAAAATGCTAGTAAGGATCATTTTTCCTTCCTTTCCTTGGGGGCATATGCCAGGTTTTGTTTACAAAAGTTTGCAAACTGGGTTCACTCTTGCATTTTCAGCTATTTCAACAGTGATCAAGGGTTTTTTTATATTTAGATCTGGCCAGGGCATTTGTGGGCCATGGTATTGACCCACAATATTCTCCCTTTTAGTTGTGTACTGAATCAATTTAGAGACCACAAATGGAGTTGAATACACCTATCTTCTTAGGTGGAGTTTTTCATGCTATCTGGAGCTCACGCTATATATGCACTGTGCCAAGCAGCTGTTTGGTGATTTGCAGGTTGAGTTTAAATTTTTGGTTTTGATATAAATGTTTAGGAGGGTTTTGACCCAAATGGTTTGATATATACAAGGCTGAGGGACCACATTGTTCTCTGTGCCATTCAGTAGTAATTATAATTAGTCAAGGCCCTAAGAATAGAGCCTCAAGCCACATAGGAAACTATGTTCTTCATGTGTGATTCTGAAATATGAAATACATTCTCCTTTCCTTTTGAGAAAGAATAAATTAAATTTATTTTGATCTGCAGGGCATGCTGCATAGGCTATTGCTTTCTATAGGCTTTTGGTAAGGGAGGGATAGGATGAAAAATGGGCTTTACTGATGGATTTTTTATTTTCTTCTGGCAAAAAGGTTTACTTTTCTTTATACTAGTGTAATTATATTTTAATTAGTTTTTAAATAATAAATTAAAATTAATTATATAACAAGAGTATCCATAACCAGGAATACGTACTTTTGGCTAGATCCACAAAGGGGACTTGGGAATCAAAATGCTGAGCATTGTATAGTAGGGCTGTGTGAAACGGTACCATTTCATTTCAACTTGCACTTTGATGTTTCAATGGAACAGCATTTTGTTTCAATTCAAAACTGCTGTTCCATTGCGTCGAAACACTTTTACTGTTTCAATGATGTTTTGACATTTCGCCCATAAGCTATAATGGTGAAGCTCAAAACAGCCTGTAACTTTGTCATTTCTGACCTGATTTTTATGAAACTTGCAGGAATGGTAGCCCGTTCTGTGGGCACAATGCCTGCCAAGATTCAAGGAGATAGGTGCAGGGGGTCAGGGAAACTGTACCCCAAAGTTTTGAAAGCAAAACTTGTGTCACATGTATGTTTTAAGCCACAGTGGGATAAAAACTGCAGGTGTGCTAGCCCCTGTGGAAGCCACAAAGCCTGCCAAGTTTCAAGGAGATAAGTGTAGAGGATTGGGGGAAACTGCACCTCAAGCTGTGGACAAGCAAAACTCATGATATAGGTGACACTGTGTGTGTTAAGGCACAGCAGGGTCCCTCTTCTTACTTTCGTTTCTGTTTCCCTGCAGGCATGCAGGCAAGCCTAGCTTGAGCTTTGAAACTCAAAAAGTTTTGACTTGCCTCATTTCATTTTGAGGCTGTTTCAAAATTCTATGTTTCATTTTGATTTCACTGTTTTGAGCTCGAAATGAGTCGAAACAGCATTGAAATGAAACTGCTGATGAAATTTCACACAGCCCTATTGTGTAGTCTAATTTAGGTGACTGGCTGCCTAAGAGAATCCAAAACATCCAAGTTAGGAACCCTAGGCTCACAATACAATACGTGGGGTTATGTAGGCTTTGAAGCCTAACATAGTGATTAGGGAACTACCTAACTTAGACAATATATAATGCCAGTGACAAGGGTCTGTCTTAAATCCCACCCATCTCCAGGCCTTGGCACTTTACTCTGAGTAAGGTGCAGAGAGATACTATTCCACACTTAGGATTCCCAGATGGAAACTGTGCTAGTCAGGGACCTAAGCCTTTTTTCAAACTACAAATAGGAGAGAAGAAGTTGCTGCTATCCTTTCCCCACACTTTTATCTACTAACCCAGAGGTTGCAAGCCTCAGCCAAGATGTGAGATATTTGGGTTGTAGCTGACAGTTTTTGAAAACTACTTTCCCACCATACGAGAACCTCCCTCAAGTCTCAGTCTATAGGATGATCTCAGGCGAGGGTGCTCTTTTTCCGTGTTGTTGAAGTTTTCTACTATGCATGGAATAATTATATTTTCATTGGCTCAGAAAGAAACTTAGCATGAATCTGTAGCTTATTGTTAGGGCATTCATCTGGAAGAGGGTGACTATTGGGTTTCTAGTCCTTGCTCCACTAGATATTTTGCTACTTTCTATTATATATTCAGTGCAGCAGAAATTGAAAACTGGATTCTCCCCTTCCAGGTAAGTGCCCTTATGGTTTGGTGAGAAGACCATGATCTCTCTTGTCTACCTCACTTAATTTTCAGTTATTTCATGTGAAGTAGAACAACTTCAGCAGTAGGGAATCAAAGCACCTGCCTACCCTAGACAATCTATACCTTGGTAGTTATAACACTCAGAGGTGGAGGAATGGATTCTACTCCCTGAGGCAGAGAAAAGAAACAAGGCTGCCCATATCCTAGGCAAGAGCTTTAACCAAAGTTACTGGATAAAAGGGAGGGAGGGTGCCCAATTATCCCCTACCTCTCCCTGTTTTGTGTGGAGATGCATCCATTTGGCATGCTTGGAAAAAAACCTCTTGATTGAACCCTTTAAGTGAGATAAGTGGAATGTCTAATTTTTCAACCCTGGTGAAACTGTAGTGCCAAGCTACTCAGCACTTTCAAGGCCAAGGTGCTTCTCAGCATGCTTACAAGGAAAACATCTAAGGAACTTTAATGTTAATAATATAGGCACCTATGGATTTCTGGTACCTCCAAGGATAGGCAGAAACTAAGGCTTTGAAGACCTCAGTTTTGGACATAGCTGCATAAATCCTGCTTAAGCCCCTTTATGAACATAGCTTTTTATAACCTGCATAAATTATAAATAATTGGAATATATAAATTACTCCAGATTATGACATGTTCTTAAGCAGAAAAGAGTGGTTTCTATTCCTGCTGTAAATTTTAAATAATGATAGTTAAAAAAAAGTACTTTCAGAGGGCAAAAGCATAAATTTAGCAGATTTTTTTTCTTTTATTGTGAGTAGTTAATTAGGGCTATAGTTAAATCTAACTGCACACACATGGAGCGAAGAAAGTATTTCCACAAAGAATATAAATGCCCCACTTCTAATATTAACACTGGGGTAAGTCACAGAGGTTCTTAACCTATTGACTAGGGAAAAAGGCAAGCAGAATGTGTAATTAGATTTATAAGATGAATAAAATTTTATCTCAGAAATTGCTGAGCCTTGGCTTCTTTTTATACCTCTTCCTAGGTTAGAATCTTTCCACTGGTGTTTGTTGCCAACAATTAGTATTTCTGATAAAAAGCCTTCAGTAAGTCCATTTTGCAGTAAGAGGATTATTAAAATTGTGCCTCAGGCTGTTAACAGCTTCAGTTGAGAACAGAAGAGTACCTTAGGTGGTAGGTTATGCATGACCTGTACTTTCAGTATAAAATAACAAACATTAATTTCATTTATTACTGGAGCAATTGCTAGCCATATAGAAACAAATTTTAGAGGATGGTAGATAGCTTTAGTCTTTGGAAACATTACTATTACTTAGTCAGGCAAAGGAATTGGGTTGCTTCTGCCAATGGGAACAGAAAGACACAGAGGTGTTAATGAATGCATCAACCATGTATACAAACTTGGCAGTGCTACTGAAATGCTTAAAAACTGTGAATAATGCACAATGAAAATGCTGCCTTTTGCAGTATTCTCTTCCTGTTGCGTGTTGGAGTTGTTGTCCCTTCTGTCCTGCCCTCAGTGTCTTTGAACTAAGACTAAGTATAATCCAGACTTTCCCCCAGCAGGGTAAATCTACTTAAAGTATTAGGTGGCTCATTTTTGTTAACATAATGCTGTTAGTACTATATTTTAGAGTAGTTAACAATGACATTGTTTAATGTTATTTTTCTTTTGCCATTAGAGAAACTGAAAGTAGAGAAATTATTTCACACAGAATAATTTTATATAGTAAAACTAAAATGTAAACCAGCTCACAAATTCATGAATCTCATACTTTACATTCTAGCTCAAAACCTTTCAAACATGAGTTTAATGGAGATTCAATGGTGAGACTATTCTTGTGTCCACCTATTCAGGAGGTAAACTTTTAGGGCATGGATAGCTCTTTAAAAAAATCCAGTGTACCTTTAGGTGCTGCATAAATGTTGCAACTTGATAACTAATCATACTAATTAATATTTTGTACAACAGTTACTGGCCAGATATGAATGTTAAACCTCATGTTGCCCAGTGACGCACATGGATTCAAGTATACTTCAGTGACAACAAATTTTCACTGGAAGACCTCCAAGGAAGTTCCATTGTCATTAATCAAAAAAAAAAGTCATATCAGGATGGCTTGCTTCCTTGTGTAATAATGGTATGTGTTGTTATGCTCTGTTTTCTATTGGGAACATGCTTCTTACAATAATTTTGATCTTGTACTGTAGATCAAGTCACTGCCTCAAATCTAATGCTGCAAGTGGAAGAAATAAGGGGGAAAAACAAATAAGTTCTTAAAAATCATTTAAATCTAATTTGGAACCACTAACATGTCTGAGTCATACTCATATGATTATAGCATGATACTATTTCATGGGTGACTGAAACTTATTTTTGTGCCTGAAATCTATATTTCTTATCTAACATACTCTCTCTGAATATAATGGGTTTATAATGCCAGTTTTGGGAAAAATCATATTTTTGTAATGTTCCTTCTAATTTACAGGTATTTTGGTTTCAACATAACATCTTTTTTTTGATATAATTAACTGTTATTAGACAGAAGTATATCATTAACTGTTATTAGCATTATGTATAATCTGCCTAACAGTATAATAATTATCGACCAAACTGTTTCAAAGATAAGTAATGATTTCAGGTTCTTCTACTTAGGATCATAGGTTCATTTATGGTATCCAGCTTGAGATACCTTGGAATGGTTTTTCAGTAGGGAACGATCACTCACAAGAGACCTCTGCACATGAGGTCTGATCTCAAATTGCAGACACCCAGAAGCACAAGTCACCTTTAAAAATTGTGGCTGTTCAGTAGTCATCATCAATCCAAATTCAGTGAATCATCAGGATTTTTTTTCTATTTGGGGTCTGTTTTTATTTTTTATACTCAATTCTCCTTGTAATTAAATCATTAATTTAAATTACCGATTTAGGCAGCATTGATGCACTCATTTTATTAATCCATTAGTTCCTCTAAATGACTATATTAGGAAAAAAAGAAACTACAGCAAAAAATTATTTTAATTTGCATCATGATAAACATGAGACAAGAATCTCAGGCAGTTTGATCATTGAAGCCCTTAAATTACCTTTCCCAGATTAGATTCTTCCTACAACAACTGAAAAGCTCTTCATCACCCTGTCTTGATTTTTTTCAAAGTATTTTGCTTTCTGCCATGGTTTTTATATGTTTACAATGCACAAAGAAATAAGCAAGTGGCTCATGGTTATTCTCAGCATGTGAGATGGTAGGGAGGTGGGCATGGAGACCACTAGAGATTTTTTTTGTGTAGGAAGGGGTAGAGTGGTTGGGACCTGTGAATGCTGGGATGATGGAGGAATTAATGTAAGATGTTTTTTTTCTCCAGAGCTGTGTGAAGCTTAGGGTGGTGATTCAATTCAGAGGAGACTTGGCCGGATTCACTGGCTAAATCTCTGAATCTGAATTGAATCAGGGGACCAATTAAAGATCCAAATCGATTCTGAAGATTCAGAGAGCTTTGAAAAGATTCAGATACCTTTGGTGATTTGGGCAGTCCCTGGTGGCTGCAGTAGGGAGCTGCAGCTGACTCCAAGCTGGTAAGTACTAGGGGTGGGGAAGGGAGAGCTGGGGAATAGGGGAGGAGACCATGGGGGGACCCTTGACAGCCTCCTCTGACCCTCCCTACTCATCCAGCCCCCTTGACTCCTGCCTGCTCCCCTAGCCCCCCCATGGCTGACCCCTGCCCACCCCCGCTCAGTACTTTAAAAAAAAAGCCCCAGTGCTTACTGGGTGCTGCCATGCAGTGGTCCTATCTCTGCTGCCCCCATTGACCCATGCTGCATGGGGGACTCTGCACAGGCTCCTCAACCCCCCGTTGCTCCCCCAGCCCCACCACGAATGCCTTGCCTGCCCCAGCTCCAGACCTTTAAGAAAAAAGAAAGCTTAGAAAAGCCCCAGGACTCACCACTCCTGCAGTGGCCTCAGGGCTTCAGGGACTCATGCAGAGCCCCCTACGTGGCACAGGGCAATGGGGGGCAGCGGGGATCAACACCTGCTGGCAGGAACAGTGAGTCCTGGGGGTTTTTTGTTTGTTTGTTTTTTCTTTAAAGGGCTGGAGCTAGCCTAGGCAGGGCACTTGTTGGGGGTGGGAGATGTAGGAGTGATAGGGCGATTGGGAGGCTTATACAGAGCCCCCCATGCACTAGGAGGCAGTAGAGGGCAGTGGGGATCGCCCCCCCCACCCGGCATTACCTGCTGAGCTGGGGCTTTTTTTTCCCCTCAAGTTCCAGGAGCTGGGGCAGATGGGGCAGCCACTGCCAAGCTGGGAGAATGTGTTGGGAATGGACCTGGCTGATTCAGAGATCCGGCAGCAGCCAAATCTCTGAATCAGATTCAGTTTAATTGAATCGGGGCAGTAATTCAAATCACTGAATTGAATCACTGTCCCTTGAATCAGACGAATCTGAATCCGAATTGACTACTACCTGCTTCACACAGGCCTAGCATGTATACAATACCCTGAAATATCCTGGACAAAATTAATCAAAGGTATACTTCAGCTGTAGTGGTATATCTTTGAAACATTTAAAGGGTTCTTATAGGATCAAAACTCATGGTAGAGGTGATATCTTTTATTAGACCAACTAGATTTTTTGCAAAAAAAAATTTCTTTAATTGCAAGCTTTTGGGCACAAGCACCCTTCTTCAGGCATAGGAGAAAAAATTGTAAAAGTCCTCCTGGGTAAAAATGGAAGCTCAAATTTCATAGGAGGGTTGAAGGTGTGTTAAAGTCTCCTGTTTGGAACAGTTTATTTTATGCAGATTAGGCTCAGAGAAAAATTGGAATAATCCAAAACAGACTACTCCATAATACACCAGTCCGTAGAGATGTTGGGTGAGCCGGGTCCAACTAATGCAGTTCCTCTTTTGGGCGTGCACTGGGCTTAGTGTGGAACAGTGCCAAGTTTCAAGCATCATTTTTTTTAAAATGCCTGCAAGCAGCCTTAGGCTTCTAGTCTAGGTTGCAGTTTCTTGCTATTCACTGTGTAGCAAAGCATTGTATATATCCAGTTGGGAGGAATGGCAGCTTTTGTCCTTCCAGTATAAATAATTCTTGAGTAGAAGAGAAGATAAATATTTGATATATTCAAATGGAGAAATAATCAGCTATAAATGGGAGACATAGCACATCATCCACTAATAAGGGGATGGGAATGAGTAAAATGAGTAATTGTGTCAGAGCACCTGTAACTCATTTCCCATGAGGGAGACAAAGCTCACCAATGGGCTCTGGCCAATTTATACCTATTCACTAGAAGAATGTCATTTTGTCTCTGAACATAGGTTATGTATTACTCAGGCCAGACATGTAGGCTTTGTTTCTGTCAAGCTCAGTCCATTAGATGACTCTGATGAATCTTTCTAATCCAACATTCAGCAATTGGTATGCTGCTGAAAGCCTCTGGCTCCTGCTGTTCTCAGTTATAAAACTGAAGAAATAAAAGTACCATCATTTACCTTCATTCACCAGCCCCCAGGCCACTTATTCTAAAGTTGTATGGGGCACAGACTATCAGAAGCATAACTTTAAAGTTTGCTATATTGGGCAAAACCTCCCTTGGTGGAGGTAGCTCAGGGAGGAGTATGCTGACTGCAGGAAAGCAGAGGGAGGAGGAAGGCAAGGGAGAGTGGTCAGTATTATCTGCCCTGGTGACTCAAAGACACCTACTGTTTCTGTCATCCCCCCAACCTGGTTCTGAAGTCCAGGAGGTGTGGGGCTCCTCCTGACATGGCAAAAACTCTGAAGGGGCCACCATTCTAGTTCCCCTTCTAAGCTGGGACCCATAACTAGTGCCCCTCTTTCCACCTATTATGCTATTGCTGGAGACATCTGTGTAATGACTATCTCAATTGGGCCCAAGTGGTAATTGGGCTTTTAAGATCTTACTGTAATATACAAATTCAGTAATGCCATATTTCTCATGTACAACACATCCTGAAAGTGCAAAGCATCCTGAAAAGTAGAATGAAGATATAAAATGTATTTTCTCATACTAAGAAACTGAGTAGCAGCAGCTAGGGGGCTGTGTCAGCTCATTGCTCTGCTTCCTATGAATTACATGCAGACTTTACTTCCATATTCACCCAACCAAAGCTTAATCAGTACCAGCTGCTATTATCATATTTTCTCCCATATAGTATGCACTACAGTATCAGGAAGCTGTTTTTTTAAAGGTGTGTGTAGAATGTGAGAAAATGTGGTAAAGCAAAGAGCAAAAACACAATCAGTCCAAAAATGTTTTCCATATATCCAAGACTCCAAGTGGACTCGCATGCAACGAGGTCCAACTGTATTTCTTACTGACCAGTAATTCATAATCAAGGGCTTGAAATTTAAATGATCTTTTTCAGTTCCTCCTCCAAATTCTAACTACCGATAGCTCCTGAATAAAAATAAATAGGCTAAATATATTGAAATTCACTAAACTTAATGTTGAGTGTTGTGTTGCTCATTTCTTTCCCTTTTACATCTCTTAATTATCCTTGCTAGGTCTTCTTCCATTCTCTCCCTTTACTTTATCCTTTCCTTTGATTTCTATGCACGTTAATGCTTTATCCCCACTTCTCCTACAAAACATATTTCTTCACTACTTTCTTTATCTCTCCTCTGTTCTAATGCCATAACGCATTTACTTGCATACCACCATACACACATTGCCTCCAAAAATCAGTCCTCAGTGTCTTAAGCAGGATTTTCTGCCCAGAATAGAAGCACCCCACTGTGAGTCCCATTCCATGCAGCAGCAGTAGCAACAACAGCAGTGGCATTTCTATGCAGGCAGCTGAGAGAATCTGTTGGCTTAATGGCTTATTGTTCTTCACTCCATAGGTGTTAATGATTGTCTATCTTTTTAATGATGTTGCTGTTCCACTAAACAACCTAACCTTTCTTCAGGCAAGTCTGCTGCCTGCTAGATGCTCCTTGCTTTTCTTTTTCTACTTCAAAGCCTTAACTCTACCATAACTCTGGCAAATTTCTTCATTCTTCCTCCCCCAAACCAAGGTATGTGCTTTATTTGGGGCATGTGGTATGTGAGAAAGTATGGTGCACATATCTGTAACCTCTCTTCTGTGTTTCCATCATTTTTTCCCTCTCTCTTCTGTGGTCCTTTCTTCAATTGCTCTTTTGTCCTGTCTTCCTATTTGTCTTTCAGCTACTCATTCTCTAGGTACAATGTCTATCTGTGAAGTCTCCAGCCTGACCTGACCTCCGAGAGCGCTATTTTTTTCACGTTACTGAAGGCCTTACTTTTAGGGTGGGTGTGGCTGTGTGGTTTAATATCTCTTGTGCACTTTTGCGAGAGATTAGCATTGATTTACTTTAAGATGTGAATGATCTCTTCATTACCTAGTTATTTAGTAACTTCTTTACATGTCATTAGCAACACCGTGGTAAAATCCAACAACAACTTTGTTTTCATATTTGTCCGAATCTCCTGCAGCTTTTGAGTGTTATGCCCTGCCAGACACAAACACATTTCAAATCAAACACCATTTCAACTGCAGTACCCTTCAAAAGATAACATATTGAAATTCATGAGTTTCAAGGTGTCAGCATGGGGTAAAATAAAAGTCATATAATTAGAAATGGAAATCTTTGGTCTTGCATACATGAATGTTCCCCTTGACTCCCAGGTTATGTTTGCTCACCCTTAGCCATTTATTTCTGCCATTCAATGCTCTGCCAGGTCAACTTCACTTATTAAAATCAGGCTGTCTTCTCTCTTGAATCATCACTAGTGGCAGCTAAAAATGATAAAAACAGACTCAGTTTCTGGCATGATTATTTTTAAAGGGGATTATTGCAGATAGAGTGAAATATAAAGCAGTTGATAGAGTTTGGAAAGAATTTGCAGGAAGAGCTAGTCAAGCTGCAAAGTCCAATGGATTTGTAATACAAATTGGTCAAATGAGACACAGTATTCAGTTTAATATTGGAATGCCTGATTTTTTTTTAACTTCCTTCTGAGAGGTGAATTACTCCTGATGCTGTACAACTGGCACACAATCTATTATAAATATGTTGAATATATTAAATTATCATGGCATTCTTTGCAGTACAGGAAAAGACTATGCTGATATAACACTGAACATTGTAAAAAGCTGAGAAAGTCAATGCTTACATTGTGAAAATTAATTTAGGTTGAAACATTCAAAGTCTGGTCTTGTGTACTTTCCAATCCTAAATCAATTGCCTCCCTGGTAAAGTATAAAGGTCTTAGTGTAGTACTTGCACCTGGCATAATATGATTACTGTAAGTGTAACCCTTCTTCCAGGCATCAGATGGCAGCAACAAGGGCTGAGTTCTCCTCAAGGGTTTTACACAAATTGATTATCTTAGCTTGCTGGGTTTTTTGGTTGTAGCCATGTTGATCTAAGGACATAGGCAGGGATTGTGCCCCAAAGCTTGCTAAGAACTTTTTCCCAGCTACTCAGTTGGTCTATTAAAAGATATAAGCAAGATTTTTTGAGTAGATGTGATCTTAGCCTGAGCCCTCATCCAGAAACCTGGGGAAATAATTTCTGCCTGGGTGTTCCAGTGTGAACAAACTTCCCCACTCACAACCAATGTCAAACTATAACAGGGCTTATTACAAGGGGGGAAGGGAGATGGAATGACAGATTTAAGAACCCCTTAACAATCAGTAGCCCATCTCAACCTACTATTAACAGTTCAGCACAGTCAATAGGTTCAGAGTTCTAGCTTAGTCCCACACAGGGTGAATAGTGTAGTTAGTAGAGACAGTGTAGCTCTTAGCCTAAGGTTTCTCTTGCCTCACCACCACTGGGTGCTGCTCATTGTGACTCCTCACCACTGCTGGAGAATACTGCTCCTCATTGTTCCTCACTGTTCTTCTTCTGGTTGGAGATACAATTTCAGCTCTTCAGGATCAAGCAGGTACAGGCTTCTACCTAAGGATTTCAGCTATTTAGGACCAACTACGTAAAAAACTCATACTGAACCAACTAAAGGTAGCTCAGGAATATAGGAGGGGTGGTCAGGAAGGCCAAGACAGAAATGGAGCTGGGACTAGCTACCAAGATCAAGGACAACAAGAAGTCTTTTTTATACATAGGGGGCAAAAGAAGGTGCCGGCTAATGTGGGGTCTCTGCAGGACACGCTAGGAAAGCTGGTCATGTCACCTGATGGTAAAGCTGACATATTCAACAATTTCTTTCCCTCCGTATTTCTGAGAAGGGATCTAGATATCTCCCTCACTGGCACCCCTGGGGGCCCTATGGGTGTCACAACCAGGCTTAGGGTTAATAAGAACCTTGTCAGGGAACTGCTGGAGGGACTAGTTGTATCTAAATCCACAGGTCCTGATGATCTCCACCCCAGAGAGCTGAAGGAACTAGCAGGGGTCATTGCAGGACCTCTGGCACAGCTCTACAAGCACTCATGGCACATGGGCAATGTGCTGGAGGACTGGAAAAGAGCAAATGTGGTCCCCATCTTCAAAAACCGGAGGAAGGAGGACCCAGGAAACTATAGGCTCATGAGTCTTATCTTGGTCCTGGGGAAGCTGTTCAAAAAAAATATCCTGGCACAAGTCCAGGAAGGGCCAGCAGGGGAGGTTATGTTCAGGGTCAACCAGCATGGGTTCATTAAGGACAAGTCTTGTCAAACCAACCTGATGGCCTTCTATGACCAGGTCACCAAGTCCTTGGATGCAGGTGTCACAGTGGATATAGTCTTTCTGGACTTCAGGAAGGCCTTCAACACAGTGTCTCATCCCATTCTCAGTAAGAAACTAGGAAACAGTGGTGTTGATGCCTACATGGTCAGATGGGTCACTAACTGACTGGAAGGCCACACCCAGAGGGTGGTGGTTGATGGGTCTTATTTGACTTGGAGGGATGTGGGCAGTGAGGTTCCCCAGGGCTCAGTGCTTGGACCTGCACTATTGAACATCTTCATCAGTGACTTGGGCGAGGGGTAGAAATCACCCTGTTCAAATTCACAGATGACACTAAGATGTGGGGTGAAGTGGGTACGCTAGTAGGAAGAAACAGGCTGCATGCGGATCTAGACAGGTTACAGGGGTGGGCCAATGAGAACAGGATGGGGTTCAACACTGACAAGTTCAGGGTAATGCACCTGGGAAGGAAGAACCAGTGGCACACCTACAGACTGGGGAACTGCCTTCTCGCCAATGTCAAGACAAAAAGGGATCTTGGAGTCATCAGTGATGCTGCAATGAACACGGGCCGACAAAGTGGGGATGCAGTCAGGAAGGCTAACCATACCTTGTCATGCATCCACAGATGCATCTCAAGCAGGTCCAAGGAGGTGATCCTCCCCCTCTCTACAACACTGGTCAGGCTGCAGCTGGAGTACTGTGGCCAGTTCTGGGCGCCACACTTCAGGAGGGATGTGGCCAATATGGAAAGGGTCTAAAGGAGGGCCACTCGTATGATCAGGGTCAGCAGAGCAGGCCCTACAAGGAAAGGCTGAGGGACCTGAACCTGTTCAGCCTCCAAAAGAGAAGACTGAGAAGGGATCTAGTGGCAGTCTACAAAATAGTCAAGGGGGGACCAGCAGGGAATGAGAGAGTCCCTGTTCCCCCGAGCACTCCTCGGAGTTACAAGAAACAACAGACACAAGCTAGTGGAGGGTAGTTTCAGGCTAGACATTAGGAGGCGCTATTTCATTGTCAGGGCAGCTAGGACCTGGAACCAACTTCCAAAAGAAGTGGTGCTGGCTCCTACCCTGGGGGTCTTTGAAAGGAGGCTGGACGAACATTTGACCAGGGTCGTTTGACCCCCAGTACTCTTTCCTTCCATGGCAGGGGGTCAGACTAGATGATCTCCTTTGGTCCCTTCTGACCCTACCAACTATGAAACAATGAAAGGGATTCACATAGCCCCAGCACTTACCCTTTTATGATTGGATTGTAAGATGCAATACCATCTCTCTAGTGGGGGATGGGGTTGCAAAACTGTGTGTGTGTGCGCGTGTGTGTGTGTGCGCGCGCGCGTACACTATAATTTGAAGTATAAAAAGCTGAGAGCTTTTGCCAGAGTCATCTTGAAATACTTTCAGCAACTTGCTGACTGAGTCTACCTGGAATCACAGTGTAGATTCAGAGCAGGGAGATTAACAGTGAACATGATATTCTCTTTACAACAACTGCAAGAAAAATGTAGAGAACAAAATAAGCCACTGTATGTACTATGTGCTGACCTGATGAAAGCCTTCAACGCTGTCAGCAGAACAGGTTTGTTCAAGGTCCTGGTAAAGAGAGAGGACCCCCCCAACATTACATAGCACGATACATTCCTTCCATGAAAACATACAGGCCACAGTTCAGTTTGACGGATCAATCTCTGCAGGGGCAATGAATAGGGAGTGCACGTGAGTGCACTTGCACCCTCTGAGTGTGGCAGTGTATCCCCTGCAAAAAGGCATGGTCAGCAGTGCCAGCAGGCAGTTGCTGCTTGCCACCCTGCCGCCAACACCACTGGTGTCATCTATGGGCAGTCCATGATCGCTGCTGGCCACCACTGACGCTGGCCACCACTGACACTGCCCTTGGCTGCTGTGGGTGGTTGCTGATCCCTGGTCAGCACTTGCGATCCACCCTCCCCGACAGCACTAGTGGTGTCTGCAGGAGCTAGCCAGGCAACTGCGACCGCCACCACAGCTGTGCCCCGCCACAGCCACCGAGGGCACATGCAATTCATGAACCTCTGAGGTGAAGATTAAGGCTTGAGATGAAGAGTGGTGTGAAGCAGGGTTGTGTTCTGATGTCCACACTCTTTGGGATCTTCTTTTCTTTGCCACTACACTATGGCTTTGAGGAAGGCACCTTCACACAAGAGCAGATGGCAAACTCTACAATTTATCATATCTAAAGGCAAAGACAAAAGTGGGGCACACACTTATTAAAGAGCTCCTTTTTTGCTGATGATGCTGCACTCACTGCCCATGAAGGCCAACTACAAGTACTCATGAACTGCCTCGCCCATGCTTGTAGGATGTTTGCCCTGACCATCAGCCTTAAGAAGACTGTGGTCTTAGGACAGGGTGTTCACCAGTCACCATCTGTCAGCCTTGACAGGACACATGTCAAGGCAGTGAGCAAGTTCTGCTGCTTTGGATCCACAGTAAGCAACAACCTATCATTGGATGAAGAGCTACGTGTGCATGTTGGAAAGGCAGATACCACTTTCAGGAAGCTCTCTAAATGAATCTGGAACAATACAAAACTCACAATCAAAACTAAACTGCTCCTGTACAAAACCTGTTCCCTTATTTATAGCATCGAGATATGGTCAACATATGCATATCAAGAAAAGAAGCTGAACAGTTTCCACCTATGCTGTCCATGATGCATCCTTGACATCAAGTGGCAAGACAGAATCATGGGCAGGGGTGTGCAGGCAACAGTTTGTGGCTCTGCCCTGGCTCCAGACCATGCTGTCAATACCACTAGATGCAAGCCTTGGCCACAGAGCAGTTCCCCGCCTGGCTGCCTGACCTGCCATCAATGCTGGGCCTAGTCTTCATGAAAAGCCTGGCCCCACTTTCTCACAGAGCTGTTGCAGCTAGGCTCTACATGGAAACTGGCTATAGTGACATGGGCAGGGACTGCTGGGAAATGGAGCCCGACTGTTGGCTGGATACGCCATTTTGACCACCCCTGCAGGAACCCCTAATGCCATGTGTACCTGTGACTGCTGTGACAGGACCAACAAGTCTAACATCAGTCTTTATAGCCACAAGAGAAAATGCACCACTAGTCAGTAGAATAGCTGCAATATCTACAATCACTCACTGATGAATGGATGCCATATGTCATATATATATATATATATATATAACTATATGTCTACCAACCTGTCTTGTGACTACCCCTGGCTCTTCCTAACTCTCCTGCCTGTTTGTCCAGTCCATTTACTCATCATTTTATTCATCATCTCCATCATTGTTGTCTTCCTCATCATCATCCTCATTGCTCTCTTTGGAGAGCTCACCTCTGAACGGTCTATGCCAGTCGCTCTCTTCCATATGATGCCCACTATCTCTTATCAATTCCCCTAAAACTCCAGTCTGGAGTCTCTTCTCTGTCCTTTTTTGTTATTCCTAAACTGAGGGTCCCTTCACGTTAGAATTCCACACAAGTCATGGTGAGCACTGACCCCCTATAACCAGGGTATGTGTATTTAACTGTCTTTTACAACATCTGTCCCCATATGAACTTTACAGTTTTGGAAGGCTCAAGAAGTGCACATAAACCGGATTTCCATGGCCTCTTACACTGAAAATATAAGAGTTAAAACATGTTATCTTAATCAAAACAAACATAAAAGAGTTTTTCATTCCCTTGTCCGTGCATACCAATACAGCATACATGGATGAGAGAGAGTCCTCATAATCTGACCGTGCATATCAATGGAAGTATGCAAATAAGCATGGCAGAGAGGTTGTCACATCAGTACAGTAGCAACAGGATTACATAAGCCATTTAGTTAGGAATGTCATGATGCTGTCAGATTAATCGTGACCAACAAATTTTCTTGTCTAGTTGAAGATTGTTCGGCTGTTACTCTGTTATTATTCCACTCAGTGCATTCAAACAAATCTAGCTGAAAATGTAGCTTTTGCTATTACAAAAAAATGCATCCTTAATTTAAAATATACTATTAAACTAAACATAGAAAATACTTCTTTATCATATATTTCATGTTGTGAACTGGGGTAGTGCAAATGTACAAGCCATAAGGCAGAAAAATATACCCAACAAAGTTGCCTGGACAGTTACTATTGTTTAATTAAATGACCGATTGTCCATTTTAGCCTTAAAAATGTGCTGCCATTTGTCTTAGTATGTCAATTTACCAATAGAATAAATATGGTGATGGTGTTATAGGAAACTAACTTAAGAGAAGGTTAGGTTCAAGGGTTCAAAATTTAGCAGGCGTTAGATGTTCAGTGCAGGTAGTTGTTCCATAAAGGATGTGGTTCCTTGATAATCTGGAACTGGCAATAAATGTAGGGAAAAGTGTCCTCTGAAGGGGAAGTGAGCAAGTTCAGGTTCTCCTGCCTGGTATAGTGAAAAGCTATCGCCTTTCCCCAGCACTTTAATCTTCATATAAGGACAGGATGTTGGATGCCTACAGGCAGCTGGGAACCAGCTGTTGGAAGGGTAGAGGGCTGACATTAGACCTCCACCAGCTGAAAACAATTAAGGAAGGAATCATGTCAGTTACTGCCTGCAGTTCCCGAGTGAGTTGAATTAATAAAGTTGCAGCCTAATTAAAGCACATCACTTATAGCTTGTCTTTCATGTGCCTAGGACAACATTATTTCCATGCAGATGATTTGGGAGATAAACTTAATTGCAAGGCTGGGACAGAAAAAAATATTGTATAAAAATTGTTAAATCCATATAACCAGAGGAGGGCAAAAGGGACAGATTCAGCCTGTGGAGGGATTTTGCCCAGCTTGTCTTTGGCACAGCAGCTGAACTTCATTTCTCAGCAGCCCTGGCACCAGTGGCTCCTTCAACTGCTGCTGCCATACCCAACTTCACTGCCTGAGCATCCTGGCTCATCCACCCTGCACCCACTGCTGGGAGCGGGACCTGTGTGTGGTAGGGGCATATGCTGGGTGACTGGGATGGGGCTTCAGATCTGTGGGGAGCAGTGTCTTGGAGCAAGATGGGCAGGTGGAGCCAGAGGACCTCAGGATCTTGAGGTGGTGACAGTGATGGGCCAGGGCAGTGCTATGATCTGTTCTTTGTATGCCCCTGCCCATGGAACCTACTCCCATTGCAGGGGTGTGTGGGCAGCAGATCCTGGCTCTGCTCCTGGCCCTAGCTCCATACTGTCACTGCTCTAAGACACTAGGGTCTTTCCAGCCCTATTCACCCATCTCACTCTCACCTGGCCATGCGTTCTACCTGTGTGGATCTTGCCCCCAGTGGCAGGTGCAGGGAGGACATGGCAGGGTGCCTGGGCAGTGGGGCCAGGTCTGGTAGTGGCAGCAGCAGCCAAAGGAGCTGCTAGTACTGGGGCTGCCAGGAAATGGAATCTGGCTGCCACACTGAGGGCCAGGCAAAATCCCTCCATGGACCAGATCCAGTCTGTGGGCTGGATTTTGCCCACCTCTGATATAAACAAACTTTCTTGCCTTTCCTTTATAAAGGAGAAGGAGAAAGAAAAAGTAGAGACTGAAAGACAGGGTGAGTCCTGTGGCATCAACAAATGGAAACCACAATTACTCACATGCTTCTGCAACTGATAGATACTAAAAAACCTTGAGCAGCATTGCAATTCAGTACTTTATATTGACAGAGTGCAAGAATTTAACTCTTCCATTACTTTTGCATAACAGGTTTTATTTTAAAGCCTTAAAACACTTCTGACCTTTTAGGAATAATCAACCTTTTTTTGTCTTCTACTATGTCTTAAAATTAAAGGCTGGAGACCTGAACCAAAACCCATTGACAAGATTTTTTCCAACTGAATTTAAAAGGCAATTTTTAATCTCCTGCTACATAAATTTGAACAGAGAGTAATTCGACTGAACTCAGGATTTCATCCTAAATTCAAATATACTATAACCTGTTCATTCCTGTAACAAATGGTTAATCTGATAGAATCAAGTTGGATTTTCTCACTGTATTTTTTTCTGGTGAATATATTCATTGTAATGTATTAAACTGTAGGGCTAAAGCAAGATGTTATAAATAAGCTTGGATTCTATGGGTATAAATTTCATGAATTGAAAAAAATTCTGTAATATAAGAAACCATTTTTGAGATGTTTTAGAGCCTTCTTTTACAGATCAAAAGATAATTCTGCAGATCAAGCCCTACAGTGGTATAACTGTTAGATGCATAACAAGTACTTTAAGCCACTTAAAGGTGTTAATGTGAAGATAATCCAGAAGTTAGGAGCTCCTAAAATTAAAGTGTAACAGGGCTCTAACACCAATCAATATTTGTGGGCTCACAGTGCAACATGAAACAAGGCCCAGGGTTTGCTACAGGAGCAAATAATACAGTATAACCTCATAAATCCAGCATGCTTGGGACCAAGCACTTGTCAGAAATTTAAAAATTTCATTTTTTTGAAACTGGAGTGGCGGCTTGC
Organism: Caiman crocodilus; assembly: GCA_030014935.1. Lineage (NCBI taxonomy): Eukaryota > Metazoa > Chordata > Crocodylia > Alligatoridae > Caiman > Caiman crocodilus. The sequence goes on from JAGPOW010003395.1 coordinate 61,147,352, forward strand.
TGTGGAGCTAGGGAGGGGAGGGGGGACAGAGCAGCAGCTGCACCTGGAGCAGGGTGGTGGATGCCAGTCACTGCATGCAAGCTTTCCTCTCTGCATCCGGGGATGGGCAGGGGGAGGCAGGTGCAAAAGGCAGACAGTCCGGGAGCGGTGGTGCAGGGTGCTGGATGGGGACATGAAAACAAGCTTCCCCCTCTGCATCTGGGGGAATGTAGGGGGAAGCTTAAAAAGTGCCGGATTTTCAAGATCTGGATTTATAAAGTTATTATGTATAACGTTCACTAGCATATAAACTTACCTATGATGCCATTAGAAATCTGGGTTTTCCTCCAAGCTGTGTTTCATTTTTTAATTTCACTGACTCAGAAAAAACTTTTTTTTTCTTTAAAAGTCTGTTGTTGCTGTAAACTGAATGTGCAGAGCACGTTTGACTAGTGAACTGAACTATATACCTACATAACAAACAGGCATCATAACAGACCCAGTTACAGTGCAATCATTACACATCCTAGTTTTAGTTCAGACTCAAGTTTACGGGGTGCTGGATGGGGTCTGGAAAGTATTCAGGATCTGACTGGTGTTGGTTGATGCCTTGGAGTAATATTACTGTCAGCAAAGGCAGTGCTTACCTGACTTTTCAGATGAAGAATAAGAGGAGACAGAGTAGCATTCTATAGGGGAAAATAACTTGAATAAGAGATACATGATCCTTAGAATTCTTTCTCTAGTGACACTGGTCATGGCAAAATACAGAAACGGTCTTACAGACCTTCAGATCTGGCAAAAAAACTACTAACACAGGATATGGAGGTTGAGTAAAATGGGACTTCATGTCACCTGCACATAAAGCCAGTCCCCAGGCAGTGTGGGGGCAAGTTCTATCAAGTTCAAAATACAGCAGCCTCAGGAACAAAGCCTCAGCACAGAGCCAGAGGTTGCTGGAACATACTGTGCTTCTGCCACTTAAATGCTCCCTTTGCGGATTTTTATACCAAATGGAGATTCCAACATGTGGAAGAATCCTCAGATGCCCTGATAGAAATGCTTTTGCAAATGCTGTTTCTGTTGGAGTAGTGCAAATCAGTTAGCATAGGGTCAGGATTTGGTCCACAAACTTCAGTGGAGTTATGCCAGGGTAGATTTGGGTTTCTTGCAGAACAGTATAAATGAATGAAAGAGCTAAAGAGCCCATTTCCTTGGTTAGCATTATTATTGACAATGCTTAAGAGTTCTTAGAGCATTAGTTTCTTACACTACTAAGTTAGTATAAAGTAGTTAGCAGTATAAAGTCTGGGTTTTACACTGAATTAGAAGCATGTCCTTTATTCACTAGCAGTAATCCCGGCATCTAGAGAACAGATGTTATTTACTATTCAGAGAATGCAAGCTCAGGGTATATACAAAGATCTTAATTTGGTTTTGATATTTAACTGTGTTCTCCTGCCCTTGAAAGAGTAGGTATTTTATTTGTTCCAGAATAATAGTGATGTAACTGAAGAAATAACAAATAATAATTTCAAATGTGGCTGGTTTCATTAATTGTACAGGGAGTTGTTCTTTGAAAAATGGGTATCTGATGTTTTACATTGGATGTGCAGTAGAATTGGTGAATTAAGGATGCTCTGTGTGTAGTTCTCTCTCTCTAGATCCTGCATTTAAAAGCTCAGCTTGTTCACAAATGTACCATTTCAGACTGATTGGATGTCCAAAGAGAGCTACATGTCATTGTGTTCTCAGGAGCAAGATTGATGGATTGAAGAACTGAGAAAGAAGCCTTCAGACACAGCAGGTATTGCCAAAGTACCCAAGGCTGCCAGTAATTGGACTGCTGAGAAGTCATATGATTTCAATGTGCATATGTGTGTGAAAGAGATGGACTGTGTAGCAGAGGTACTCTTAAATGTGTTTTTCCAGCTTAAAGAGTCTGACATGCTGCTTTTACCTAGCTCAAAGGAAGGAACTTGTGCTGTTTGTTCACGTAATGTAAGTCATAGGGAAGAATTAAAAAAAAGGTTAAGAGTTTGCAGTGTGTGACAGCTAAAAAAAAATTATAAATTATTTTGTCAGGCCATGAGGTTATCCATGTTGTGAAAACTGCAGAATTCCTAGGTGCATTTCACAACATTCTGTTATCCGTGTTTTTTCTCTCCAAAGAAAGCATTCTCCTAAACCATCTTGTTTTAACACTTGTGCTTTGACCAAGGTCTATTTTTGTAATTGCTCTAATAGGAGGGGTTTTTTTCTAGAATGATGAGAGGGTTTTTTTTTTTTATAATGCACAACCTGCAGAAGTACAAATTTTATTTTAGTGCATCCTACAACTGCTACTGAAGTTAGTGGATTTGCATGGATATAATCTTGAAACAGAATAGGGTTCATGGTCAACTCACATAAAACCTCTAAAAATTTGAACAGGTCAAGAAACCATGAAGAAAACACCGCAAAATACTGAGATCAAACTATATATATTTTTTACACACACACACACATATGTATGTATGTATGTATACATGTATGTATATGCATGTGTATGAGCTGTGTGTATATGTGTGTATAAACACACATATATATGTATGAAATATATATTTGTTAGTGCTATTCAGATGATAGGGGGAAAAAAATCTCTCATTACCCTCTAAACCCAGTCATATGAGGGAATTAAAACTAATGTAGTGAAAACAAAATGGAGATAAGAAGTGGAAAAGCTCACCGCTTACAGGTTGTGAGAATATCCTCCTAAGATTCTTTGGCTGCGCTCAGTATTGAAATAATATTGTGTCTGCCAGAGAGTTGAGTAGACTCATTGGATTAACGCTGTCTGGAATATGCAGATGTAAAAAAGTTGTTTAAGTGTAACTCTGACAATATTTTTCCTTCTACATGTAACTCTTACTGATTTGATCCAAGACTCTTGTAGACTGTAAACCATAACTATTCTTTAATGTAACAAAGTTGTTACCCATATGTAACCAATCCACTACACTCTCCTGGTTCTCCACTGAAGCAGGGCTGTTCTTTGCAGGGTTACCATCTCCCATTCCCCTCTTCAGCTTACCAAGGATTCTACCAAGACCTATTAGGTAGGGTTCATATCAACTTTCTATGGAGATCCCTCAGCCGCCTGTCCTGCTTTGATCCTTTCTTCATTACCCCCAGCTGGGATATGTTAAGTCCTGTCACAGAGGAGCTGAATCCATGATGACAAGGAAGCAATATTGTATAAAATCCTCTTACAGACTCCTTTTTCCCCATGTGGTTCACAATAAGTGAGTTCGTAGTTAATGAGACAGATGTTCAGCATAACCACATTGATATCAAATTTGGAAATACAAAGCAGAGAAATTTAAGTGGCTTGGCTGTACTTCAGTGAGTCAGTGACAGCAGTGGAACAGAACCCAAGTCTCCTGCCTCCTAAGTTGGTCCTTTATCAACTGGACTAAACAGCCTCCATGGCTGTGTTTTGTTGCAGGAGCTGAGGCTATTTATCAAAGCAGTTTGTAAAACAGTACAGCCCCATAGTGTTGTTTGCCTTTTTTAATTGGAAAACTAACTGCTTCAGAAGGAACAAAAGCAGCTTTGGGCTAGGGACAGACATTCAAAAAATCTGAGCCTGAATTGATTCAATCTTTGCAGGTTAGTCTAACTTGGCTAGATTGAATCGATTTGCAACTGCACAGACATTCTCTCTGAACTGAGGAAATTCAGGCACATACCTGCAGTGGCTCAGGCTAGAAGCCTGGGGGCACTACAGCAGCCCTCCCTTCCCTTCCATAATGCTGAACTGAGTGCGTGTGGGGGAGGGGGATGTGGCCCTGGCCCTGGCAGAACATTCTGATTAGGGATGGGTTTTAACACCTACCCTGCCTGCAGTCCCAGGCTTTTCCCCACTCACTGCTCAGGGGGCGGGAGAGTTGCCAGACCCTGCATCTGTTGATACTGAGCTGTTCAATCTCTGTCTGCATGCTTCTTCAGACTGTCTGCAAACCAAGTGATTTCTAACACCTTTCTGTCCCTTTTTTAAGACTGACAGATTGCAACCAGTTTATCAGCCCATCAAGCTCTTCTATCTGCAGGGTGCATTTGCATTGCAAGCCACTAGATATCTGCCTTTATTTCAGTGAAATTGAAGACCTACATAGATACCTCTCAGCATTAGTTAGTATGGGGGAGGGGCCAGACGCCAGGTCCCTGTGCCGGGTTCTCTGCCATTGGAGAAGGGTGGGAGGGGGGGAATCCCTGTTTGAGTAGCCAATGGGGAGGGGTGTGAGCATGTGGGGGAAGTCTGGCAGTTGCTGCAGTCCCTTAGCCAGCTGGATCTGTAATAGTGCTCTGGCTAGGAAGAAGAGGGGCCAGGGGCCAACCCTGCTCTGCTACAGCAGACAGCGCCCCCCACCCAGCCCAGAGAGCATGCCAGGATGCTGGGGGAGTCTGGTTTACCTTAAACCAGCAAGTGGTCTGGGACAGGCATTGCATAAACTGATTTGACACAAATCAGTTAAGTCTGATACTACATTCAACCAGGTTTATCTCAAACCCATTTCAGCCATTTTCAAACTGGTTTATGTGCACTGAACGGCTGTTCTGTTGCAGATTTAAAGCAGTTCCTGATTAGTTAACCTGACTGGTTTATGTGTAATGTCTGTCCCTCGCTTAGGTGACCTGAACCTCAAAAGGAGCAATTCTAACATGGTGACTGAGAGCAAATTGTTCCTACAGACAGACACAACTGAGTATAAAATAAATCAGAAGTTTGTGTACATTTTGATAATCCCCTGAATTCCCATATGACAGGAGCTAGGGAGAATAATTTTAAAATGTTTCCAGCTCAACTAATTTTGCTACCTCAGGAATTTATTCAGTTTTATTTCATTTACCTAGTTAATTTCTGTTACAGATATCTGTTTGCTACCTCTGTTATAGGAATACAAGCTACAAAGAATGCAGGGTTGAGGCTACTCCATTCACTGAGTTGTGAAGTCAAACTCCTGCAGAAAAGGTCCCATATCAATATGATTGCTTCAAAATGTTGCATTTTGGATTGCTTTTTCTTAGTTAAGTAAAAGATTTTTGCAACGCTACATCTGAGGAAGCTTATGGGTGTTGTTTATTCCAGAAAATTTGTGAACAAGCAAATATAATGGAATGTTCAATAGACAGAACTTGTCAGAACACCTTTGATCTCTTCCCTACTGACAACTGAGAGAAATGACAAGACTCTGCCCTAGTGATATTGGGAAGGGAGACAATAAGAACATGTTGTTCCTCCCTCTTCAGCCTCACAGGGTGAATTGAAAATAAGAACTAATGCGGCTCTCTTCCTTCTCATAGCCACGAAGGAGAAAAGAGGTGTCGGCCTCCCCTTAGGTAGAGATGGGAGATGACAGCTTTGTACTACAGCAGTCAGGTAAGATAGGGAATGCAATCTGTCAGATCGCAATTTAGGGACCCAAGTGTCCCCTCATGTTAAATAAGCAATCTGGTCTTTCAGTTTTCAGTGCTGTGCTCTCATTTAACTGCATTGCTGTCAGACCAGTATAGACTAAAACTACCAACCTAATAATGGATTTTAAAAGAAGAGCTAAAATATTATTAGAGCATTTTTCTTACAAGAAAAGGTATGTTTAGACAGGAAGAAGTTCTGTAGGTATCTGACTGTGAATTTGCTCTACACTGGACACATCTACATGGGATGCTTTACTGCATGGTAGACTAATCTATGGTGCCATAAAGTATCATGATGTAACTGTGTACAGTAACTACTGTGCAGTAAAATAGGCTATTGCATAGTGTTCTACTATCTGTAAATACAGGTAGTAGATTTACCATGAAGTAGCTACTGCTCAGTAGTGCACAGGTAGATGGCTGACTAGAAGCAAATTGCTCCCAGTCCTGGCTGGCTACCTCTCCTTTCTTCAACTTGGGACTAAAGCTGGCTCTGGCTTCAATTTGGGACTAAAGTCAGTCCCAAGGCCTGGCAGCCATGTGGCTGGAGGCTGGAGCTCCCCGCTGTGGCCACAAGTGGACAAGGCGGGTTGCTCTGACCTGGGACTAAATTTAGACCCAGATCATCTGCACGTGTAGACCCTGGCCTATTCCCACTTACTGCATAGTTATTTACTGCTCAGTAAATTTAAGCCGGCATAAATGCATGTGTAGGCATGTCCAGTATGAATTAATAGTAGGTATATAATGATTTTTCCCTAAAAAAAATCTCTATTTTTCCTTCCTATTATTTCTTTTCTTGACCTTATCTACAGTAACAAACTTACAGACATGTTGCAATCATGAGAAAGTGACAGCAACAGCTCTGGCTCTTACACATTCATGGCTGGGGACATCTTTTTCTCTGATCTCTCCCTCAATTGACTGTTGAGGTTAATTCACTGCTCATTCTAAGTTGCTGGTGAGCTAAAAGAATTGAGAATCAAATCTTTTTTTCCTAATACTCAAAGTTGATATAAGATGATCTAATTGCAGAAGGTGTTATAGACAGGTATGGCATGGAAGAAGGAAGAAGGTCCACAGATCAGTTAACAAACAATGAATTCTCCTTCCACTGCTATCTTTTTATAGTTTCAGGGGGCTATAGCCATTTACCGGTTTAAATTTTCTATTAACTTCAATTAAATTTTCCTTATGGTCAGGAAACTGGCGAGTTCTATTTTTTATTGTTTTTTTATGAGAGAGAAAGAGCATGGTTGCCAGACAGTTTCCATAAGCTCTCACAGATCTGCATTTAACTTTCTTCTTCTGACAGACTTAAAGCTTATTTAGGCTTTCAGAACCTAAATCCTAACACTTCTATTCCTGGGAAAGGTTTTCATATTTATGAGTAGTTAACTCTCCCTGTATTTTTATGCCAAGTCTGATTTGGACCATTAAAATGGGGAGAATTTGCTGCATTATCTATTGTAGCATTTTACTACAACAATGTTTCTTAAATAGCTCACATAATTTATTTTACACTTGGAGTAACATTGACTAGGAATATAAAGCAATAATATCATGGCTTGCTGCTAAACTGAAAACATATTTATAAAAGTTAATGCCAGAATTTAGGAAAAGGAAAGGACTGCTGCAGTGAATTCAACTTTATTGTGGGGAGCCAGTTTGCTGTTTGCTATTGTTTTTTCTTTGTAAACTTTTTTATATGTGCTGATTTTTTTCAGCAGTTATATGGAACTTCTAGGCCACAACAGAAAATGTCAGCTGGTAAGGTCTACCAGAATAATGTAGGTTACTTTGAGCAGTTATATATTGGGCTCCTGCAAAATGTTAAACATCCTTGGCAGGGTTTAGAAGAGGATGGGTCCATCCCTGAGTTTCAAGGTCAGAACTCCATTTAAGATTCTAGATCCATCTAATGTTTAATATGGTTGCTCTCCTTGCATTCAGTGACCTGCCTAATATAATTAAGTAACACCACTTCTGGGAACAAAAGTAATTCTATTACAGTGAAGGAAGTAATTGAATGCACTACTGAATTATAGAAATACTGGATATGAAGCGTTCTACAAAATGGTTCAAACTAACATGACTTCACATTAGCTGATGATAGGGCATTATATGGGGCTTTCAGTTTGTTAAGAAGTAGGAAGTATTAATCTATTTCCTAAATAAAATCTATTTACCCCATACAAAACATTAAGATGAATTCCCTGTTGGCAACAAGAAGGGATATCCCTATCTGAGACTTGTGGTAAAATGACATGCTGAACCTGTGTCCAAAGCCATTGCCAAAACTGTTTTGAGGCTAGTCAGGGCTTCACCTCATACTTCAAAGTCTCTGGACACTAGCTGTTCTAGCTGGATTTTGAGAGAAGCTGCCCTGGCAGAGCCATTCTGTTGTCTTTGCCCTCTTTGTCTGAGGAACAGAACTTGAATTCAAAGTATGAATATAATAAAACAAGAGGGAATACTGTGACTGTCTGGGACACTCCAAATATTTTGGATACTTCTGCTCCTAAGTGAATAAACCACTTTAAATCCTATGCATTATTTCTCAGAACTTTCAAACATGCCATACTTTCATTTAGCACCTTTCATCTACAGGATCCAAAAGCTTTTACACAGTAGTGCAATTTGCAATGTTGATGCCCTGGGTGGAGATGCCAAAAAGCAGTATGGGTAGGTGCCATGGGTGTAACTGGGTGCTTCAGTGTCCTGGGTGGCAGCTGCACATGGGGCAGCATCAGTAGTGGTGACTGGACCAGCAGCACAGCTGTTGCTTCTTTTGAACCCCCATCCAGCATCAGCACCTGGGTGCTGCTGCTCAGGTGTGGCATGGGCAGCCAAGGGCTACCCTTCCGACAACCTCCCAGTCGGCACTCGGGACTGATGCCCCACTTGCCCTACCCCTGTTACGCTACTATTTATACGACGCTTTAGGACTGATTCTGGTCCCCTTCAACTTCCTTGTACTTCTGGGGGATGCAGTACTGTCAATTAATATAAACTGCTTGTTAATCTCAGTGTAACCAGACTGATTTACACCAGTTGCAGACCATGCTCACACAATTCTGGTGGATGAAACTTTTCCCTGTCAAATAGATGAAAAAAGCTGTGACTAAATTCTCACTCACAACAAACTAGTTCATGTCTTACCTGACAGTGAAAATCTTTTTTGGCTAGTTTGAGTGATTAATCATTTTCTGAAGACTGTACTTCAGAGGACTTTTCCCTCTTTAACAATTTTTCAAAGACAAACAAAATAAATAAATTCTGATAACCTGTATTTTCTCCATGGAATATAATAACAGGGATGTCCAAATAGCTGTTGTGACCCTAGGAGGCAATGATACTAGCCAGGGTTTGCATGCATGGTTTGCTCCATATAAGATAATAATTTAAAACACAAATTGAATTTTTAACGAAAAATATTACTGTAGTTTTATTTGGGGGGGGCAGTGGGTAGTTTCCTATTTTTAATTTTCTTAATCTGAAGAAAATGCCTATGTGTGGAATTGAAATAACTGTGGTAAATGTGTTTAATCAAACCTGCCAATTAAGTGTATCCCTATATATAATTCCTTGACAACCAAAACCCAGAATTTATTTGTTGACAAGATAATGCTGATTTTAGGTGAGGCTAAGTGCTTTCATTTTCATTGTCCATAAAAGTCAAGAGTGTCCAGCACCTTGCTGGATGGGTCCCGGTCCCATATTATCAGAATAGATACTTAACATGCAAGTCATTCAATTGAATTGAATCAGAATATAGCAGGAGTGGGCAATTATTTTGGCTGGCAGGACACTTAATGAGTTTTGGTGAGAAGTTGAAGGCCACAGTGCTGGCCCCGCACCTGGGTGCCCTGCCCCCTGGTAGCTATCTTGAGACCAGATGTCCTACACCCTAACCCCTGACCTTTGCTAAAAAACATCTCTCTCATTTCTCCCAGAAGTATTCCTTTTGTAGGGGGAAGGGGGAAGTCATCTTGGAATGGGAGAAAAACCAAATCATATACTAAAAGTCAAACCTGTACTATAATGTACTTGAATTTCAAAATATTTTTGTCCTTATTTCTATGTGTTTGCATTGTCTGTATAAAGGTGATTGCATAATAGCTCAAAAATATTTGTATTCTTGTATATTTGTAACCTCCTGTGCCTTTCTCCTGAGCATCACACGTCTAGGTTCATCACAAACCTGGCCATGCCTTCTTGGGCTGCACAGCCAGGCTATTGGGAGTGGCCTTGGGTCAGATCCCAAGGGGCCTCATCTGCCACATCCTGGATGATAAGTAGTTTCCAATCAGGAGGATGATGTCTGTTCCTGCCTTCCTGGTACTTTCCCTTGGCCATCCTCGCAACTGTCTCTTCTTGGGGTTCCACCTCCCCTATACCCCGCCTAATGCCAACTGTGATGTTGCCTGTTGGGGCTGATTCCCTAGCCCACCCTGGCACTTGGTCCCTTACAGTCATTGGCCACTGGTGAAGCTAATACCAAGCGCTCTCTGCAGCCCCTCTTCGCTCTTCAGCTTACATGGAACCAGGCTGTACCCAGGCTCCAGCCCCCCTTGATGCATTGTTGGCCCCCTGAGTTCGGTACCTGCCGCCTCTCATTCAGGTCAGGGTCCCATCCTTGTTGTGTTCACTGGTGTCCCAGTAGCTGTGGCTACTGGCCTTGGTCCACACCAGGTCCATCAGCGACTCCTTGGGCCCTTCCTGGCCCAGTATTCCCTTTGTGCTCCCCTTCCTAGGGAGCCACCAAGCCTCCTTCTCCAGATCATCTGGATGCTCTGGCCCCTCTGGGCTGGCCAGGGACGCTGTTTCCAGTCCTCCTGTCTTTCTTCTAGGTGGGTCTTTTCTGCTGATGTTGGCTGCCTGCCCAGCCAATCACCCTCAGCACGCTTTTATAAATCATGCACAGGCAGACATGGGCACCATTCCTGGCTCCTCCTGGTTCCACCATTTTTCTTTTGATCTTTGACTGCTGTGGCTCCAGCCACAATCAGCTGCTGGCATGGTGTCCTGCTGCCTCTACCCCAACTCTGGTAAGTTTCTCTCACAATATTATATGTAAGGGAGTGTGTGGGGTGTGGTTTGGGTCAGTGAGTATGTATTTATGGTGTGTGTATGTGGGTGTGTGGGGGAGGGTTGTGAGGTGGTGGGATTCATGTATTTTGTGTGTGGGAGGGCTGTGTGTGTAATGGGATTCATAGACTGTAGAGTTGGAAGGGACCATAATGGATCATCATATTCGACCCTCTGCCCCGGCAGGAAAGAGGACCAAGGTCAGATGACCCCAGCCAGGTGACTATCTAGCCTCTTCTTGAAGACCTCCAAGCTAGGTGACAGCACCACCTCTCTTGGAATCCCATTCCAGATCCTGGCCTCCCTTACTGTGAAAAATTTCTTCCTAATATCTAACCTAAATCCACTCTCAACCAGTTTACACCCATTATTCCTAGTCACTCCCTGGGGCACCTTAGTAAACAGCATGTCCCCTGTTCCCTGTTGACCCCCCACAATAAATTTATAGGCGGCCCCTATCAGAGATCTCCCCTCAGCCATCTCTTGTGAAGGCTGAAGAGATTCAGCTCACTTAATCTCCCTCCCATATGGTCTATCACAAGGGCCAGTAATCATGCAAGTATAGGGTATGTTGGTCTATCACAAGGGCCAGTAATCATGCAAGTATAGGGTATGTTGGGGGGTGTAGGTGTGTGTGGGCAGGGTATGGGTATACATGTGGTTGGTGGGGTGAAAAGGAAGATAGGGAGTGTGGGGACCCCCTCCACAGCCTCCCATGACACACAGCCCTTGCTGGTAGCAGCAGCAGCATCAAGTGGGAGGCCCTTGGGGTGCTCATGGTCTCTGCAGGTGCATCTGCCAGGTAGTGCATGGGTACAGCCTGTTCTGGGAGCTCCATGTGCTGGTAAAGTGTAGAGTCAAGCTGCCTTCCTCTATTGTGCAGGTCTCACATGCAGCTCTGTGGACTTGTGCGCCACTGGGGGGAAAGCCCCACATGATGGAACCAGCTGCCTTCCCTGCTCCCTGCCACCATGTGCAGCTCACAAGACTCCTCTGAGAAGCAGGGACTGGGGCTCCTTGCCACTTCTGGTACAGGCCACAAACACTCTGAGGGCCTGCTGCTGTTGCCACCACCAGCAGGGGCTGTGCACCATTGGAGGGTTCCACCCCCCCCATCCTCTCTCACACCCCATAAACCCTACACACACACACACCCTGTCCGCCCAAGTTCCACTTTTGCAGCCCCACTGGGCGTGGTCCCCAGTCTCTATGCTCCTGCCAGCCCCAGCCCCACGCTCCATGTTTCTGCCCATCTGCAGTCTCCCTACCTGGTGTCTGGAGTGAGCACTGTAGCAGGGACATGAGGAAGAGATGCTAGAGGCTGGGTAAACTGAGCAAGTCCCCACTAGCTGCAGCAGTGGCAACAATAGTCCCACTCTGATGCTGTGCATGCTGACTGGGGCCAGTGCCCTCCCATGCAGGAGGGTGGGAGTGAAGCATGCCAAATGGGTAAGGTACAATTAATTGGTGAGCATCTACAGACTGGATGAAATTGCCTGGTGGGCTGGATCCATCCTGCAGGCAATATTGTGCCTGTCCCTGAACTACAGGCATGCCTGAAGTTAAACACATTCAGAACTGTTTGTAAGATTGGAGTCTAAGTGGTAATTATTAATGCCGTCTAACATAGAGATCCTAGATCAAATCTGAGTCTTTATTATATGCCCATCTATATCATAGGTTTTTACACATGAAAAGGCAGATGTAAACTTTTTTGTTTTGATGATGTGACAAAGGTGGAATTGGAGTTAGAGCAGGTCAACCTTGAAATACGATGAAATTTCCCAGGGGGAGAATTACCAAGAGAAAATGGTAGACTCATCCTCACCTGGAATCTTTAAAATTGGTTTAGCTATCTCTGTAAAAGATGCGCTTTAGCCCATCTTCTGGCAGAAATTGTATGGCCCTTAGGGGGTTGTACGTGCATGGTCACAGCAGTCTGCTGGCCTTCGAATTGATAAATCTATCAATCCCTCTGTCCATTCCCTTCCTTCATCAGCCTTGCCAAGAACTGGAAATTATGTAGTTCTTAACATGCTCATGATGCATCTCAGCATTATGATGATAACTAATCAAATTTCCTGCTTCAGAGATGCAACCAATCATTCAAACCAATTTCTTCTCCTTTTAAGCGCAATTGCTCTGTGGAGTTTTTGTTGTCTTAACTTCCTCTGAGGCATCACAGATTGATGGTATTTGGCCAAAAGGGGTAAGGTCAAACAGTGAACCAGTGCCCTGAGGTGGCAAGGAGAACGTTCTTTCTTAGATGCCTATCTGGTCAGTTTTGCCCAGGGTAAAACTGATCACCAGAACCCCAGTTCAAGAAAGGATTTTTCCACAGGTCAGATTACCATACATTCTTGCATTTTTCTCTACAGCAGGGAAGGTGGATTTTTTATGGGGATCATCTGATTATATTTCCTTGACATTGCTGGGGCTTTTACAGCCCCTTCTGTTTTCCACTTAAATCAGTTAAGTTACTGGCTCAATTATTATGTTATGATAATTCTTCATACCTACTCCCATGCAAGTACTGTAATATCAGAAGGATCAGTGCATTTAAAATGTGTCTGATAGTCTTGTTGAAAGATTTGTCAGACACCAAGTCAATATCATAGAGTTTTATAAATGTATACAAAGTAAACATAAAAAGGTAGATGATTACAATTATATGGAAAAGGTCACTTTTTCAACGATGAACTAATTTTTTTAGATTAAAGAAAATAATATTACCTCTTAACTGTCTTGGCATATATGATTTCAGTGCAGTAAAATCATGGTACTCAACGGCTCAGTATTATTGTTGTGTATTCATTTTCCTTGCTTGGGTTCATTGCTTATTTTTGTATCAATCCCCATAAAAATGTAAGATACTAAAAAACTACAGTGCAGTAATAATAATGCAGCCAATTATTCATGTTTAGCCTATGTCTAAGTGAATTCTAATGATGGGTCACTTCAAGTTTGCCACTTCTTTGATCTGAGTACTGTCTCATAGAGATGTAATTGTTGGCACCTGAAAATTTGTATAAGACTAGTTTTATTATTTTTAGACATATGTTCACCACTCAACAGCACCACTCAGAACTGCAGTTGGAAAAAATCTTTCAAATAAATAAAGTGGCCCATAAAATAGAGCAGTACTATTGGCAGTCATTTGTTTAGCATAATATTAATGCTGTTAACTTAATAGTGTTCCTAGACTCAGTATAAAGACATGAGTTTAAAAAACAATAAATAAAAATGCTTTGAAACATGCACTTCAACAAAGGATTTAAATAATACTTTGGATAAAATTTGGCCTCACTATGTTTCATCATCTACTATAACTTGCCTAAAGCTACTCAATCTTGTATGAACATTAGGGCGGTGTGAAACTTCAGCAGCCGTTCTGTTTTGGAGGTATTTCATCCCATTTTGGTGCTTGAAACATCAAATCTGAAATGAAACGGACGGGTCTAAAACATCTCCGAAATTAAATGAAACCATCCAAAACATTTTGGAGATGTTTCAGAAAATTTCAGAGTTTTTGAGCCGAGCTTGCAGGGAAAGAAAAACTAAGAAGAGGGAGGGGAAAGAGGGAAGGGGGAAGAACTACTCCGATATTAACACCTGTACCTGATCAGTGTCTGCAATCTGTCCCTGAAGTTCCTTCCAAGCCCAGGGCTCTGGGAGAGGGACAGCAGCCATTTGTCATCCTGTGCACAGATGTGGGAGCCCACACCCCGCAGGAAGAGTCTGGAACAGCCCTGCATCCCTCTAGTGGGGTGCAGACCCCCAGATCTGTGCCTGGAATGACAGCATGCTGCCGGTGCTGGCTGGGGCCAGTGCCAGTGCCAGAGTCTGCTTGGCATGATCCATGCAAAGCGCCAGAAAGAACCCAGTGCTGGAGCTGGCCTCAGGCAGCAGTGGCAGCCTGCTGTCATCCTGTGTGCAGATCCAGGGGCCCACGCCCCCTGGGAGGAGTCTGGCACATCCCTGTCAGATCTGTGCGCCGGATGACAGCATGCTGCTGCTGCTGTTAAGTGATACAAGTTTTGCTTCGAATAGTTTGAGGTGCAGTTTCACAGAACCCCCTGCACCTAGCTCCTTGAAACCTGGTAGCATTCACGCCCTCAGAATGGGCTACCATCCTTGCAACTGTCATCCGAAACAAGCAAGAAATGACCAAGTTCTAAGCATTTTAGCGATTCCCCATTGTAGCCTATGGTTGAATCACTGAAACAGCATTGAAACTCCAAAACAGATTACCTTTCTTAAATATGAGCACTATGTTTGCCCTTTTCCAACAGTCTGTGAACTCTTCTGAGTACCATGGGTTTTCAAAGATGATGGCCAGCGGCTCTGCAATCACATCAGCCAACTTCTTCAGCACCTTTTCATATATCCTGTCCAGCCCCATGGACTTTTATATGTCCAGCTTTTCTAAATAGTCCCTAACCTGTTCTTTCACCACCTTTGGCTGTTCACCTCCTTCCCAAACTGTGCTGCCAGGTGCAGTAGTCTGGGAGCTGACCTTGTGAAGACTGAGGTGAAAAAAGACATTGACTACTTTTCTGAATCCTCTGTCACTAGGTTGCCTCCTGCATTCAGTAAGGGACCCACACTTTCCCTGATCTTCCTCTTGTTACTGATATACTTGTAGAAACGCTTCTTTTTACCCTTCACATCCCTTGCTATTACACTTTGGTCTTCCTGACTTCACCCCTACATGCCTGAGCAATAGTCTTATACTCCTCCCTAGTTGTTTGTCCGAGCTTCCACTTCTTATAAGCTTCCTTTTTGTGATTTAGTTTACTGAAGAGTTCCCTACTAAGCCAAGCTGGTCTTCTGCCATCCATGCTAGTCTTTCTGCACATTGGGATGGTTTGTTCCTGCACTCTTAGTAAGTCTTTTTTGAAGTACAGCCAGCTGTCAACTCCTCCCCCCCACAAACTGACTTAGAATCATAGAATCAAAGGACCAGAAGGGACCTGTAAGATCATCAAGTCCAGTCCCCTGTCATGGGCAGGAGACTGTTGGGATCAAATGAGCACAATGGGATGCTCGTTTAGGCGGTCTGGATTGTGATATGCTGGGGCATATCACAGTCCCAGCCCAGCGCCCGAAACAGTGTGCCCAGGGCGGCAAAGAGAGGCTGCAGCCAGGGGCAGTTGAGGAAAGCATGGAAAATGTCCTTATCCAGCATCCCTGGGCAGAAGGGGCAGGCTGCTGAGACCGCTGGGTCCAGGTGATGCACAAAGGTGCCAACTTCAAAGGATGTCTCTAGGTGTAGCTGAAAATAGAATGTGCTTTGCTGATACAAAACTTCCAAATATCTTAGAAGCCAATTGTATCACCAGAAAACCCAACTGAGGAATCTGAATGTTTCCTAGAAATACTACAAGCAGATTTTCCTTTGGCTAGGAGCAGGCAGCAGCAACTGCAATGCAACCAAGCAGAGAGGGTATGGTTGTTGTCCAGCTAGAAGACTATGAGCACCTCTGGTAAACTCAAGTAAAAGAACACAACAATTAATTTCTCATTTCCTCATTGTTCTGGTCTTCCATGATCTAAAAACTTAGAGAAAAGCTGAATTTTCAATAAGAAAATTACTTTTTATTATTAACAGAAAAAATAAAGAGAATCATACACTAAAATACATACTGCTGATATTCTGAGCTCAGCTTCTGGTTATAGTGACACTGGCAAATTATCAACCTTTATTTGGCTGCTTTTATAACCCTCTAAGATATGTGCCAGAGCTGGTGGGGAAAGGCTGGTTATGTTGAATGTGAAATTTTTTCTTTTTCAATGAAAAGGTCTGAAACACTTTTTGTTTTTTTTCATTGGGAAAAATCTTCATTTTACCTCATTTTGTATTTATTTCCACTTTTTTTCTAGTAGATGAAAAAGTTTAGAAAGTCAGGAATATGACTTTTCTCCCACTTTTTCTCTTATTACTATTTTCCATTTTTCCCACTAGAAATTAAGTTCAAAGTGTTATTAAAAAAATCAAATAAAATGAAAAATCCCTTCACAGAATGTCATTGTCATGGAAACCCTACTTTTCAATAAAATTATTATTTGACTCATTTGACATTATTTTACTTTTCAAATAAATTATTATTGAATAAATTTCAATCATTTCTGGTTAAAGCCCTAGTATAGCCATGTACATGATTCCATAGATACATGGAATAAACTGGCAATATTTGAAGTTGGACAAAATCCTACCTTATCTTAAACCACAACATGAAGGAGTCAGCCTGCACCTTGTAGGTCACTCTGAATCCTACCTTCCAGCATTTCTACAACTCCCTCGAGCTCAGTGTCATCTCCAAACTTGCTGAGGGTACACTTTATACCACCTTCCAGGTCGTTGATGAAGATATTGAACAAAACTAGCCCCAGGACCGACCCTGGGGCACACCACTTGATATTGGCTGCCAACTAAACATCAAACCACTGATTGCTACTCTCTGAGCCTGATGTTCCAGCCAGTTTTCTGTCCACCTTACAATCCATTCATCTAGCCCATACTTCCTTAGCTTGCCTGCAAGAATTTTGTGAGAGACCATATCAAAAGACTTGGTAAAATCAAGGTATGCCACATCCACTGGTCTCCTTGCATCCACAGAGCCATTCATCTCATCAAGACAATCAGGTTGGTCAGGCATGATTTGCCCTTGGTGAATCTGATGACTATTCCTAATCACCTTTTTATCTTCACTTTTAGTGTCTAAAAATATATTCCTTGAAGATCTGCCCCATAATTTTTCTAGGGACTGAGGTGAGGCCTACCAGTCTGTATTTCCCTGGATCCTTCTCTGGCTGCCAACTTGATCTCCATGCCTGCCTTGGCTTTCCATGTCTCCTACCTGCAGACCCTGGCTATATGATCAGCTTCCGACGGGATCCTGCCCATGAGATCCCTGAGTGAGTCACAGTGTGCTTTTCTGAAGTCCAGGGGCCTTACTGTGCTGCTCACCATCCTTCCCTTGCTCAGGATCCTGAACTCAATTACCTTGTGTTTGCTGCTGCCCAAGTTGCCATCTATTACTATATTCCCCATGAATTCTGCCCTGTTTATGAGCTGCAGGTCAAGAAGAACACAGCCACTAGTTGGCCACTCCAGCACTTGCACCATGAAGTTGTCCCCAACACTCTCCAAAAACTTCCTGGATAGCCTGTACACTGCTGTATTGCTCTATCAGCAGATGTCAGGGTGTTTGAAGTCCCCCATGAGAACCAGGGCTTGTGATTGGGAAACTTCCACTACCTGTTTGAAGAAAGCCTCCTAGCCCTACCCTCTGGCTACAGGCTGAGGGCTGACTCGGTAGGCAGCAGCTCTGCAGAAAAGGACCTAGGGGTTACAGTGGACAATAAATTGAATACGAGCCAGCAATGTGCCCTTGTTACCCAGAAGGCTAATGGCATACTGGGCTGCATTGGTAGGAGTGTTGCCAGAAGATCAAGGAAAGCAATCCTCTATTCAGCACTGGTGAGACTCACCCCTACTACAGAAAGGATGTGGACAAATCAGAGAGAGTCCAGAAGAGGGCAATGAAAATGGTGAGAGAGATAGAACACGTGACTTATGAGGGGATGGTGATGGAAATGGGCTTATTTAGTCTGAAGAAGAGAGGACTAAGAGAGGATTTAATAGCAACTTTCAACTACCTGAAGGGTGGTTCCAAAGAGGATGGAGGCTAGACAATTCTCAGTGGTGACAGATGACAAAACATCTGATATCAAGTTGCAGCAAGGGAAATTTAGGTTAGATATTTGGATGACTTTTCTCACTAGAAGGATAGTAAAATACTGGAAGAGGTTACCTAGAGAGGTTATGGACTCTTCATCCTTGTAGGTTTTAAGACCTAGCTAGACAAAGTCTGGATGGTCCTGTTTTGAGCAGGGGATTGGACTAGATGACCTCCTGAGGTCCCTTCTAATCCTAATTTTCTATGATTCTATAATTTCCCCTCTTAAGACATCTATGTTGGGTCTATGTGGCCAGAAAACTCCTCCTTTTTCCTTCTGTGATTCCATAACCTTCACCACTGTTTCCATACAGTGCTGTGTATCCAGATCTTCTCCTATGTTTTCCCAGACAGGTAGAGATGAATACCCCTCTGTTGTGCACCAGTCAGGGAGGGAAAGGTGGAGATGCTTCATGAACTGGGAATAAGAATTAAGTCATGCATAAAAGGCACACAGAACAAGCACTTTTCAGCAAGCAAAATGACCTATAGGGATGAAAATATCCTGATCATAAGAAAGGAGAAAGAGACACCTTCTTATTCATTGTTCACTACAAATGCAAACCCGTTTCTTTTTTCAGTGATAGGGATTCAGCTCGCTGCCTGACATTTTCTCCTTTTGAACCTAATGCTTTAAGATTGGGGAATGTGCCCTTCTAATAACTTGGGTAAGGGAAAGTGGCCAATGGTCTAATTTCAGTGAAGTTACTGCTTTTCCGCATGAAAGTCTTATTATCTTCTGTAGAAGAGCAAAGCTAATAAAAGAAAGAAAGAGAGGGAAAGCAAGTAAAATTGAAGCTTGGGAAAAAGAAAATGTGCTCAAAGTAACAGTAAGGAAGGGGGAACAAACTGGTTAGCAAGGAATTTAAGCATAATTCAGAATAAAGAAGAATGTTGCTTACGCAAAGTTTTACCCATTGAATTTGGTTGCTTTGATAGATTTTTAACATTATTTAATTGTACAAATGATATCAGTGGAATTATTGTACGCTCAGAAGAGCACAAGTATACTGTGGAATGTGTCACTATGAATTTACCAATGTGGATTTGGGTTTGGTAACAAAACTCAGAGTCACTGGTGGGTACTAAGGACAAGGAGTTTCTCAAGAAGCAGAAACTCACTCAGTATCTCATTTTGTTCTGGGTTTGTTGCTTGCACCCTGTAAGGAATATGAGGATTAGATTGGATAGGTGCCAATTTATTAATGAGTTATGGCTGAAATGACAGCAGTAGAACACTGTGTCACAGTACTTTGTGAAGCAAGAGTGACACAGAACAGTGACCTGGCAAATGGTGACAGCACAAGGATTACTTCACAGCACCCCAGTCCATCAGACCTGCAGGAGGAAGCTGATATGACAGAACTGTGCCAAATACCTGCACATTGGAGGAAAACTGGGAGAGTAGCTCACTTTGAACCAAAGCACACTGGCAGAGAAGATTCCTACCAGAGGCTTGAAATAAATCTGAGTGGGGTTTTAGGAGAGGTTAGAAACGAGATAAGTATTCTGGAATGCAGTCCCCAAGGGAAGTGAGTGGAATTAAGGGAGTCTTAGTAATTAGTCCTGGGCTTTAAGTGGTTGCCAGCACTCCATATACCTGATGCTTCATTTTCTGTGATAGTGACAAAACATCATTCTTTCAGAACTATTTGGAAACCTTTCTGAAGCCTGGTATCTGGAAAATGATGTTCAGGAAGTCTCATCAGTGAAACTGTCTAAAATCATTACTTTAGTAGTATGTGAAACTTTTATTCTCATTTTACCCTTTTTTGAAAAGTCAAAGTTAGTCCTTATAGGCTGAATGCTATCATTTTGGAAGGAAAAACTAAGCACAATAAGAAGCTTTATGTAACTTTTGTCTTTATTTTTTTTCAAATTCTCCTGTTCCAGGGCCAAATTCAGGGCACAGCTTCATTGCAATCAGTAGGAACATTGCAGATATGCTGAAAACAGAATTTGATCTCTGATATCTAATTCTAGTTCTGCACAAAAATCACCAGTGAGGTTTGAGAGCAACTGCTGCTGTACAGTGTCATCACCCAGACACAAGACAGATAAAGAAGTCTTTTCATTTTTGTGCTGCAGAAAGGTTCTGATAAATTCTTCCAAAGATATTTAACGTCTTCACAGTAGATGGAGAATAAGAAAAGGAGAGTCTTATGGATGAATAGAACCATTTTTTTTTCATATTAACTTAGTCCATTCGTTTATTTAACAGGAGGCCTCGAGCTAAAATGTGTGTGTGTGTGTGTGTGTGTGTGTGTTCTTATAATTATGGGCCTCATAATATGCAAGCTGTGAATATAGAATTACTTGGCATCCAAATTTGATGAGTGAACTAACAAAAGACTGTTTAAGAAGGTGTCTAACTAGTTTCAGAACTCACATTTGAATGCACAATTGTACAAACATTTTTGTTCAGTTTTTGAAAAGCTGCATTAATAACAAGAGATTATTATTCATACCCAGGCTTTGACTGTAGATGGAATGAATTCACAGTTCTGCTTTGCTGCATTTGCAGCACAGAGCTAATTTTACTCTTCTGTATATCTTTTTCCAAGCAGATTTTTTTTTCACTTCATCTTTTGTCTTTTGGGGACAGAAGTTACACATACACTGGTATAAGTGATCGGAAATAAGTTCAAATTTGTAATACAACAGAAGTTTAGTGCACGTATATCACATTTGCAAATCGTTGAAACTGGTTTAAGATAAACCTGGGTGGATGTAATATCAGACTTAACTGCTTTAGGTTAAATCAGTTTATTGAACTTCTATCTTAGATCCCCTCCAGATTGACGCTAACTCATAGTCCCCCAACATCCCAGGATGCTTTGTACCACTTCCACAACTCTCACCTTGCAGGGTGGGTGAGCTAGCCTTGGCTGACATTGATTGTTCCAGCCAAGTAGGGAGGTATGCTCTAGTGCCCCCTGGCTTCTGGCCTGAGCCCCTGCAATCATGTGTCTGCATTTACAGAATCAACAGTAAATGTCTGTTCACTTGCTTATCAGTTCAGTCTATGCAGCTTAGTTTAACCTATGAAGACTGAATCAATTCAGCCTTGGGCTTTTTGACTGTCTGTACTTAGCTTTGATTTAACTGAAATGCAGAGTCATGTTTTATCTATGTGACAGTGAGCCTCATCCCAGACTCCAGAATTCCTTTTTAAGGGGCTAATCTTACAAGAACTTCCAAGTATAGCAAATATCATAAGAAGGTCCATTAAGATAAAATGAATGTTGGATCTGACCCAGATCTCATTAAAACCAATTGAAAGGCACCCATTTACATCAAGGAAAGCTGGATTCTGGCCACTGTTGATGGATAATGAAAAAACAAGTTTTCTAAGCTTTTCAACAACAGTGCTATCACCCACATGAAATTCTCCTGTTATGAAAAACAAACCAAGCATAAAATCAAACCTGTTTTTTGATGGTTGAAACTCAGATACTATGCTGGATGTGCCTAAATAAGAAATACAGAGTAAATATTCTCATTGTACAAAGCATAATAAAAACTTGATCCAAAGTCAGTTGCAATCTTTCTTGAACTTCAGTGGGCTTTGGATCAGGCTTTATTTTTTCACTATATTGGACCTTTGGACACTGTTTAGGATCCATGTACTCCAAAATAGATTCTTTTCTCCTCTCTTCTTTTCTCTTCTTACAAACATTTCCAGGCAAGTAAAACACAACAAAAATTAATGCATATTGCTGTTTTAAATTCAATAAAATTGCAAAATGACTATTATTTAAATCAGGTTGTTGTACAAGCTTAATAAAGAACTTCACTAAATGTTTATTTAAGGATTATTAGCTGACTTCTAGTTATTAAATATAAACAGAAGACTGCATATCATTGCAAGACTGCAGACAGAAGACTCTCAAATCATTATATATTATATCAGTATCCTCCACAGATTTCATAGCCAGAGCAATAATAAGATAACTAAGAATCCATGTTCCTAGCAACACATGACCCACTAAAAGAGATATATATTTTCTTCAATTAAATATATCTGTGGCATTAAAACACTTCATCATTATAAATATACAAAAATAGTCTTAGCCAGTCTATAGTGATAATGCAATTACTAGTCATTGTGTCAGCAATCACACAATTACAGGTGTTGCTTATGGAATTCTTTCTAGACATTACTTTTATATAACAACCAAACAAGAGAGCTTAAATTCTGCACCTATTTCGTGAGTAAAATCCCATTAAAGCCATAAAATGAGACTGTTTTCTTTGGATCAAACTGCTTCTGGAAAATATTTACTCTTTCAATGAAGAATTAGCCAATTATCAATTACAAATGGCATCTGAATGCATCACCTTCACAACTTAAAATATAAAATATATATTGATCTGTAAAGAAATTAATGGGATCCTCAAACTAAATTTTCAGTCTTTAGCACACAGTCTTCATTCACGTCAAGGCAAAAGTAGAAACTGGAGTGTCAGAAAAAAGGAACAGCTTCACTTTGTTTATTTATTTTAGAGATCAGTGGGATCAGTTTGACAAAGTACAGGTATGGGACTGAGTGTAGTGTGTAGTAGAAACATTCTAAGTACCCGTATCACAAGTGCTATGAATTGTTCATTAAATTGTACCAATAAAGTGCTATTCTTCAAAATGAATCAGATGTGAATAAAACTATACTTTTAACCTATTCACTGAACAATGCCTGCAAATAATTCTTGCTTCATTAATTGTTCAAACAATTTTTTGTGGCCCTTTATCCAAAACTCAAGTATATTCATTCATTTGACTTGACACAGCAACATGGCAACTTGCATAGAATGGTGAAGTGGAAAGTAATAGAAAATTGACTCTACTTGATTTTAAACTGGCGTCACTTGAACAATGTGCAATTTAATGCAGTTAACATCAAGTTAGTAGATCTAGTGACCACAGATACAGATCACATTGATAGGATATGGGACTTTTTTTGAAAAACAGCAACTCAGAAAGGGACTTAGATTTCTGATGAATAACAATTGAATTTAGGCTCCTACTACCTAGTGGTGACAGACTTTTCTCATGATATGAGACATATGATATTATCTTTTAATGTGTAAACCAAGAATAAGTTAAGGTAGGGAGGTATTTAAACTCGATTTGCTGGGGAATGGAACACAAACCCAGAGGCAAGCAAAGAGCCAGAGGACCTGGATAAAAATTTAATAAGGGGAAGCAATAGTCAAAACCTTAGAAATGTTCTCAGGAACAAGACAGGATAATCAGTTAGATATCAAAAATGTTTATATACTACTGTAAGAATCATGGGGAACAAATAGGAAGAATTTAAGGTCCTGATACAAGCACATGGTTTTGATATAATTGGGATTAAAGAGATGTAATGAGATAGTTCACATAACTGGAATACAGTCATGGATGGTATCACAGGGCACTGAGGGGCCCTGTGCCTGAAGAGGAGAAAAAACTGCTAAAGAAGGATCCCTAGTGGTGATTAGAAAGCACAGCTGTGTGTTCCCGGGGCAACTAATGAGAGTCAGCTGACCAGAGAGGGCAGGGCCTGGCCCTCATAAAGCCCAGGGCTAAGGCCAGGCTGGCAGTTCCTGGTCAGCAGCCAGAGGGGCAGGAGCCCCTGGAGTTAGGATGTGAGAATTGCAAGTACAGCTTATGGCAGTTCTGGAGGTTTGAGCGGGGATGTTGAGTTATAGCCAGGTGGCTCCAGTTTGTGTTACAGCCTAGGGGCTTGTGTTTTGTGTTGGCGTTGTTATGTATTACACTGGTAGTTTGGGTGAGGTTATTAGGAGTTGGAGGAGGCCTCATAGGGGCCCACAGGGCTGTGGGGCCCTAGCACCAGTGAAGGCACAGTATCCTTAGGGGTAACCCTGGTGATGTGGAGCCCCCAGTGCCGTTGAGGGCACAGAATCCTCATAGGGAGCCCCTGATAGGGGGCTGCATTTATTAGGGAGCCCAAGTTGGACACAGCATGCCCCAGAAAGGGGGCAACATTGAGAAGTCCAAGTGTGGATGCAGTGAGCCCCAGAGAGGAGGCGGTATTATTAGGAAGCCCAGAATGGGCACAGCAAGCCCCAGAGAGAG
Source organism: Caiman crocodilus (assembly GCA_030014935.1). Classification (NCBI taxonomy): domain Eukaryota; kingdom Metazoa; phylum Chordata; order Crocodylia; family Alligatoridae; genus Caiman; species Caiman crocodilus. The sequence goes on from JAGPOW010003395.1 coordinate 61,171,706, forward strand.
GCCAGTCTTATTATGAAGACCAGCGTGGGCACAGTGAGCCCCAGAGAGGAGGCAGTCTTACTGGGAAGCCCCGGTGCGGGCATGAAGAGCCCCAGAGAAAGGGAACTACTGGGAAGCCCAGGGTGGGTGTGGTAAGCCCCAGGAAGAGGGCCACATTGAGAAGCCCAAAGGTGGGCATGGAAGGCCATATTGGGAAGTGTAAGTTGGGCACAGCAGGCCCCAGAGAGCGGGCAGCATCAACCCAACTTGGGCCCGGAGGGATTAGGAAGCCCCGTATGGGCACAGCAAGCCCCTGAGAGAGGGCAGCACTAGTAAGGGGTTCAAGTTGGATATGGTGAGCCCCAGACAGAGGGCAGTGAGAGGGGGCAGCACTAGTAAGGGGTCCAAGTTGAACATGGTGAGCCCCAGACTGGGGGCAGCATTTTGAGGAGCCCAAGCAAGGCAAGGATTAGGAAGTCCAGTGTGGGCACAGTGAGCCCCAAGGAGGACGCACCATTGAGGAGCCCCAGTGTGGGCGTGGTGAGCCCCAGAAAAGGGGTGACAATATTGAGAGGACCAAGTGTGGGCACTGCGAGCCCCAGAAAGGGGGCAGCATTAATAGGAGTCCCAACTTGGGCACGGGGAGCCCCAGGAGAGGGTGTTAGCAACACTCCAGAAGGCCCAGAGGGAACAGGAAGGGGCCAAGATAGGGAAGACCGAGTTGACATCTGCGAGGCTTGGGCTGTGGTATTGGGGAGGAAAGGAACCTCAGATAGCACCCCTAATGGAGGGGGTGGTATAAGGGTAGCTTCCTGCTAGCTAATTAATTAATTAACATCAAAGACATGGCAGGCGAGTAGGCGGGTGGTCGGCCCAAGAACAGGTGGGAGGGCCACGGAGCTTGGCCCCGAGGAAGCCCCCCATCACAGATTGGTATAGTTCAGGACAGATAGGAAGAGGAAAACAAGAAGAGACTGTTGCCCTATATAAAAGTGATTGTACACACAGTTTGAGGTTCTGTAAAGAGTGGAAGGTATACATGTTGAAAGCCTCCACACAAAGGTCAGACTGGAGTGCAATGGGGGGCGTGGGGGCGAGGAAGGAATATCATGATAGGCATCTGCTACAGGCCACTAAACCAGGAGGAGGAGGTCTTCTTTAAATAATTGATGGAGGCTTCCAAATCACAAGACTTAGTAATTCATGTCATCCATGAAAACTGAGGCATCTGCTGGGCAAAAAACACAGCAGTTCACAAGAAGTCCAACAAGTTCATGGAGTGCATTAGTGATAACTTTTTGATACAGGTAGTAAACAGCCCCAGTAGTAGAGAAGCTCTTCTTGACCTTCTGCTCACAAGCAGATAGGAATTAGTTGAGAATGTGAAGGTGGAAGGTACCTTGGGTGACAATAACCACAAAATGATAGAATTCAAAAACCTTAAGTGGAGGAAGAAAGAAGTTCTTCTCATTAAAAAGATGGGGAGCTGTGGCATTGACCCCTACATGGTTGAGTGGGTCAGAAACTGGCTGACAGGGCGCTCCCAGACAATGGTGGTGGATGGGTCGTACTTGACATGGACAGATGTGAGCAGTGGAGTCCCCTAGGGCTCGGTCCTTGGACCTGCGCTGTTCAACATCTTCGTCACTGACTTGGACGAGGGGGTGGAAAGCAAGCTATCCAAGTTTGCCGATGATACCAAACTGTTAGCGGAGGTGGAGACACCAGAGGAGAGAGAGAGGCTGCAGCGGGATCTGGGCCAACTGCATGAGTGGGCAGACAAAAACAGGGTGGGATTCAATGTGGACAAGTGCAGGGTGATGCATCTGGAGAGAAGCAACCCCCAGCACACATACTGGCTGGGAAGCTCCCCTCTTGCTAGTACGGTGGAGGAACGGGATCTTGGCATCATTGTTGACGCCAAGATGAACATGAGCCGCCAATGTCAGACGGTGGTTGGGAAGGCCCTAGTGTGCATCCAGTGATGCATTTCGAGCCGGTCCAAGGCGGTGATTGTCCCCCTTTATACAGCATTGGTCAGGCTGCAGACGGAGTACTGTGTCCAGTTCTGGGCGCCGCACTTCAAGAGGGATGTGGATGGCCTCGAGAGGGTCCAGAGGAGGGCCACCAGCTTGATATGCGGGCAGCAGGATAGGCCTTATGAAGAGCATCTGAGGGACCTGAACCTGTTCAGGCTTGGTAAACGGAGGCTGAGGGGGGACCTGGTGGTAGCCTATAAACTGCTGAGGGGAGATCAGTAGGAAATAGGACAGGCTCTTTTTTTCCCGGGCACCACCAGGGGTAACTAGGACCAGTGGTCACAAGTTACTGGAGAGCAGGTTTAGGTTGGACATTAGGAGGCACTACTT
>JAGPOW010003395.1:61179524-61191615 GCA_030014935.1 Caiman crocodilus
TGGGCGTGACTCACTATCCCTTTGATTAACAGCTGAACACACTGACAGTGCACAACAAAGGATCCCTGTGGAGATTTAGCCTGCTCATGGAAGCATTTCTCAGTGTTTGGATTAACAACCTCATTTAACAATTGTAATACAATCTCCTTAATACAGGAACTCCTAAATTTTGTGATAAAACAGGAATTCCAACATTGGGAATTTGGGGGGACCTTTAGCTTACATTACAGCATCCTGCTTCTTGAGCTAAGAAAGCTGGTAGTACTGGGCATCACAGGTATTTCCTAGAAGCAGAGAAAGAGTCTCTTAGGTTTAAATTCTAGGTTCTGGAGGAAAGTATTCTCTGTATGAGATGCATCCTGCTACTCCTGTCTCCTACCAATTTACTTCTGTCTTCCTTCCTCCATAATTTAGCAGCCAAATTTGATATAGGTTCTGTTGAGTATGTGGGAAACACTATTGTTCAATAGCCTGGTAATTTGGTAATGTTCGGGTACCTTTTCATGGAAACAGCAAAAGACACATTCCTGATATTAGGGCAGTGTACTTGTAGAATTTTCTTTAATATCTTTACAAGCTAAACATATTTTGTTTCAAAAGCTTAAAAAAGCCCTAGGGCACTTAGCGTGGAGAATTTCAGCTCAGTGCCTAACATTTGAAAAAGTTATGATTAACTGAAAACAAGATTTTATAATTGGAAGTGCTAGGCAACCTCAACTACATGCATCACGATCTGGATAGGCTTATAATATGTTCTTATTCTTTGTAAAAGTGTAACTGGAAACAAAAAAGAAAATTCAGAATTCTTTATGACATTAATGCAATGTGTGTATAACTCCAAGAATACGACATAGAAATCCCAGGCTTCACACTGTAACTATATATTGATTTAACTTGTTAACTGGTTTGTATGTACTTTACCAGAGGGTATAGAATCCTTTTGCGGAGAAAAGTACTCCTCTATAATGAAACATAACAGTCCAAATTCTGGTAGGTGAACCATGTAATTATTTAGTCAACTGAACACCGTGAACATATTCTGATACACAGATCAAGGCCATTAGGGGCAAAGCCCATAAGCTGTGCTGAAGTTCAGCATAAAACATGTGGGGTTGTGGGGGAGGGAGGTTAGGGGTTTTTTTTCATCATGAGATCCTTTAACAGATCTTTCAAATAATAATCTAAATGGAGGAAACCTATTTGCAGCATAAAACACTTTTAGTACTGGTGAATAAATAAAGGAGAAACATAAATTCTAATTCAACCTGGAACCACACAAAAGAACGTTTGACCTCCACATCCAGAACTGGTCAGGACAAGCTTTGTATGTTGAACTAAACTGCACAGTAGGTTAATTCTAAGCACAAATCTTAATGTTTCAAATGTTGATACATTTCAAATCCAAGTTCTCAGTCTTTAAGTTAGGAAACTTTTGCTTCTGAATTTGGTTCAGTTTTCTCTAGTGATAAGTCTTGTTGCCACTGTAGCATCTCAAATCATCTAAGAATGTCTTTCAGTGCTGTGAAAGCTGGTTCTGAGCTTGTGGCTGGAGCATGGGCCAACAGAAAAAGCTAGCCTTTCTACTTTGACAGGCTTCTGGCTGACTGGACAACTGCAGTAAATCCCTCCCTGATGTTCTGCTACCAGGCCTTCTTTTGTTGGAGAAGAAACTGAGAATCAGTTTATGAACACTTTATGGCCAGAGGATCATTTATGACCACTTTAGCAGCATGAACACAAAGTAAGGAAACATGTGACATTCTTGTGCTACACATGAGAATCAGGCTGAACCCAAAGAGAAAAAGGTCCTTGATTCCTGAATGATAGACAGGGGGACACTGGGTATATCTTTTTGCTAATAAAGGTGGCTGAACTCCTGTCTCCTGAAACATGGTAAAAGTAACCTATCCCAGGGCTAGGGATAAGAGTTTAAAACTGATGATGAGTAAGGTAAGCAACCACCACAACATTGGGTAGAAGGGGAATGAACATCTTTGAGATCATTGGATAGATCTTGTTGAAAAATTTTAAGTAAAACAGGTTTTGTTTAAAAATGCCCATTTGCTGAGCCTGAAAAGTTTTTTTTCTGAGGTACGTTTGGTTTAATATACTTGAATAACATGTTGCTACTTTTCCCTGGATTCATGGGGATCTAGTAGCTGCCATACTTTCAATATGGCAGCCAGCCATGATAGCAACTGCTGACAGAGCTGGGACCTAACATCTCTGTAGACTTAACATTAACCAGGACAATGCTCCTGGCTCTCCAGCAGAGAACTTGACCTGCTCTAAGAGCTCTGCTTACAGCCAGAGATCCCAGGGTTTCCTGTTTCTTCAAGGGGAGCCACAATTGTAGAGGCTGGGACAGGCTTCCAGAATCTGTGACTTCAGGGCAGCCTCACCTAGCTGACTATCCTGAGCTAGGTAGCGAGACTTCCAGGCTTCTGGGGTAAGATGTCGCTTTAACTCAGCAAGATCCTGAGGAGCATATTTGACTTTGGAAATCTTGTTTGCCATTTCCAAAGTATTAATTTTTTGGGATGCATTGGCCAGATTTCTTCACTATTTTGAAAACAGTGTTTCACACATACTCAATGGCAACTACATCAAATTTAGCTGCTAAATTATGGAGGAAAGGGAGACAGAAGTAAATTGGGCAGAGGACAGGAGTAGCAGGATGAATCCTGTACAGAGAATACTTCCCTCCAGAACCTAGAATTTAAACCCAAGAGTCTCCTTCTTTGCCTCTAGGAAATACCTGTGATGCCTTTGATTTTGCTGTGAGAAATAGTCCCAATTTAACAGTCCTTGATTTACAGTATCATCATGGCTGATTGTATTGCACGCTGCTAACATTAGCATGGATGGCACTCCTGTAAATATAGCTAGAAGTAACTACTAGAACTACTAAACTACCTCCATAGTATATCTTGGTTTCAGTGTTAATTAAAAACCATCTGGGATACTGATGGAGATGAGATGCTTCTAGATTTTACTTCTTAGCACCTAACAACCTTATTTAATGGTAAATAAAGTGGTGATGGCTTTGAAAGAAGTTCTTAACTTCCAAATCAATATTCCAACTCAAATTGGATATTTAGATATACACAAAATACCTCTCATTTTCCATCCATTACTTTAGAGAAAAAACAGTTATTTATATAATGTTTGTGAGAAAACATGGTTTCATGAATGAGTGACTTGGAGAGAATCATCTTTGACAGCAGCAGACTCATTCATTCCTCACCTACTTGCATCAATTCTGAAGAGCAAGGGTAGTGTGAAGTTTAATTTCAGTGTACTCTTGAGATGATCTAAATTGTCCTGCCCATTTTCTTATAGCTTAATATGCTAGCTGAATAATTTCATGCAGAAGAATGATGTTTGTATAAGGTTCAGGCAAGGGTAATTTATAAGGTGCTACTGTATTTTATTTCTGTTAAACTTTTAAGGATGTGCTGTTCCTGGACTCCTTACACGTATGCAAAGGGTGAGAAAAAGGTGCAAGAAGACTTGTCGTAGAAAATCATAAAAAATTAGGGATGGAAAGGACCTCAGGAAGTCATCTAGTTCAAGCCCCTTTTCCAACAGCCCTTCCACCCCTGCAGAACAGCAGACAATAACAGTGCTTGAATCCTCTTGAGCACAAGGATTGTTTTAAGCTAACAATTGCCCTTTCATGCTAGCCTGCAGTACAGTTGGAGCTCAAAGGAGACTGCAGTAGCTATATTTACCTGGAATACCAGAAAGCCACTTGGCTTCTTTTAGGTGATACACTCTTCCCTGGTCAAGTTCTGAGTGCCACCGCCTAGTTTTTATTGACATTTCTTTTTTAAAATCTTCAAATTAGCCCCTGACAGATTTACAACGAAGCATATGTGGGTTCTTGCATTAACACAGCCCTGTCATTTTGTATTACCACACAGCCAAGGGGCAGAGGGTGATAAAAAAGGACACACAAGAGTGTATAGTATATATAAATTATAAAATTACATTTGCCAAAGAATGCTTAGCGTTTCAGGCTCACATCTCCCTTCTCCAACAGATGCAGCTCTTTTCTTTACACAATGTACTCTTGTGGCCAGTTAGCAAATTGGATGTTCATCATAAAAAGTGCATCATTTCTACTTGTATCCAAAAGCTCTTTGCACTCCCAAATACATCAATGCTGACATGTCTCAGATTTTCACCCTTCATTTCAAGGAAAGTCATTTGAGCACCGCATCCCTTATGTAATAAATGGAATTAATGTACCTTATAATTAATCTTATATGATTAGATTCTCAGGCCCAGTTTACCAGACTTCAGGCATTTTTGAGAGGGAACATACATATTGAGGAAGGGGAAATGATTATGTGAAAATGTCACCACTTTGAAGTATCTGAACTGTCACACATAGGGATTCAGAAATAGCATTGTCTCTATAGCTTTCTTCATTGCTAGTATTTTCCTTTGTGGAAATTCACCCATTTACATATCTACAAGATTACAACTCAGAGAATAGACCCCAAGATATTATTGAACTTATACACTTCATACTCACACACAACAACTTCACTTTCAATAATCACCACTTCCTTCAGACCATGGACAACAAAATGGCCCCACAGTATGCCAACCTTTTTATGAACCACCTAAAAGAAGAATTCCTTAAGGACTGCACCATGAAACCCTTGGTGTACATAAGATATATTGATGACATCTTCATTTGGACTGAAAACCTGAAATCTCTGATTGAGTTCCACCAGAAATTCAACAATCATCACCCCTCCATCAGATTTTCTTTTGAATACTCCATCACCAACATTTCCTTTTTAGATATGATGATCACTATCCAAAACGTGAAGATACAGACCACCATACACAAGAAACCCACTGACCAACATACACATGTGCATAGAACCAGCAATCACCCTAAACACACCAAGAAAGTTGTAATATACAGCCAAGCCCTCTGATAGCACCCAATTTGCACTGAGGACAAACCCGTGATCGTCACCTCACAAAGCTCAAGAAGCTTTCACTCTACAAGGACACTCCAACAGAGAGAGAGAGAGAGAGACTATACTTTTGAATGAGCCACCCAGAAACCATGTGAAGAATTGCTGAAGCACAGAAGGAAAACCCCCATGAATCACACACCACAGGTTGTAACATATCATCCATCCCTGAAACCTACATGGAAAATCCTCATATAATTGCAACCCATACTAGAAGACGACCCAGTTCTTTTAAGTGATCTTCCTGGAGCTACCCATAATAGCCTTTAAATAAGCACTGAACCCAGCCAACTTCATCACTACAAGCAAACTTCCTACAGCCCAAAACACACGAAATGGATCCAGACCATGCCATGACAAGAAATGTAAAACCTGCTAGCATATCTCCTCCACCCCCACAATTACTACACCCCCCAGAAGAACCATCAATATTCCTGGATCTTACGCCTGCACCTCCAGAAATGTATTATAGCTCATCCAGTGTATCAAGTGTCCTGATGGAAAGTATGTAGGAGAAACAAAACAACAACTGTGTACCTGAATGAATGCACACCGAAAATCAATCAGAGACAAGAATACCCAATTGCCTGTGAGGACACATTTCTCACAAGAAAAATCCCTCTCTCTCCAGTCTCTCAGTTCCAATCCTCAAAGGGAATATACAAAACACCTTTCATAGATGAGCCTAAGAACTTCACTTCATCAACCTACTGGGTACAAAAAGTCATGGACTAAATATAGTCCTTGGATTTATAACACATTACAACCTGCCTAACATCTAATTTCTCAGGTAACCTCTCTACTATTTAAAAGCTGTGGCATTGAATATCATGCTGCCAGGTCTAAGGATGGCCTGAGGTTTGGAAGAAAGGGTCTTAAGGACCCCAAAGATGGCCAGAGAGCTAGTTCCAGGCAGGAGTACTTATCTTGTCAGGAAGGAGAGACAGAAGCATGGGAGTCGCTGGACACTTTATCAGCTCCTGCTAGCTCTGGCTGGCTGAGTGCTTGACAAATAATGTCAGAAAAGCATGCCCAGCAACAGCTGTAGGAGAGGAGGAGAGACACAGAGAAGAAAAAGGCTAGTGAATGAGCATATTCTTGGACTATGCCCCAGCAGGGGCAAAAGATGGAGAGTGGTAATCTCTCCCCTTTTGGAGGCTCAGAGGAGTCTCCTTACTGACCAGACTACAGTGGTGAGAAAGAGATGGACAAGTGTTCGGAGAGCTGCAGGCTGCCAGGATTGAGAATACCTGCAGAAGCAGAGAAGGTGGCTACCCATGAGCGATTGCATTTCAAGGCTGGTGATCAGGGGAATCCCAAGGCCAAGTACCCTGTTACCAACCTAAGGAATTTACTTTCATTTAAACAGACATACCCTAATCAGGGGCCCCACTTCTGTGGGCAATTGAGTGGTACAAGTTCAAGGGCTTGATCTGTGCTGCTATAAAAAGCTAGCAATAAGCCTCTGTAGACCGAGTCAAGGTCAAATTTCCAGACCTGTTGTGAAGACTCATTTGTGACCCCAAAATAGGTCATAGCGTGCTTGGACTGTATCACCTAAGGGAAGTGGTGCTGGCTCCTATTCTGAGGGTCTTTAAGAATCGGCTTGATGCCTACCTGACCGGGGTCAATTGAGCCCAGTTTTCCTCCTGCCCAGGCAGGGGGTCGGGTTTGAAGATCTACAAGGACCCTCCTTACCCTACTTCTGTGATTCTATGATTCTATGATCAGGTCAGTGCCAGGCCAGGATACAAGGGAAGGTGAAGCTCCAAGGGAAAACAGTTAGCTAGGAGTCAACAGCGATTCAGGTGAGCAAGCCTCTCATTTTACTTACCTTTAACATGAAGTCATAACAGGTGAGATAGGGTGGATGTGCAGTTGAACATCTGATATAAGTTACCTGCTGGGAACTAAGGACTAGCACGCATGTAGTTCCACCAGAAATATATATAATCTGCTCTGATAACCCTTTGTTACTTACAACAGCTATATTCATTTCCCTTCCCCCACACCTGTCTCTCACCCATTGACCATGTCAATTTACATTGGCACTGACTGGCTTTCTCGCCTGCATACTGGCTTCTTTACTATTTCCTCCAGGAAGAGCACAGACCAACTGCAGACACTTCCTCAGCTTGACAAAGGATATTTGTACCCAAAAGCTTGCAAAGAAGATTTTTTTTCCAACTATTTGAGTTGGTTTAATAAAAGGTATCAGATTTACCCTGTGATAGGGCAGATTGCCCCTAGACAGATAGGTGGACTGACAGGACACCTATCTCCCCTGCCACAACTTGTTGTTATGATATCAGTTGTAATATCAAATGTGGGAGGCTGCCCACTAGGTGCCCAATGCCCAATGTGGTGCCCAATGCCCAAGGGCATTACACACGGCTCCATACCATCCCTACACCATGCCCCACGCCTTTCAGATTACACCTCTGGCTTAAGGCCCTTGCCAAAGTCAGTCCTATGTTGGGCCTGTTGCACTCTGCCCTTCACTGGGCCACATGCATACGGACCATCTCTCACCGGGGTCTCTTTCACTCTGCCCATTCACTGGGCTACTCTCTACCTGCCTTGCTCCCTAAGCAGCCCCTCTGAGGCCATCAGGCTTGCCTACTCTCATGTTGGCTGGTCCCCATGCAGGTCTTTGGGTCACTTGAGCTTCCATACCTTAAATGGCTCCAGCCTTACACCTCACACTGGGATGACTGCCCCTAGCACCTTGTGGGCAACTTCATACATTCACATACTTATGGGGGTTGGCCCATGTGCTACCCTTCAGGCCACCTCTGCAGCCCTACTCAACATGCCCCCAGTGTGGCTCTTCAGATCACCCTTGTAACCCTACTTTACACCTACAACACACAGCCATTCAGGTTGCAACAGCACAGCCTACTCTGTGTGGGCCACACACAGACTTATGCCCCCTCACTGGGGCCACTCCATCTATCCCCCTCACTGGGGCCTCCAGGGTCTTATACCACATGGGGATCAGGTATCCATAAATGTGCCTGGGCCTAGCTATGGGTGACCAACCAGGATGTGGAGGCTAGGGTTATAAGGTGCCCCTACTCACCTTTCACTGGGGAGGCAACTGGCCTGGCATTTCCAGGGAACTATCCAGACCATCCTTCCCCAGCAGGGTGCAATTTTCAGTCATATCCAGGACCAGGAGCCTCCTGCCATTCCCACATATCCTGCCCATATCTCCAAGGATGTTCTGAGAAGCAGCTCAGCCTTCCCTTAGCTGCTGCCTCAGCCCTGAGGGCCTGGATCTAAAATGGAAGCTTCTGTGCCCCCTTTTCCAATCACCATGCAGTATTGTGGTCACATGACTGTCATCAGCCTGGGGCATGCCTTCTAACTGCCCTGCTGCTTGATCCAAGCCTTAAAGTGGCAGGCACCAAAAGTACTCTGCCACATCTGCAAAGAACATTGTCTTTCAATTCATCACCTGCTCTCTAGATCAGAGATTTTTATTAAATATATTTAGTGGTCATGAAAGGCTATCATTTGATAATACTAAAGGTTGAAATTTCTTGTTTATTCAGAACATATTCATAGCATGGATGGGGCAGAACTGACTTTCCCTTATTTTTACTAGTTCCTCAGATGTATACCCAAGCAAAGACAAACTAGGGCATAAAGTTCACTTTTCTATTTCCATGTTCCTAAGGTCTGAAATCCATGTTATTGCCCTGAGGCATGATGACCTCCAAGAAACCACAGTCATAGCTGAGGAATGATAAGGCCTAAAGAGTCTTACATGTGCTTCAGGCATGCATTTAAATGACAGCAATCATAACTGCAATAAGACAACAGGTGGCATAAGATACCCTATTTCTGTTTTGCTATTAGAAGATTGTCTGTGCACAGGGGTGATTTTCTCAAAGGCCAGGTAAACTGACTTAAGAATCAAAATACTTCAGTGGTACAAAGCAAAAAGCTAAAATGTACCCAGTTTAATAGTGGCTCACTGTACACATCAATGATTCTCAGCCAGGTTGTCTGGGCACCATGGGCTGCCCTGAGATTTTTCTGAAGTGCCACAAAGTGTAAGGAAGTGTGAGGAGATGCATGCAGGATCATCCCTGCCTAGCTGCTGCCCTGCCCCACCCTTCTTCAAGGAGGTAAGCACTGGAATAAATAAATTGGTTCTTGAAATGGGGGCATTATTGAGGTGTACTTTGAGTCAAATGAGGGGAGCCTCAAGTCCAAAAGAGTTGAGAACCACTGGTCTGCATCCTGAGATAATTATGTGTAAGAGTTGGACTGTAGTCCAGCCTGTATGACCATACTGTTCCCACATCCATACTGAAATTATCAATGAGGTTGCCTGTTACTGTAATAGTGGTTGTATTATTAAATAAATGTAGACATCTTCATGAAATGGATTAGACTGAGGCAGCCAAAGGCAGTTGTAACATTTAGTCACTTACTGAACCAGCAAATTAAAAATTAGAATTTTCAAGTCCAGGTTACTAATCTAAATAATCTAAATCTAAAATATTTTTGGCATGTCTGTTTACTTTCTGGTTCTGGTGGGGACCACAAGCGCTGTGATAACATAGAGCTATAATAGCACTAAGAAAAAGAATGCTTCTATGAGCTGACTAAAAGAAAGGAATCCCAGAAGTCTCATATGAAAGCTTGTTCCTATAAGCTTTTCAGCATAATTTTGCAAATCCGGTAGACTTCTGTCTTAAACGTTCTATTCAAAGATGTCTTAAGAGACATCACTAAGTTATGAACAATGCTTGGCTTTTTTTAAAAAAAGGTGAGGTAAGTTAACAGAACTTACCTTGGAGGAAGTGGAATAGAGAAAGCTTGTTTCAGATTCTTGCCTTTTCAGTTGAGAGAACTAAGTATTTGCCTATACTGTCTTTTTTGCCATGCCTGGGAGAATCGCCACGAAGAATACACTGCCATCTTACTCCTACTCACGGCGTCTACATATGCACTTTAATGTGCATAAGCCTATTTTGATGCACATTAAATTGTCACAAAAAATGTGCTGTTTAGTTAATGACAATTAAAATAGACTAATGATCATTAAGCATCACTTAAAACCCAAAGGTGCCTGTAGACATGCTGCAAGGCTGTTTTGACGTGTTCTAATTACAATACATGAGTGAAGACTCAATTAATTACCACAGTGTGGTAATTACTGAGCTCTAGCCTGCCTCTGCCTCTCATGTATCAGCATCCTCACAATTTAAAATGGTGCTGGGGGGTGCTTTAACTAAAGTTAATTGAACAAGCTTTAGTTCAAGTGTCCCCACCACCATTTTGAAGTATGGCGATGGTGATTCATGAGACACTGTGATGTTTTAATTAGAGCACCCTGCACACCTGAAGCAAATATAAAAATGCCCTGTGCTCTTTAGTTAATGCACATTAAGACAGATTAATGCACATTTTCCTAGTACCTAACAATGAAGGCACTAAATTTAATCCACATTAACTACAGCATATTAATGCATATGTGGACATGCCCTGTATATACCAGATCCTTGAAATGAAGCAAAGCAGCTACCTGAACATGTGCCTAGCACCACTATGAGGCTCTCTGTGTTAGGCATGCCATTGGTCACTTTGAGACAGGTGACCCTGCCTCATTTCCAAGATTAGGAATGAGTGTGGTGAGGGCAAGAAGGTGAGACATATTTCACAGTGGTTCTTCATATGTGGCATGTAGGCAGTATAGACATGCTTTAAGCACAATGCAATTTGGTTTTGAAGATCATTACTTGGAGGAATTGTTTAGCCTTGCAGATCAAGGCTTACAAAATTATTTTCTAAGCAGCATATTATTGGTGATTTATTTGTCCTTCAGTGATCAATGAGGACTTTAATTAAAATAGTTTGTATACAATTCTCAAAAGAAAGAAGGGCTTCCAATAATTTCCAAGCATCACGTCTCTATTTAAGATTTCTATGGCTTCTAGGGTTGCCAGTTAGTCCATTAGAAATTGAGTAATCTGCCTAGGAACTAAAATGGTAGCAGGACTTGTGCTGTATAAGAGCTATTTTTCTAATATCTAGGTTTTTTCATTTATTGTTTCATGTTTCTGTTGTCACTGTTGTGGCTAAGGTCAGGGGGTCGGACTCAATGATCTACTGAGGTCCCTTCCAACCCTAACATCTATGAATCTGATATGCCAGATTCTGGATCCTCAGGGTGCCAGTAGCCCAGGGAACCCCTTGGGCAAGTGTGCTGACTGAGGTGTCCCATGGAGAGGTATGTCCCTCTCCTTCACTGCCCAAGAATTTACTTTAAGTCCAATAAACAATTTGGTTTCTTTATTATACATTACAATATACAGAAAATAAATGATTAATCAGGAGAATATATATAACATCAATAGTTAATAATAAAATCAATAATTTGAATAGAATTTATAACTGGAATAATAGATAAATAATTCCACCAAACTGGGGGGTCCCACTTGCATCAAACAACCTCAGTGATTACAGGTCCTAAAGTGCCAGCAAGGATTACATGCACAAATGTGTATGCATACCATATGCTATAGTAAGTAATACTACTTAAGCCATTGCCACTCTCTGGACTCCCCGGGTGGTGCCCTCAACAGCGGAATGGCAGAAGTTTCCTGCCAGAGCCAGGCCTGTTCATGGTGGCACAGTATCAGCTCCCCCAGTCTAGCTGGGGAACAGGTATGAGGCCCTGGCAATATTGGAGGAGGAAGAAGGGGAGGAGGAAACCCCTGGAGAGGAGGCCACTCCATGCACAGCACAGACTGGAGGAGGCCAGAGCACCCAGAGTAAGAAGCACCCAGGTGCTCATCATAAGTGACTCCATTCTGAGAGGAACAGGGGAGCCCATCTGTCAACTTGATCCCATGACACGTAAGGTCTCCTGTCTGCCCAGAGCTCAGATTTGGGATGTGACAGAGATGATCCTGAACCTTATGCAGCCCACCAATTATTACCCCATGATGCCATGTGGACACTAATGATGCCAGATTGTTGTGAATAACCCCGAGCCATTTCTTTGAAGGCCTAATAAATGGCCTTGAGCCATCCTCCCAAGACAGAATACACAGCGAGACTGGAAGGTTGTT
>JAGPOW010003395.1:61196517-61208527 GCA_030014935.1 Caiman crocodilus
TGCTCAGTAGAGAACTTTTTGCATCATTTACCTGTAACCAATCACTGAATAGTATGCTTGTAGATTTTAGTATAAAAGATGCTTAGAAATAGTGTTTAGGGTGCTTGCTACCTTGCACCTTTATTGCTGGCAATAAAAGCTTTTTTTCTTTCAAACTTCCACCTCCTGGTATTTGTATTGGCTCTGCATACCGGGCGAACGAATCCAGACTTGGGCTGGGGCATAACAAGGTTAGGTGAGAGCAGTACACATAACAGGGGGCATAAACCCTCAACATGTGACTGCTCACTCAAAACACATGTTAAATTTAACACCAATTAAAATTAGCACGCGCTAACTGTAAAGTGTAACTAAATCCTTAACTGTCTCCTATAGCTATCCCAAATGAAGGGCAGCCCTATTACTACTAATCACCTTCAAATCAATTGGCTCTATATTGTCTCTCATATCTTGAAGGGTATACCACAAAATGGGGGGATCAGGATTCAGAGACCCTCCTGTCCACTTTTACCTGCAGATGTTATCTGCTTGTAAATTAATTCAGTTTATCTATACACTTTGTATTATTTTAGTCTTTTAGTGCCTATGGGTGTTTCTATACCCATGCCTGATCTTGCTGCCAAGGCCATAACACTGCTTTGCATATATCCGCCCCAGAAATGAGATGGGGAAGCCATCTGTAGGACACTGCCAGCTGTTGCTCTTGAAAATGCCAAAACCCAGGTCTTGCACATGGTGCCAGGTATGTCCAGCCATGTACCTGCCCTGATGATACAGACAGGCAGGGAAGCATAAGGAAACAACCCAATACCTGGCCAAGATACAGATCAGTCTCATGCTTTTCATGTAAGAATAATCATGTATCCAAAAGATAGGTGAGCTTAACTATGGCATGACTAATTATAAGCACAAACTCTCTATTTATCTAACAGATTGAGAGATGAGGAGAAGCCTCCTTGTTATGGGACAGAATAGTCTTTAACAGAGCTCTAGGATATGAAAATGAATGTATGAAATCACAGGCACATAAACCTGCCCTTATGTAGAGATTAAGAAGACAATGGGAGTGTCTACACATGCCTTTGACTGTGCATTTGGTACTGCATAGTTATTTAGTATTTGATAAATGACTGTGCAGTACCCACTGGCAGTGGGGTGCAGCAGGGATCACCCTGCTGCCTGACACCCATGCAGCAGCTGCCCCATAGTGCAGGAACAGTGTGCCTTGGCAGGACACCACACACTGTCTGGGAACTGTGGCTGCTAGGGCTCAGCAGTGATGAGCTCTGGGTGATTGCTGCAGGCAGTGAGTGCAGGGCTTTTTATTTTTTTTAAGATGCTGGGAGGATGGGGCTGGATGGGGGGTGGGGCTGGGCAGGTCAGCCATGGGGGCTTCTTCCACAGCTTCTCCCCCACACCCAGGAAGAGGCAGGCACAACTGGAAAAACCATGGGAGATCCTGCAGCTGCCTGGCTGTGCCTGTCTCTCCCTGGCTAATCTGATATCCAAATCTTTTCTCAATCTTTTCCAAATCAATTTGGATGCTTCAAACTGATTTGGAGCTTTTAATGGGTCTCTCAATTCAATTCACATTTGGAGATTTGGCCCCCAAAATGAGCTGAATCTCCTCTAAATCAAATTGGTGACCAATGTTTCACACAGCCCTACTATGCCCCTTAATGTTATTAACATCTTTAAAGTAACTGTGGTATTTCCATAACTATTTCTTTCAAGAAATTAAATACATATCCTGTATTTATTCTATTATTCACCAACACTTTCTGATTTCAGAAAAGATGATTGACAATTTAGAACATAAAATCAATGCCCCTGATTCTGAGTTGCAACTTAGCTGAACCCATGCAGCTCAGTGTTTGTGGGGTAAGAAAAGCTGACTGCATGGTAATTTTCAGTCCTACTCTAAAATATGAAGGGCCAGGTACAGAAACACCTTGTCACCTAGGGTAAGCATCTATATCAAAAGAATGCATGGAGTTAAACTGTGCTTTCTCTAGGTCTGTCTGAAGCAGCTAGTATTCATTTCAGATTTGGTTGATTTGGGGGACAGTGATTCAAATCATTGTCCTGAATTGATTCAGCTGAATCTGATTCAGAGATTTGGCTGCTCCCGAATCAGCCAAATCTCCGAATTAAACAGGCCCCATGACCCACCCACTCTTCCAGTCCTGTCAATGGCTGCCCCACCTAGACCCAGCATCCCAGTTCTTTAAAAGAAAAAAAAAGGCAGCCCCACACTCTCCGGCCCCTTACAGGTGGGGTAGGGGTGATCCTTGCTTCCCTCCACTTCCCCCCACTGTCCCACGCTGTGTGGGGGGCTCTGCCATAAACCCCCATCCCCTGCCTGCTCTACCAGCCCCACCAATGGCTGCCCCACTCGGACACAGCATCCCAGCTCTTTAAAAAAAAAAGAAAGCCCTGTGCTCACTAGCTCCTGCCAAGTGGGTGGGGACAATCCCCACTGCCCACCACTGCCCCACACTGCATGGCAGGTCTCAGTCACGAGCCTCCAGAAGCCCCAATGGCTTCTGCAGCGGCCGGTGAGTGCACAGCTTTTTGTTTCTTTGTTTTTTTTAAAGCCAGGATGCTGGGCCAGGTGGGGCAGCCATTGATGGAGCTGGGAGAGTGGGCAGGGGCTCATGGCAGAGCCCCCCAAGCAGTGAGAGGAAATGGGGGATGGTGGAATTTGCCCCCTGCCTGGCAGGAACTCGTGAATGTGGGACTTTTTTTTTTTAAGAGCCAATGCACTGAGGCCAAGCAGGGCAGCCATTGACAGGGCTGGGAGAGAGGGCAGGGGTCAGGGCTGGAAGAGCAGGCAGGGAATGGGGCCTGGTGGGGGTCCCTCCATGTTCTCCTCCCCCATCCTTCAGCCCCCTTTTTCCCCCCACTTACTGGCATAGAGTCTGAGTCCAGCTCCATGCAGCGGTGCGCGGGGACTGCCCATATCCCTGACTCTCTTTGAAGGTCTCAGAATCTTTTCTGAATCAATTTGGAGAATTTTGAATTGATTTGGACCTTTTTATTGGTCTCCTGATTCAATTCAGATTCAGAGATTCGGTCACTGAATCAGGCCAAATCTCCTCCGCATCAGCTCAGCACCCAAAGCTTCATGTGGTCCTACTTTCTACTAGTAAGCTAAGAATATCTTTACTGAACAAGGAGAGTCAAATTAATGTAAAACATATAAATAAATGAGGAACAAAACTTAAAGAAATAAACAAGCAATGAAAGAGCAAAAAATAAATATTAGCCTTGATTTTGGGTTACATTATTTTTTTTAAATGGATTGGTCCCTTCTAAGGCAGTGTAAAGTAGGAAGCCAAAGAACTTAAATCAATGTTCCATGGGTTTTTCTCTCTTGTCTTTTCTTTCTGATTAAAGAAAATAACTAAAACTTGGTTATCTTCACTAGTAAGAAAAACATTTTGTATTCTTCTTTCTTTTTAGATTGGCATATTGAGATCTATTTCTGAAATGGATTATGTCTATATCAAAAAAGTCTAAGAAGCCCTGTCTAAAGGCATACTTGCTTCCTAATTGTAGCCTTCCAAAAAACAGCTCAGTCATGGAAACCAGCATTTCTTCTGTCAGCTTGGAGCTGAAAACTCAGTATAAAAAAGTCAGACATGAAAACATTTGTCTGCAGCCATGGTTGCTTTCATCAATATATTGGCACTCCTCTGTGTCTAATTTACCTTTGTCTGAGTTGTTGTCATGAAGTCATCTGCCAGCCTTTATTGTCATGGCTAGAAAACCACAGCCCCAAATGGTATGCGTTCATACCAGCTATGCACCATTTGTTGTGCAGTGGAATCTTGAAGCTTGGTATCTTTTTAATGAATCTGTAAAGCTGGCTTCATAGGCAAGATCCTGCTTTCAGAGTGTGACTAAGCCTCTTACAACATAGCAAAATGACTTCTACATTTATTCTAATGATTTGGTATTCTGTTACATTATCTCTAAAGAAAACATGAACTAGATGGCATTGCTATGGAAATCAGGAGACCTCTCTTCAGTTCCCAGCTCTCTGTTACAGACTTTCTTGTATCTTTGATCAAGTCACCTAATCATTCTGGCCCAGGTACTCAAGGAGAGTTAGTTACCTAGACACCTTTGAGAATCTGTACTTCTGCATCTTAGTTTATCCATGTACAAAATGGGAACAAACACACTTATCTGCAGAAAAAAAATATCTTGCAAATGTTTTGAAGCATAATTCACATGCTGTAGGAGTTAAATGCAGAAAATTATTTGTATTGCTAGTAAAGCGCCCAATTTTGAATTCATGTTAGAATAATTTAATTACATGAATGTTCTCATTTAGTCAGTAGATTTACCCACTGTATGAAGCAACTCACACATGTAAGTATTGCAGTTCTGGGACAAAAAATGTGCTGATGTATTCCTCTCCCTCTCTCATTTAACCATTTTGGAGGAGGGATAATCATTAATATATCTAATCTTGAAGGAATAAATATAAATTAAAATTGAAAAAGCAAAGTTCAAAGGAAATAATGAGTAATGATTATTGGGATATTCAAAGGTTATTAAGAGGGTTAGAACCCCACTGAAATTCTTTGAGAGATGAGCACCAGACTTCCACCTAGTCCCCTTCCCCATTTTTCATTAGAAATTTGGGGTTAAAAAATGGCTGTTTAAAAGGCTATGTTTAAGAGCCTAATATATGCTGTTTCCTCACCAGTTATCATGTTGCTGAACAGAAATTTCTCATATAACCATATATATGACTGGAATTTGCAGAGATACACTAAATTCATATTTTTAACTTTCCAGCAACAGAAATATTAGATGTAGAAGTTAGCAGAAATCATAAATTACTCCAAGTATGCATCTAATGCTAAAATAGATAAGTAATTTGTTTCCTAATGAGCAGATGAAAGTTTTGTAAGTGGTTTGTAATTGCAGGAATTTCTAGTAATGTACACTGAATGTTACAGTCTTACATACTGGACTTCAGTGAGTCTTTCAGCAGGTGCAGATTGGAAGAGCAGACCAAAGCCAGACTAGAAATGTTTACCTTAGACTGCAAACTGTTTGGTCTGGATTGCAGCCATCAAGGTGTACGTCATCAGCTTCTCCATCTTACTGACCTCATTGTAAGAATCTGTCCTTTTAGCTGCTGAGACTAAACTCATTATTACATAATTTTAGCCAAGACTCATAAAGAGACTTTATGAAAGTTGTGTTTGCCAAGCTAGAATACGACTTCCAAAACTAAGTTAATCCATCTAGAAAGATTACTAAATAAGGACTCTATTCATGAAGAAGTAACAGTTGTCCCATTTGGCTTACATGAATTGTGCAATTTTTCTGTGTGCAGTGGGAAAGTGATTCTTGCAGTATGTATGGTTTACAAAAGTCTCTGTGTCCTGTAGATGAACATGGACTCTCCTGATGCATACAGGTATTTTGTTTCTTTCTCCCAGTCTCAGCATTGCACCCTTGTCCATGCTGCTTCTGTTAAGAAAAGTAAAATTTGGCTGGCCGTATGCAAAGGTTATGTGTGTGTGTGTGTGTAATCAGCTGAATCCCATTTAATGCTCTTCTAATCTAACCATGATAGACTTTTGCTTCTTCACGTTCCAGCCTCCCTCCCTCTCCCAGTACCCCAGAAATATTGCTGCCTATGTGAGCTCTTGTGGCTTATGTAAGCAAAACAAAAACATGGGTTTGGGCATGGGTGGATCTAGGATTTTGAAAAGGGGGGATGCAGATGGTAAGACATTTTTGTCCAGTTAAAAAGAAACTACATGTTTTACTAACATATGAGGGGCCAAGGGCTACATTATTCTGTTTAAGACTGAAGCAAAAACAAATATACATTTATTGAAACATGCATTTTTTGCTATATTATGTATGTATAAAACACAATAGATTATGCAAATAATATTAAAGTCATTAGAATTAAATGTACATCTCTTATGCAGATTAATAAAACACAATCTGGTCTTCTTGAGCATCTTGACAATGCATCCAACATTAACCAGCTGTTATTTCCACATCTGCATGAATGTTCCACTTAGTCCATTGGGATGTTCTTCATCTATTGCTGAATGGAGCCAAGTTTCAAGTCTCCGGCAAAGGTGTTTTGTGCTTAAATATACTGAACTAGGTGTATATAGACCTAGCTGTGTGTATTTGGGAGAGCTGTTGGACAAGGTGATTTGGGGAAGAGCACTTGACACATATAAGTCTGTCCAACAGACTCTCCGAACTATAGAGATGGTCCAATAAAGGAAATCACAAAACATCTTTGCCTGAGGAACAATAAATAGGAACATGACTGAGTAAGATCTATAAAAGGTGGGACTGCAACAATCATTGCAAGACTATAGAGACATGGTTCTGGGACACCTTAAAGTGCTGTCTTTCAAGGCAAGCCAGGGCTTTCTCTGCTGCTGTTCTTTGTGCAGCTGCAAGGAATTGGGGTATGGAGCTCAGCTGACGAGCATGGCTCAGGACTCTGTACTGCTTAACCGATTTTCTGCTGCCTTCAGAGTGGACAGATTGCTCCCTCAATTCTGGCCACATAGAGCAGAGAGGAAAAGAGGGGCTAGGACTTTCACCAGGAGCAGCACATGTCCTGTCTCCAGGCAGCCCAGCTTACAGGTCCACACTGTTTACCCCATTTCCTGTTGGGTTCAGTACCAAGAGTTTACTCCCTATGGCAGAAGCTAAACTGGCCATGTGGAGGGGAGGTTGGAAGAAGAAATTGGAATTGCTCCAGGAGCAGTATCCGCCCTTGACCTCACAAGCCCAGCTTAGGCCTCTGTACTACTTATCCTGTCCACTTTAAATCTCTCTACCTGCCTCTCCCCACAGCCTCTTTTACAAGTTTGCTCTCCCCCCTTCAACCCGTTTCTGCAACAGGAATCTTAACCTTACCCTCCCCTCCCTGCAATCCTGACCCCCAGATCTGCCTGTGGCTTGGGAGGATAAGAAAAATTTTAATCAAGAAAGGGCTTCAGTGAGTGACCTTGAGATAATTTCCTTCCTGTGGATGTCTCTGTGTCGCATCTTCATTCCCTTGTTTTTAGTATGTGCTTTCTCCTGGGCAGGAATTCTTTTGACAGTTTTTCATTGTTACCATGCCAAGCATATTGTCAGTAAAATAATAAATAATATGATATATAATTAAAATGATGTGCAACAACTATAGGGATTTATAAAGGAATGTGAAGGGAGGTAGGTATCTAAATCCACTGAAATTCAAATCTTTTGGCCCTCAGCTTGAGGTCTTAGCACAGACCACTGACTTCTCTGAGGGCTGTTGGACATTCAGCACTCAAGCCACTAATTTAGATACTTCACTATGAATGTAGAAGCCTATGCTTGAATCCCATTGTGGTTCTTATGCACATAAGGGCTATTTGAGCTCACTTTGGTCACCCATTTCAGTTTCTATGATCCTGCTTAGCACCCCACATCCTGAAAGCACAGACAATGGCTTATGTGCTTTTTCTGAATGGTACAGTGTGCCAATGCTTTTCACTTTTGCTCATGCCTGGTTCCAATTCAAGGTGGTCAGCTTGGAACACCATCCAGATCAGGGGCTGGATGCATTTAAGTCAACAGACCCAGATGATCTTCATTAAAGGGTGCTGAAGGAATTGGCCAGTGTCATAGCAGAGCCACTGGCATGGCTGTTTGAGCACTGTTGGTGCTCAGGTCAGGTCCCAAAGGACTTGAAAAGGGCCAGTGTGGTCCCTATTTTCAAGAAGGGGAGGAAGGAGGAACTGGGTAACTATAGATCAGTTAGTCTCACCTCTATCCTTGGGAAAACCTTTGAAAAAAATATTAAGGATCACATTTGTGGGAGTCCAGCAGGGAAAGCAACGCTAAAGGGCAACCAGCACAAATTCATAGTGGGTAGATCCTGCCTGACTAACCTCGTTTCTTTTTATGACCAGGTCACAAAATGCTTAGATGCAGGAATTGAGGCAGATGTAATAGACTTGGATTTTAAGAAGGCCTTCAATACAGTATCTCATTATATTCTTATAGATAAACTGAGTGACTCTGACTGAGATAATTACACAGTCAGGTGGGAGGCAAATTGGCTTAGGGGTTGCACCGAGACAGTGGTGGTGGATGGGTCAGTATTGATCTGGAAAGATGTGGGCAGTGGAGTCCCACAAGGCTTGGTCCTTGGACTGGTGCTGTTCAATGTCTTCATCAGTGACTTGGATGAGGGTGCAGAGAGCACCCTGTCCAAGTTCACAGATTATACCAAATTACAGGGCAAAGTTAACATGGAAGAGGGTAGAGAATGGATCCAGGTGGATCTGGACAGGTTGGAAAAATGGGCAGAACAAACTATGTTGCAGTTCAACGAAGATAACTACAAAGTGCTGCACCTGGGCAAAAAGAACCATCAACACAATTACAGGCTGGAGGGTGACTTTCTCTGCAGCACAGCAGTAGAAAGGGATCTTGGAGTCATAGTTGATTCCAAGATGAACATGTGTTGTCAATGTGACAAAGAGATCAGTAAAGTGAAACACACTTTATCATGCATTAGTAGGTATATGACAAACAGGTCCAAGGAGGTGATACTTCCCCTTTATGTGGCATTGGTCAGGCTGCAGTTGGAATACTGTGTCCCTTTTGGGTGCCACACTTCAAGAGGGATGTGGACAGCCTCAAGAGGGCTCAGGGGAGGGCCACTCATATGGTTAGGGGCCTGCAGGCAAAGCCCTAAGAGGAGAGATTTAGGGCCTTGGATCTCTTCAGTCTCCGCAAGAGAAGGCTGAGAGGTGATCTTGTGACTGCTTACAAATTCATCATGTATATGTGCCAAGGAGAGGATAATTGCAGGAGATATCGGAAAGAGCAGAGATATAGGGATAGGGATAATAGACTAACTCAGGAAGCATCACGGCAGATTAGGGAGTGGAGGGGGACTTAATACCCAGGTTATTTACCAATTTATGATCAACCTTGCTTGGCACATTCCAAACTATCTTTTATCCTATGACACCAGTACCTGGAAGTGGACCGTGATAGAATTCCACAAGACTGCAAATTTTATCTGAGTCTTGGGTACCAGCCTTGGATGTCAGCAATGTGCAAACCATGCAGGGTGCTCTTGCCTTTAAACAGGCACAAGACTTATGTAACAAATATGACTGCAGACAACAATGCCTGTCTTGTGATCACCAATGTTATTGCAAGAGTCCCACGG
Source organism: Caiman crocodilus (assembly GCA_030014935.1). NCBI lineage: Eukaryota > Metazoa > Chordata > Crocodylia > Alligatoridae > Caiman > Caiman crocodilus. The sequence continues at coordinate 61,205,741 of JAGPOW010003395.1, forward strand.
TTCTCCCACAATTCCTCCATGTGGTCCAAATCAACCCTCCTCAGGTGATTGTGCCTGAGAATTCCAGAACATCAACATAAGTATTGCCCATCTTTTGGAGAAGAATAGCTTATGGTCTTTTTCTGTCCATTCAGGACACCTCTCTTCAAGAGTCATTTTCCTCTCTTTCCCCAAGGTAGCAACAGGTACTCCTCCAACCCTGGCTCCTCATCCTCTTCGTGCACACAGAAGGTGGTGATGAGCAGTGATACAGCTATGCTCACAAACTTACCAAACCAGTTGTGGGAAAAGCCATATGCACTCAGAAAGTGGAAAACAATGAATGGAGATTTATTCATGTAGTGGTACACTGCTGTGCAAAGGCCAGTATGATTTTCAGTTTAACTCCTTGTGACTTCGAATAAGGGACTAAACATTGAAGAAGGAAGGACAAGGAAGGTGGGGCAGGGAAACAAGGAGGAGGGAGAAAGGGAATGCTCAAGTTGTAGATGCTTCAACTGACATGACATGGTTTCAACTGGCCCATAGGCCCTGGCTTCCAGCAGGCATTGCATCACCCAGGTGACACTGGGTCAAACAGGCAACCAGTGATTTGGGGAACTTCACAGGAGGAGAGTCCAGAACAGACTGCTTCCCACATTTGCTGTTTTCTGTTACAGGCAAGAGAGGCACAGGCAACCAAGAGCTCATAGGATCATAGGAAAATGGGACTGGAAGGGACCTCATGAAGTCACTTAGGTCAGCCCTCTGCTCAAAGCCGGATCATCCCTGACTAAATCATTGCAGTCAAGGGAATGGCTAACCTTTTATTGAAAATTTTCAGAGTTGAAATTCCACAACTTCTCTGAGTAGTGTGTTCCAATAGCTAACCACCCTATTGGCAGGAAGTTCTTCCTAATCTCCAGCCTCAAGTTCCTCTACTGAAGCTTGAGAACTCTGTTCTTAGTCTTATAGCCACAAATAAAAGTCTACTTGCATCCTCTTTATAATAGTCTTTCAATTATTTGAAGACTGCTATCAAGTCTTCTCTTCTCCCAAATAAATAGTTATAGTTCTTTTGGCCTGCCCCAATAAATCATGCTTCCCAAGACTCTAATCATTTTTTGTCACTCTCCCTGGACTTTTACAAATCTATCTACATCTTTCTTGAAGTGTGAGGTGCAGACCTGGTACTCCAAGTAAGACCTCACTAGTGCCAAAGACAGTGGAAGAATGACTTCTCTTGATTTGCAAAATAGGTGAGGGAGGATTTTTATTAGGGAAATATGCATTGTGCCAACATTGCTTAATAGTAGAAAACAGACTTTGCCCTCATTCCTCTTCCTGTAAGGAGTGACTAGCGACAATGCTTGGTACTAAATCCATACACAAAAGACTCCCCAAGAACCCTTTTCCCCAAGAGGTCTTCAACTTGTGGCTGGAATCTGCAAAATATGGTTGTGGGAAAGGCTTCTAATCTGATAGGCACTGTGGAAAGTTTTTTTGGTATACTGTCTGTTTAGCTGCTCGTGACAAAGCCTATCACCCTTCTGCAAGTGAATGTTGGTTAGGACCACATTCCCATTGCCGAGCCTGGGCAGGATTGTACAATGAAAGCTGCAGCGGCGATTAAAGGTTGTGTTCAAGTCTGGATGGATCCGGGAGGTCTGTGCTGTTTGACCCAATCAGGTCTCTGCTAGACATATGTCAGGATGCCAAGCAACAGAACAGCTGCAACACTAGAACAGTTCTGCATCAGTACTTAAACTTGCCTTAGAAAAGTTTGATTATGCATGAAAAAAAAAATCACTAGAGAATTGTTGCAATGGGAAATTCTCTACCACCCCAATTAAATGTTATTTATAGTCTAATTTTGGAAGGTCATCAGTAAGCTTTTAATAATCAAATAGTATCTGATTTAGCACTCAGTGGCTTCCATTTTTTTAAACTTGCAGCTTGTCTTCTATTGGAACTTCTTTTCAAATGAATGTCATGTCAATATATGATGGGTACATCCAGCCATTCTAGGCAAGTACATTAGATGGCTGTTTATGATATGACAAGGAAGGAAAGTGATAAGGAAAATGATTAACAGTGTTGACATTTAAATAGTAATGCTTCAAAACTCACATTCCATTATAAGGAAAGGGATGGAGATATTACATGTGTTTGACGCTATACTATCAGGGCTCCTATTCTTGCCTAGCTATGAATCATCAAAGTTTGAGTTGAACTTTTCTATAAGAAGAACGGACTATTTCCATGACTGAAAAAAAGGGCTTTGCTTAGCGTGAACACAGAGATAGTTGGAAGCAAGAGGCTTGAACCTTCTGGACTATATTGGTGTCAGAAAACTAGGATTTGCATAGAAACCAATCACAGTATGAAGATCATGGATTAAAAATAAATAATAAGAATTAGAAGACAAAAAAGAATCATTCCTTACCAAAAATTTTTTAAAAAATCAATTCTGTCTTTTTAGCTGAAATACTATCAGCTTCAAATGCTCAAAAATGACAAGTCAGGAATCAAAAAAACACCTTTTTTCTTTTTATTTGGCTTTTAATTTCCTTGTTTTTTCTCTAAAACCATCTGAACTCTAAGCTTTTTCTTTAAAAATGAAACAAAATCTCTTGTAAGTTAGCTTGTCCCCAAAATCTGAAGTTTAACACTTGGCAACCTAGTAGTGGTCATAATAAACATTTTTTTTTAGTATAAAATGCACAAGGTGAATGGATTTATCTGAAGTAAAAATCTCAGTTCGAACCCAACCAACTTCTGAATATGGTTCCAATTTTTTTTTTTTTT
>JAGPOW010003395.1:61211372-61239320 GCA_030014935.1 Caiman crocodilus
AAAAAAAAAAAAAAGTCAACTATAACATTTTAATCATGCTGAGTCTTCAAAAGAGAAATTAAACTTAACCATTTTATTATATTTATTTTTTCTTTCAAAATATTTTATCATCTGTCTTCACAACCCTGACTCCCTTGATCCATGTCATACCATTATTCTAGCTAGTTTCCTTTTATTATTGGCTTCACTCCCCAGGCTTAAAAGTAGCTTAGAAACATCAAGTCACAAATTAATGTAAAACTGTCCAAGATTTGTGCACACTTTGCTTTTCAAGGCTAAGTACAGACAGTCAAAAACTGAATCAATTTAATCTTTGCAAATTAGTTTAAGCCATGTAGATTGAACCAATAAGCAAGCAAACAGAGTTTCACTTTTGATTCTGGAAATGCAGCCACATGCCTGAAGTGACCTAGGCCAGAAGCCAGGGCAGAGGGAACTAGAACATGGCTCCCTGCTTGGCTGGAGTAGACAGCTGGGGCCACGGATCCCCCACCCACCCCGCATGGTGGGGTTTGCAGGGGAGGTGAAAAGCACCCTGAGATGCTGGGAGACTGTAAACTAACTTGAGTATGAAGGGGTTCCAGGACAGAAGTTCAATAAACCAATTTAACCTAAATCAGTTAAGTCTGATACTATATCTATCTGCGTTTATCTTAAACCAGTTTCAGCCATTTTGAAGGCAGTTTATGTCCACTGAACTTCTGTAGTGTTATAAATTGAACTGACTTCTGATCACTTATACTGGTTTATGTGTCATTTCTGTCCCAAGTCAAAATGTGAATACTCCTAGCAGGATTCCAACAAAGTAGTGTTTTCTAACCTAACATTGATAGTTTTAGCTTTGTTACTCTCTGAGGAAAAAAAAAAAACCATAGCCAGAAGACAGATCACAAACTAAAGTGAATATTAAAAAATAATGTCTTATTTTATCTCTCTTCTGGAATCAGGGAACCAACAGATCCCAGTAGTAGCATGCAGCAAGATCTCCTAAAGACCCTTGGATGGACTTGGTCCATGAGCAGTGTCTTGAATTGCTTATTACTGATTGCCTATACAAGCAGTGGCCACATCTACACAAGAATGTTTTTCCAACTACTCGGTTGGAAGATAAGAGATATCACATCGACCCAAAGAACCTGGCCTGCAAAGAGTGAAAGAGAACATTAAATTTCCTCAGCTCAGTGATTATAGTGCTACTTTTTCCTGGGATTTGGAAGTAGAGATACACATAACAGTAATAAACCCTACCTTGTACCAGTTTGGAATTTGTCAGTATACCATTATAAACCTATCACAAACATCCATATAGGAAATGAATCTGGAGCCCTAACTCTCTAATGAATGGTTTTAGTGTGGAAGTGGAAAGAAATTACTATAGTTATTTGCTTAATCTGGCAGAGGATCAAAAAGCATTTATGTAGTGCACAACTCTGCAATGTATTGTCTAAAGAATTCTTTCTTTCTAGAAAGAAAGGTTGACATATATTGTAAAGTCAAATGGGGTGCATTTTATTAAAATGGAATGCTATTCCAGTTTAAATATTAATGGATCCATTATCTATTCTGTTACATGAAACCATGATGTGTCAGATGATACAGCCTCAAATATGTCAATTCAGAAGAGAAGGAAAACCAACAACATTTACACTGCTGGTAGTTTAAGCAAGAAAAATGTCTGGTATGTCAATATCTCTTTACAGGTAAATAATTGTGAGTGATTTTCACAGCAAAAATATTTGTAAATTATACAAACAATAAAACGTTTCTAGAAAAAGAAGGTAATAAAGTGCTTCATCTTCACTATGGGGCAAGATTCTCTTTTCAGGGTGTTGGTCTGGGCCTTACATAGTCCTCTCCATCCCTGCTGGCATAAGGTTCTGTGAGGGATGAGGAATAGTTGAGGTACAGCCCCACTCTTGCTCAATCTATCCTCTATTGTTCTTAAAGGCTAAGTACAGACATTGAAAAACCCTGAGGTGGAACCAATTCAAGGTGCTTCACCTTGGGAGATAAAACCCACATCATACTTATAGTCTCAGCAGTGCTACACTCACTAGCACCATGACCAAAAGAGACTTGGGGGTGATGATTAACCACAAGAGGAACACAAACCACCAATGCAATGCCTCAGCCAGCAAAGCAAATAAAACTTTGGATTGTATCTATTTATGCATCTGAAGCAAGACCCAAGAAGTCATCCTCCCGCTTTACTTGACCTTGATGAGGCCACAGCTGGAGTACTGTATCCAATTCTGAGCTCCACATTTTAGAAAGGACATAGAGAAGCTTGAGAGAGCCCAGAGGAGTACTACGCACATGATTAGAGATCAAGAGAACAGGCCTTATGAGGAGAGGCTGAGAGGCATGGGACTCTTCACCCTGGAGAAGCATATGCTCAGGGATGACTTGCTGGCAGCCTATAAGTATATAAGGGGTATATAAGTGCATCAGGAACTTGGAGAATGTTTGTTCTGCAGGCACCCCAAGGGAAGACAAGGTTTAATGGTCACAAACTGCTGGAAGATGGTTTTAGACTGGACATAAGGAAAAACTTCTTTACCATCTGAGTCTTCAGGGTTTGAAATAGACTCCCCCTAGAAGTGGTGCAAACACCTACTCTAGATACCTCTAAGAAATGTTTGGATGCTTCTCTTGCTGGGGTGATCTGATCCCAGCTGACTTCCTGCCTCTTGGGCAGGGGGCTGGACCCAATGTTCTTACCAGGTCCCTAGTGTCCATGAAATTTATGAAATCTTTTAAATAAATCTACCCAGGTTTCTCTAAACTGTATAGATTGAACTGGAAGTGAACAGAATGCACGTTTACTCTTGGGTGCTGAGGGGGCATGTAGCTACCTGCACTGATCAGGCCAGAAGGCAGGGATGCTCTCACAGCGGGGCCTCTTTCCCCTTCACCACTGTCACAGAACAGCTGGGCTGACAGTCCTGGAGCAGCTCACAGCCCCAGCTCCTGCTTGCCTCTGTCAGCCAAGCTGGGAAAGGACAGGGGGCAGGAAGGAAGTGAGTCCCCACTCAGTGGGCATGGCCCCAGACCTCCAAATCCCAAGCAAGCACAGCTAGGAGGAGCCTATGCTCCCCTAATCTTTCCCCCACCCTCCCAGGCTTAGCTGACACAGGCAGGCAGGAGCAGAGCTGAGAGCTATGCAGGCTGTCAGCAGAGCTGGGCAGCATCAGGGGTTGGGGAGCAGAGTCCCCCGCCCTGCAGCCCAGCCGCACCCCACAATTCAAGCAAACACAGCTGGGGGGACCCAACCTGGTGGGAGGGCCTCTACTTCTCCTTTCCCCCACCTTGCCACTGGTAGGCACAGGCAGGATACAGCGCTGGGGAGCAGAGGCTTTGCTGCCTCAGCCATGTGACACCCTGGGAGCAGGGGCGGGGGCAGCCCAACTCCAAAGAGAAGATAGCATGGACATGCAAAAGGGTCACAGGATACTGGAGGACAGTGAGGTAACTGAAGTTGGGAGGGGTCTGGGACAGAAGTTATATCATTTCATTTTGATTCTATATACATCCAGGTCTATCTTAAACTGGCCACTTTGAAATTGGTTTATGAGCAGTTTTGTTACAGGTTTAAATCAGTTTCCAATTGCTTAAATTGGTTTATGTGTAATGTGTGTCCTTAGTCAAGAGAACTCTATTTAAGTCAGTGATGGAATACATCGCTTGCTGGGGCAAATCTAAATGGTACCAGGGTTGGAACTGTCCTTAAAAATGAAGGCACGGTAACTGACCTCCTTATGCCTTTACCTAACCTGCATCAAACTGAATTCTGGTGTAAAGGGAACTCTGCCCTATAGCCAACAAGATGGTTGTGTGCTAGAAAAGACTTTAAGTTAAAACTTTAAGGCACTGACAGATGTGCAGCTTCCTGTTGTAACGCATGGTGCTATGGAGTGCCCCTCTTCGCCCCCACAGTCTGGTGCTGTCTTCAGGATGAGAGAGGGTGAAGGGAGAAGAGGGAGCTCAGTCTGGGGTTTGCCCAGCCCCACCCTTCCCGCCTCCAATCCACCTGGCCCTGCCTCCAGTGCAGGCTAGTCAAACCCCAAACCATGTGCCTCTTCTCCCTTCCCCCACTCCCATCCTGAGGACAGCACTGGGGGCTGGGCTGGGCTGCATGAGGACAGGCTTCTGGAGAGGCACTGACAGAAGTTATTGAAGATGCTCTGCTTTGAAACTTCTTAATCTCAACCCTCATGTAATGAGTGTTTATTTGTCACATGATTGGGCACTTTTAAATCACGCTGCAGCCACACACTTCTGTCAGGGCATGGCTGTTGAGTATTTTCAGGGGGTCAATCACTCAACAAAATGTCCCTTCTATTGTTCCTTTACTAACTATGTCTTTGCTGTTCATATAGTAAGACGACAGGGTACACACAGCCAAGAAATTAGAAATTGGACAAGGCTTCTTGGGCAAGGGTTACATATTACAGTTACTGACACCCCAGGGTGTGAACTACAGTAGCCTAAGAAAATTGGTGATTTGGTGCACTTCTGTGTAATGCTTTTCTGATCTCTATATCTGCTGTGTCAAAGAATGTCCTAAAACAGGTCAGGGACCCAGTGAGTCCTTCTGGATTGCATTTAGAACTGTCATTTGGCATATAGGGCAGCATACATAAAAATCCACAAACCCTGTCCTTTTAAAGTTACATAAGCTGGAAACTAACATGTTGTGGACAAGCTTTCTCTGCCGTCTTTGGATTTTACCACTTATTTTAGGAGAATTTGACTTCTATTAGATGCATCCCTATTCTTCGATTGTGCCTGCTCCCTGAGGTTTTTGCATTATTGTGGAATACAGGTTCTATAGGCTTTCTACAGCATGAATTATTCAGCATGAATAATAGCATACAAGTTATTTACCATTCTGATTTAATTATCATATTTTTTACTTCATTACCCTAAATTTAGTAATTGGGATATCATGCAGTGCTTGCTATAATAACATTGACCCATTGCCAGTTGGTGTTCATTACTTGGGCTCTTGCCAATGGTGCTTCAATATGATCAGTGAGAACAGATGTGTGTTTATTACCTATAGTGTTATTCCATTCATCTGTAGGCAGAAAATGTTAATTTGTAATAGGCAATAACTTTCATTTTTCTAGTTTGCTTGAATATATGTCTCAGTCACTGGATGCATCTATATTTTTTTTCAAAAGATTCAGATTACAAGTGAGAGCAACAAAAATAATTTTAAAAGTTTAGCAGACAAGGTTTGAGAGGAAAAATTGATAAAGCTGGGAATATTCAGTCTGGAAAAATACTCTTGAAGAAAGGCACAATTTGTCCCATGGGTACATAAAGGAATGTTAAAAAGAGTTCGAAGACTAATTAGCACTCAGTGGGGTAGCAATAGAAGACTTCAGGTACAGCAGTGAACTTTTAAGTAAACTATTAGGAAAAGTGGATGAAAAAACTGTAAGGAGAAAAGCATGGGAAAAATATGACAATGGAGCCAGCTTATAAGACAAAGTGGGCAGTCACCTACAGGGCAGTATTCAAGAACAGACAAGCAAACTTTTTATTGGGGTGGCTTTGAGCAATCAGTCATTATAGTGTTGAGTCCATGGGTTGAATTAAATTACCACAAGTAACTTCAAATCCAAATCATTCTATAAAAACATGTCAGAAATCCTCCATTACAAATATTAGTAATAGACATCTTTATCAGCAGCCTCCACCAAAAGGGCAAGTATGAAGAGAATTTGGAAAATGAATGACCTGCAGGAGGGGCCCTTCTAGCTGAAGGATTTGACCTCAGTGGGGCAGGCTAGAAATAAATACTGCTGTTGCACTTGCTACTCCTATTCTTTGAACAGCTCAAGGACCCCAGTTCCTCAGGACTATCACTTTTTATTTGCATTTAATTACTTTGAACCCAATCCAGCACAGAATTTCCTGTGGGAGATGCAGAAAGTTGCTTTTCCTGGCTCCATGGTAAATTGACCCATTTAAAACAGAGCACAGCCTGCTAATAGAAACAAAAAAGTAAGCTCCAAGCCAGCGAGCTGCAGATCTGCCTAGGCAAAAGAGAAGCCATATAAATGAATCCCTTCTTTATTTCTAGATCTTGGTCAGTGTGCCCACCCTTCATCCTCCTATCCCCAAATTAAAACAAGGAACTTGCTGCAGCCCATATGTTACAGGGAGGCCCTTGTGTAGCTTGGAGTGGCAAGTGTTGGTTCCAAGCCCTACTAAAGGGAAAAAGTAAACAAACTTAATCAGCAATCCTGGCTGTCCTTCCCATAGGGCTAAAATAAGCCTAGGGCCCCAGCATACTCTTTTTTTTCAAACTTGAGACTCTAGAAAGAGAACTGTTCAAGGAGACAGCTTGAGTTTTGGCAATGAGGCAATTTAACATTGATCATATTTTAATTTGCATCATTTACCACACCCCATCAAAAGCTTATGATAATCAGAGGGTGCATCTACATGAGATGCTTTTCTGCACAGTAGCATAGTTTACTGTGCAGTCAGCGTGCACATCTACACATGTGCCCTCTTAATATGCAGTAAATGAAGCTACTGCATATTAAGAGGGCACTTATTTACTGTGTGAGTAAATTTCCTGCAAATGCAAGTAGCAAATTTAGTTGCAAGTAGTTACGGTACAGTAACATATATTTAGACACTAACCAGAAGCAGATTTGATCCTGGTCAGCCCCAAAGCTAAGGGGTCAGCCAGAGTTCAGCTCTAAGGCTCTCAGGATAGGAACCTCTCCTGCCCCATGGCTGGGCCATCTCTACAGCAGCCCCAGCCTCTAGCCCTTAAAGTCCTACAGTGATTTTGAGCCCTTGGATATACACAGGCAGCCTGAGGCTACTCCATGCCCCTGTGTCTCCTTGGGCAGGCTATAGGCTTGCCACCACCCTGGCTGCATCCTGGCACCGCTGTCTGGCACCTCAGTGCCACATATGATCTGGAGGGCATGATCTGGAGGTTGAGGGGGGCCTGCAGGGTGCTATGGGCTCCTGTCAGGCCCGCCAGCACTCAGGCCCAACTTCAGACAGCTCCTGGTCACCAGGGCCAGCTCTAGCTGCCCATAGCCCACCCCCAGCAACCTGGCCAGAGTCTGCAGGTGCTATGGGACATCATCTCTCCATGTGGCTTCCAGTCCCATGCTGTGCCCGTGTGCTGGGTTCTGCAGGCAGCTCCCCAGGCCCAGCAGCATAGGGATAGCTTTGCAGAGGCCCAGAGAGTTGGTGCAGGAGTCCCAATGGCCTTGTCATCACCCATGCCTGTGCCCACCACCCAGGGCCCCAACTGGTCCTTGGAGGAGACTAGTGACCTCATAGCACTGTGTGGTGAGGCAGAGGTGCAGCACCAGTTTGCACAGGCCAGGTGCTCCAACCCCCATTTCTATGAGGGACTGTCAGACTGGATGAGGAAGGGCAGGTGCAACCGGTCAGCATGGCATACTACATAAAGGTCAAGGCCTTGTGGGGACAGTGGGTCATCATGACTGACCACAACCATTGGTCAGGGAGTGCCCACAAGTCCGTACCCTTTATGTGGCAACTGACCGAGATCCTCGCACCTTGTCACCTGGGTCCTGGCTGTGCTATATACAGCAGCACAGGCAGCCTGCTCAAGCCCCAGCCCTGGCTTGGCACCCACACTGATGTGGCACTGGGAGAGGGCCCCTTATGTCACCAGCAGCCCATCCCACTGAACTCCCCACTTGCAGCCTCCACAAGCAGCTTGGGAAGCCTGGGCCAGAGCCTTCCCAAACAATTCTGCAGCCTCAGACCCAGCCACAAGGCATGGCTGGCCATGGCACCACCAGATAGGTGGAGCTTCTTGAGGAGGTCCCAGAAGGTGGCCTGGGTCATTTAGAATGCCTCCAGCCACAGCTCATCATCCTAGGTATGCTGGGCAACATGCAGCCACAGTCCTGGCTGGCCTGGTGGGCCCAGAGGTAGCAGGGCTGGAGGCCTAGGAGAGTGAGGGGGCACCCAACAGTGGCATCCAGCAGCCCATCACCAGTATCCCTGCCAGGGTCCGGTCAGCTGTTCAGAATCCAGGCAGCAGGTGTGCCATGGCAGTGGCACCTGGGACAGTGCACTGCAACCAATAAGGTGGTTGCTGTGCTTGGGGGAGCTGGGAGGGCCTAGAAAGCCATGGGCCCAGAGACCCGAGGGCCCAGAGCCATTGCAGTGGCCAGCAGGAGCCTGGGGTGCTGGTCATCACTGTCAGGGACAGGGGCTGAAACAGCCATGGCATGAGAAGGCAGAGGCAGTGAGGGGAGAGTTGCCACATGCTTTTCTTGCACTGTGCATGCTGCTCTTGGCCAAAGAAGAGGCAGGCCAGGAAACAGAGAGCAGGGATGCCATATCAAGGTGGCTGCTGGCTGCTAGTTGCTGGCTGCTGTAGCTGGAGCCTGAAGCTCCCTTGCCCCCCATTCCATTGGCAGCAGGGGCTCATTTCAGGGCTGCAGGAAGTGGCAGCAGTTTGGTGCTAAGAGCAGCAAATCTGCTGTCATGTCCCTGCACATGTAGATGCCTGCCCGGGAGCATTCACTCACAAGTAGTTTACTTGCAAGTAAATTAATATCAGATCACATGCATGTGTGGACACACTCAGAGTCCACAATTTATGATCCTACAGTTGATGACATTGCATCCATGGTTTTACAGAAAATTTGACATAAAGAAAAGGGAATTATTAGATCTGGTTTATATTAATGCAATTTTATTTTCTGAATCATGAAATTGTAGTTTCCATTTTCTACAAACAGGGAAAAAAGCATCAATTCACAGAAATACCTTTGTGCCCTAATAACAACTCTGAAATAATGTTTTTGAATGTGACAATGAATCAGGGCAATGTGTAGAAGAGTATGATCAGTGTAAAAGAAATAGGCATGCTTTATTATGAGTTTCTTGAGAGCCCTTCATAAGATAAATGGCCTTCCTGGAGATATTCCACTAATACTGAAAGAAGAAATAAAATATAGGCTATAAGATAAAATACTACTGAAGAAAGAGGGAAATACTATAATAATCTCCCAGGTCAGAAATAGTTTTTTGTTGTTTTTTTTTTAATCAAGTCAGGAAATTGGCAAGTTGGTGAAATAGTTTGCCTGTTGAAAAGCTGACACTGAGGCATCGTTAGATATCACCCTTGTGGTCTTGTCCACAATGCCATTTGTGGAGCAAAACCATAAATGTCATCTATAGAAGGACAGCAGCTCAACACAGCACACTCATGATTTTGTTCTCATTTACACAGATGCAGGCAAATTTCAGTCTCTTTACAAAAGGCAGTAACACAAAGATAATGTGTAACCTTCCTCTGAGAGCATTAGCATGGAGCAATGCAATAAGAACAGAGCTGATATTTAATCCTCCTTTGACAAGTTTTGGGCCACTCTGCTGATGCAAAGCTAGGCAGTCTGCAACTGCCAAAGGCAGTTGTCATGAATTACAGCTGTTCTCAAAGTGTTCTAACTTGTGCTATGGAGCTAGACTTGTACAGATTAGCTTTTGGTTCCTCAGTTGTTTAAACCAGCTTTGCCCTGTCTAGTCCAGATTGGCCAGTCTGTACCCTCTGTGTTTATGGACAGTGGTATAAGGCACCATCATTCTGCTGAAAATAACAGTGTCCTTTTTTCCTTCCACTTACTTTTACTTTTCTTTTCCCTTTCTTACACCTTGAGAAATAGGAAACATTTTTGAAAAATTAGAGAAAGTGTGTAGTTTGTGTGTGTGTAATCTACCAAAATAATATAATTGTTCATATGTCTTGTCATTACTAAGCCCCCTTTTCTATTTTCTGGACCCTCTTTTTGGCCCCTGGTAGACACTGAAGTTTAATCAATTAATCATGTCTTAAATCGAAACCCAGTTATATGTTCAGGTGATTAATGCTGCCGCAAAATGCAAGACCAGCTACAAAATAAATACGTGGAATAGTTTTATGGCTGGTTGCCATCATATCTTAACTTAAACAAGTAACAGGGTCTCCTGCCATGAAGCCAGAAACCAGCTGAAAGGTGGGGGTTGACTGACAGCCCTCCCGGACCCTGGCATTGCAAGCATGGGAGTCTCCAGTCACCTCCAATGCAGTTCTGAGACAGAGACCAACAATCAGATGATTATCAGTCCCAAACCCAGGACTACACTAGAGTCTTGAATTGGCTCTGGTGCAGTCCCAGGGCTGACACTGACAATCAGTTGATTGTTGTTCTAGCCTTCAGACTGCTGGACACTCCAGTGCATGTGTCTTGGGGTTTTTTTGGAAGTCAGGATATAGCAAAAAGGTTTGTCCAGTCATGGCCACCTACGTGCAGAAGCTCACTCACGTCAGCCAGTTTAATGGCTCCTCCAGGCACAAACAACATTATTAACCTTCTCAGAGCTGCTAAGAAATTGCTAGCAGCTTTTGGCTGCTCAGCTAAAAGGTACTGCTAACTCTTTAGCAGCTCTGAGAGAGTTAACACAGGATTCTGTTCCTACTGCTTGCTAAACCAGAGAGAAATGGCAGCCATTTTAACAGCCATTGGAGTATGGCAGTTAAATGCTTCTGTTGCTTCCTGTTTCAGGGATGTTCGTTGCACAGAGCAGCTTTTTACAAACTGGCTTTTCCACCTGGGAGAATGCTTACCACCTCTAATTTCCCCTTTGCCAGAAGAAACTACTTTTCTACCTAAGAGAACTCTTACCATCTTTAATTTCTGCTTTGCCTGATGAAGGGTGTGTGAGCCTGAAAACTTGCAAAGAAAATATTTTTTTTTGCAACTTTTTAGTTGATCTAATAAAAGATATTGCCTCTACCCAAGGAATTTTATCTGACTTTTGCTCCATGCTTCTTTTCAAGAAAAGAAAAATTAGCCTCCCTGCTTAATTCACACATCCAATTTGGGAGGCCTGATTTTGGGGGAAAGTGCATGTGGTATGCAAGTAATATGGTACTGTTGATAAGAATAACAATTCAACTTTAATATAGTTCAGAATTTCAAGTACTTATAATCAATCTTTAACAAAATTAACTAGGAATGTTCAATAGGTCTCTGACGTGTCCTGCGTGTTTCCCCTGAGACAGCATTTAAGCCATGTCAACGAGCTCAGCCTGATGTGGTTGAGACCATCTTGTGCAAAAACGGTGACTCGATGTACGTATCTCCCTCCTTTCAGGGATTTGAGATACGGCAGTGGTACCCATCCATCTTTCGTTCACCTTTGGAGACCACCTGATTCAACCCCTGAGCTTTGGGATATTTGGGACTTCTTGGGACCATTGTGTCCTATTCTAAATACACACAGCATCATCTACAAAAGACTGGTAGTTATTGTTTTGCCTTAAATGCCTTCTTTATATACTTGTAAGTCTCTAGTGATTTCAACATCATTTTTGAACAGCTTGGTCATATTTGTTTTCATTTTGTATTGTTTGTTGAAAAATGTAAGCAATTTACCCTACCTAAGAAGTTTGCTGCGGGGCATTTGGTGGGGGAGTACAACACACCTGCCCCACACATGTTTACACCCCAAAACTCATCTAGGAAAGGCAAGACATGATTTCTGGTCCCTGCTATTTGAACTGGGTATGTAGTTTACATTGGACAGTAATTGTATAATTCTAAAGGTAGTGAACAGAACGTAGGACTACCCTCTATCAGCTGAACTGTTCTGACATATAGATGAATGATTCAAGCTTTCCTTTGACTGTCTTCTGACCTATTCTTGTATTTTTTTTACCATATGGGAGTGTACTTTTTATAAGGGTGCTCTTCTATAGTGTGCCAAAGGGGCTCTTTTATAATGTAGAGGTTAGGGGACTCCCCTGCAATGTGGGAGATGTGTATTTGAAATCTTAGGATCAGCAAGGCCTAGAATCCAGGTCAGCTTGACTGCAGGGAGGTGCTTATCACAAATCAGGATTCACCACTCTCAACTTTCTGCTGGAAATAGTTGCTAATACCAGCATTTCCTCAAAAAGCTTGGGCAGATGAGAAGATTTTGCAGGCTCCAATGAATAGTTAATATAAAATACTTAAAAGTTCATTAAAGAAGGGACGGGGCCCAGGTCTCCCACTTCCTAAGCGTATGACCTAACAAATCTTTGAGTCATGCTCATTCATTTTCTCTTTGCCCCAGTGAATATTTAATTTTAGTAGAACACTTTTAGAAGGGATGCAAGGACCTACTACAAAAGAATCTGTAGGCTGATGATAAAAGCTTTTTTCAGGGAAGTTTGAAATTTAAGCCTTCTTCGATAACAGAACCTACGCTTCCCACTTCCTGGCTGAATGCTCTAATCACTGAGATTAAAAAAAAGGACCACAACTTCTTCTGCTACCACTCCCATATTTCCTGCAAGACTCATTCTGGTACATGGGCTCTAGGAATAGCTATGGCATTAGGCCTTTAGGTGAAGTAAGCGGGGGAATGACTAGCTTATGAATGCTGACAACTTTACTGACAGAAACTTAGTTATCTATTCACTCTAGATGCCTCTAAGACTAGGCAGCATATGGGCATGTATTTTGAATATATAAATGCTGGCCGTATAGGCATTTATGTGGGACTTAGGTATTTATAGATCCACCAGAAGTGTCAATTGTGAATGACCTGTACTGTTCCAAATCTTAATAATGCAGTATGTACCTTCCACTAGACAACCCCAACTAATTTTTGGTATAACATCAGTATTTCTTTAGAATTCTTATTGTTCAAATTTTTGACCTGCTTTCACTAAAAGATATGTATCCCATCATAATTTTTTGTGAGAATATTGCATTGGAAATACCCCAATGTTCCATGTGACACAGTTATTTCTCGGTCCTATAAAATCAGTCTAGAGTTGAAAAGCATCCTCGTGCTAGCACAGGCTTTCCAACAATAAGCTAACATCATAGACTGTGACAGCCCATTAGGTCTTCTAAATCAAGGCCAGAATGGCATTAGGGAGATATTTCTAGAAAGGAAATTCTAACAACATTGGAACTGACAGCTGGTAGCATATTATAATTTCAGGAAGGAATAATTTTATTTAGCCCACTTAAACTGAAAAAAGGAAAAAATGGCTGGATGAATGCATTTCCATCTAGGGAAATTCAAACAATGTTCACTTGCAAATGTTACCAATTTCAAAGAAGGCAGAACAGGGAAATGGTTCCAAAAATATGTTAATTTGAGTCACTGTTCTTTTTTATAAAAATAGAATCATCTCTTATTTAGCTAGCAAGGTACACACAAAACTAATATACAATACTACAGAAAATAAAACAAATCATTTCTTGAAGCTTGTCTAGTTTAAATCAAGGTCAATAGGTAAAGTAAATGTAGTAATTTGTATCTTGTAGATACAATCGCTCTTTTATTCTTAAGTGGTTTTAGTGCAGCTTTATTGCTTTGAATGTGAAGTTACTGACAGATCTGTTTTAACCTCTTGTCTGCTGTTTCTGTCATTCCCATCCATTGCCATGACAACATGTCCGTTTCCTTTATCTGATGATTTATAAACAAATCTATTGGCCAGGGTTTACTTATAGATCTTATACATACTACATAAATCTTAAGTATTTACCTGAGATCCTGACAGTCTGCCCATTTTCATTTAAGACTATATGTAAAGCTTTGCGGAAAAATATAAAATTATCATTTAAATTAAATAGAGTAGAATATCATTGGAGAGGCTTGATCATTTTAATCAATGAATGAGTGAGTTCAATGCTGAGGCCAATGCTGAGTACTAGGGGTATGTGAAACGGGCCCTATTTGATTCAGATTCAGATTCGTCCTGAATCAGGGACAGTGATTCGATCCATTGATTCAAATCACTGTCCCTGATTAGATTCGACCAAATCCAAATCTGACGATTTGGCAAATCAGTGATTCAGACACAGGCACAGCTTTAAAACTTTTTTCTATGTACCTCGAGGTACCAGTACAACTCATGATCACTGTGGTGCTGGGGCAGATGCAGCATCCAACTTTAGTGTGGGGGGCTCTCCAGCATGCTCAGCAGTGAACCCAGAAGTGGACTGGAATTACTTCCAGTAATTACTTCCAGTCCACTTCTGGGTCTATCAGGGAGCATGTGGGCCCTGCACCCCCTGGCCTGGTGATCAGCCATAGGGGGACTCCAGATGCCACCCAGACCCAGGACACACCAGTCACCAACTCAGGCAGGATGGGAGGACCCCCCAATCATGCTTCCCAGTGGACCCAGAAGTGCTTCTTGTTCATTTCTGGGTCTGCTGCCGAGTGCTCTGGGGAGCCCCCTGTGTTTCTGTGGGACACTCCATCCACCCCAGCACTGCAGTGATCATGAACCCCTGCTACCTAGATGTATGTAAAAAAAAAAACATATAAAGCTGTCTCTATGTTTGAATTGCTGAATCTCTCCGAATCTCTCCAAATTGATTCAGAGGGTTTGAAATCAATTCAGAGAGATTAAAGGGTCCCCGATTCAATTTGGATTCAAAGATTCAGCCACCAAATCAGGCCCAATCGCTACCGAATCGAATCAGGGACCAAAAGCTTTGCACAGCCCTACTGAGTACCTTTCAAAATCCCGTGTCAACTATGACATGAAGTTCTATGCAATATAGTATTAAGAAGTACACCACAATTGCTGAAACCAACAAACCTAATGCATGGCACATTCACTGTTGTAAAAGAATGAAAAAAAAACAAACCACAGACTTCATTCAGTACAGTTTCTCTTTCCAGTAATCATTTTAGAACAATATAACACAACCTTACAAAAATATGTGACAATGTTTTAAACCCATATGCCACTATTCTTTTTCTCTTCATGCATAGTCAACAACCAACACTAGGACCTCAGCTACAGTAGGAAAGAAAGAACATGTTATGTACTTACCCACTAACCAAATACATTTTTTAACAAATAGCAAGAATTTACATAATCATCTCAAAGCTTTGCATTTTATTGATATTTTAACATTTACATTTATTTATTTTCTTACTGCAGCATATAATGCAAAAGCAGGTTTTATCTAATGCGGTATTGAGGTTTTCTAGGAAAAGAATTGTGAGAATTCACAATTCCAGGAACCACTGGTCTAACCTGTTTTTGTTCCTGCAGGACATGGTGTTGCACCAACAGCAGAGGATAATGAAGGTTAATGGCTTGAGATGGATAGAAGGGCAGCTTTGTTTCCTTTCTGCAAACAGAAGGTTGTTGGGAAAAGGATTTAATGTGTCTCAAATCCTGTTAAATTCACACATGTAATTTTGCTTGCTAGGATTTCTCTCAGGGGGCCAGGTTTTAGTTTTAGAAAGAAATACATGTGCTTCTCTATGGTATGTAAGTGTAACAGACAGTGAGAGTGTCTAACAGAGATGATAAAATGACATTTTAAGAATAATAATACAACTGACTTTAGTTTAAATTCATGTACTTTTATGGAAGGAAGGAAAGAATTCTATAAATCAGTTATTAGAATCTGAATTTGCAATGTATTGGACAAATGAGAAAAAATTGTCTATGTATCACATCAGACTAACCATATTCATCATGATCTATTGCAAATGCTTTCAGAGCATGGGGAACAAAAATAAATTAAACATTTCCATACCTGTTGTTCTGAACAATTTTCAAACTTTTTTCTTGTACTTTTTTTTATTTGATGTAGTATATAAAATATTTAAATAATCACACTGAATTACCTAAACATTGAGTAATCTTACATTACCAGTCCAGTGATAATGCTGTTTGAAAGAGGACTTTGAGCACAGAGATGCACTGAGATATTATGGTGAGGAGCATGATTTGATAGATATGGTTAAATAATAACCAGTTTGGGAGAGTTGACCAATTTAATGCATATTCCCCACTTTGAATATGGAAAATATCTCTGAAATGATTAAACTTTTCAAAATTAAATGCTGTTGAAAGTCAGTCCCCATAGAAGTGAATGAAGAGCATCATAAACAGAGATGCACAGAACAGATCCAAGGTGGGGTGCACTTGTCCCCTTTGATTCCTGCTCCACCCAAAATTTAAAACCAATTGCCTGGCAGTGGCAGAAGTATTTCTACTTAGGCAGTGCTGAAGAAGCCACTTGACTTCATTGCTCATTATAATCTATCTGATCCTTTCTAAACTCCTCATTTCACAGGTGTTAATGACCCTCTTTCTTTTTAATGGTCTTAATGTTCCACCAATCACATTATTCGTTGTTCTGCAATTCTGCTGTTAGCTGCTCCTGGTAATGAAGCTCTTATTTCACAACCCTACAGATTCCAATGCAGTTATATTTGTTTTTGCTTCAATCTTAAAATGAGTAATAGAGCACTAAGCCCCTATCTTATTAGTAAAGCTTCTACTTTATTTTTAACTGGAGAAAAACATGTGTTGTTTTATATGCATGATGAGCTTAATCATCTGCACCCTCCAATTCAAAATTCTAGATCCGCCCATGGAGATGCATGACTAAATTTTGAAATTTGCAAGAACGTGTAGCTCTGGGTGCACTTACATGTTCTTTTTACTACACAGTAGACTACCTTACCATTCGATAGTCCCAAGAGATGCATGTACTATTTGATAGCGCAATAAATTACTGCACTTAAATACACATGTATATGGTGATGAGGTTGGCTGGGTGACAAGGGTGCATCAGTGTGGGGCTAGCCAGCAGGCAGCCCCCATGCTGAAGCAGTGTCATGTCCCAGCCAGCTGCTCTGCAGTACATGGAGCCCCATTGGAGAAGCCCTGGGCTGGCAGTCTGACCCCCTGGGCCCCATGACAGCCCAGAGCTGCTCCAACAGGGCTCCATGTGCAGCGGAGGGGGGGCAGGTTGCTGGGCCACAAGGGTGCTTCAGTGTGGGGGCTGGCAAGCACATGCTGAAGCATCCTTGTGCCCCAGCCAGCGCCTCCACAGTACATGGAGCCCAGTTGGAGCAGCCCTATGCTAGCAGGCTGACCCCCTGGGTCCACTGCCAGCCCGGGCTGCTCTCACCAGTCTCTATGTACTGTGCACAAATAAATTCCAGAGCAATAAGCTCTGGAGTTTATTCATGCACATTAATTGCATGTGTAGACAATGCAGGCTGTGTAGATGGCTGCAGGATCAGACCCTTGTATCCGCTATGATTTATTTTGCTGTTTTTTCACATTTAACTGTAATTACTTAACATTTATGTGTAGTGCCTAATGCCATAGAATTGCAAACAGCTTTACAAAATAAACATATTTTGCCTGAATGGACATGATTTATGGGCATTAATGAACATTGTCATAATTAAGTCAATAGGTGTTCTCATCCCAGCTTCACAGCTGAGGAAACTGAGGCTCCGGAAGGCTAAAGGCTTTATACAGATCTCGCTTTTGTGAATTTGGTTCTTTTGACCTCAATATAACTGATTTAATCAGGTGAAACCCAGAGGAGAGGATAATCACGTTCACAATTAGATGCCCATAGTAATGTAGAAAATTGAGTAATAACTGAGAATGCAGTTCTTTTTCCTCCAGTTATATGCTTTAATTATACAATTACCGTTAAATAGCCTCCTATTATTACATAATATTTGAAAACTCTTTATACTCCATCACTTAAAGTTTGATTAGTGGTGTATGCATGTTTTATCCTTAAACATGTCACTTGACTTCAATATGTGTGAGAGATTTTTTTAATTGAAAACAACTTTGGAAAGCATTTAATCCTATCAATTCAGTATTTCACTAACAGTTAAAAAGCAAAGTCTATATAATCAAAGCCCTGGCATCCCCCAGGCTTTTCCTTTTAAACACATTTTTTTGTATTCCCCTTTTCAGCAGCACTTCAACTACAGCTGTGCATGCACTTGTATGTACAAATTTTTACCTCACAGAAAAGTAAAACCAGCTGTGAAAGAGAAAGAGTTTCAAAAGGATGAAAAAGGAGAAAAGTGAAGGAGTGGAAAGATGTATAATGGGTCATTTTTTAAAATAGCCACAACCCCCACATGCATTTTAGGGGTATGGAAGGGGTAAGCATATGCATACAGAGATCTATAAAATGGTGATCATAATGAATACCTATATTTTAGCAAGTGGGTTTCATTTCCTATACATTGAAAATGCATGCAGTGTATCTAGCAATCAAACATGTTTCTAAGTCTTATTTTTTTTTATTTCTTCAAAAAAACCCTTGCAATTTTTGTGAGATGTGCCTTATGCAATACCTGTTTCCTTACTGGAAATGGCTCAGCTCAACTGATTGCCAGTTCACTAGGATGTAACATCCATAGCAGACTCTAGACTCTTTTATGTTTGTTTTCTCAGTGTGAATAGTTTTCCTGCCTTGGCTTATATAACCTTCTTGTTATCTGTACCTGTGGGAAAATATTGCAATATAGCACACCTCACTTCAAGAACTGTCACTGGAAGTATGTTTGACATCCTCAGGATGAGGTTCTATTTTCTTGCTTGACCAGATTTTTGTTGCTCTTCTTCAGGTACTTGGCATAATTTATATGCTGCAGATATAGCCTGCCATACGGTCAGGTCACAAGGGAGGAACAACAGTAAGATGATACTAAACAGCCACTGCAGAAATATAGCAGCAAAATATACAAAGGGGAAAAAAAGAATGGTCTGCAAAATAGTTTGTGACAGATTTGTGTTTGAATAAAAATCTGCCTTGGATGATACTTGATCCAGACAACTGGAATGGCATTCAGCTGGGAAAAGCAATTAGAAAAGGTCATGGAGATTACAGTCCAATTCTCTACAGTACTCCCAATGCAGAAGAAGTGCCAGATCTAGCCACTTACTTAAATATTTTCTCTGCCTTGAAAAATCTTTGGATGCTTCTCCCTTTTCTGGCTGCCTGTTCAAGAACAGGACATGGCTTGGCCTCACATTCCACTGGTACCCATCTCCTATAATGAAATTTGAGGAACTAAATACTTACACTGAGTACAAGATAAAGCACTGAGAGCAAGGCTAATGTCCGAGAAACTCACATATGTCTACTGCCTATCATCTGTTCCCATCTCCCCTCCCTGATAAACACACATACAAATCAGTCATGGCTAAAGAAGAGTGTAAAAGAATACTCATTTCCCTAGCTTTTTTGAAAAAAAGAAACAACATCTGTTTGCAGCTGTTCATAGGCCTCAAATAATAGAAGTGACTCTAGGGAATGGATTAATGAGAAGAGTGCATATGAAGCTATCAAAGCTGTATGATAAATGTGGATTTGCATGGATTTGCAATTTTTCATTGACTTTCACATAAATGTTATAGCTTGGCTGCTATAGTTTTCTGACAATTAACTGTCTTGTTTTTGCCCATGTCTGTGCTATGTTAAACTAGTTTATTTGCTCCCAGGGTAGTGATTTAACTGTATCAAACTGAAGTGTATTGATACCACTTTGTTTGATGACTTAAGATTCTTTCCATCTTCATTGTTGCATTCACACAGCACAGTGATTGTTTGAATTCTCTGCACATATATCCCATTGTGTAGTGTTTCGCCCCACTCAGTTTGTGAGAATGAATTTCGTTCTGCTATTTTAAAGGGCTGTGATACCATCGAGCATACACTTAATGAAGGGAAAGGAGCAGCAGTATGAAATCAAGAAGTTACTTCTGTTGAGCATTTTTCTGGAGCAGTGTTACACACTGCATACTAGACTGCTGCTTTCCAGGCTTGGCCAGCTTGCAGTAATTGGTGAGACAGGGTATGTGTAGAACTGGGATACTAGTAATGGTATCAGCACTTCAGGATGACTAAAGGTCACTTTCCTATCTAAGCACAGTAAATCCCAAAGATGCCCTCCATGTGAAAAAGTGTGTTGCCATTGGCATCCAGAAACTCAGTACCCACAAATGCTATTAGCCACCAGCTAACTATTTTGATGTTGGTAGATCAACTGTCAGTTGTTATTGCCATGAAAATTTGTAGTACTATGCAAGCGATGTTGCTGTGATGTTTCCTAGAGCTTAGCAATATACAGGAGGCTTCTGTTGGCTTTGCAAGATATAGCTCCCAGATTATACTGATAATACATATTTTCCTATTTTTTTTCTCTCACATCCAAGCAAAGACTTTATCAATAGAAATGGGTATTTCTTCTATGGTGTTGCAATTCCTGGTTGACCACTATAGACGAGTGACAAATATTAACATGTGGAGGTCTGGAAAGGTCTATAATACCAAGACTTTTAAGGTATGTCTACACCAGCAAAGGACTGAGCTAAGGAACACTACAGTGGGTCAAACAGCTATAATGAACCCTAGCCCTGGTTGTATACATTCCTGGTAAAAAGAGTTAAGATGACTCAACCCCCTTCAGAAATGGACACAGAAATATTTTGTGCCCTGGACCATAAGGGACATTCATGGATTTGTGGTTCATTCAAAAGAATTGGGTGTACGAAGGATGAGAATTTGGAGCACATGCTCTGGGGGGTGACAGGGGCACTTTAATTATGGTGATTCTCAGAAGCTGCTAATCAAAATGCCATCAACATCTTGTGTATTTAGTATCCTGTGCTTCAAAATGGCAGCAGGGATGCTTTAACTAAAGCCTATTCAACATGCTTTAATTAAAGCATCCCACCACCATTTTAAAGCATGGGTCACTGAATACACAAGATGCCAAGCCTGCTGGAGCATGCTAATTAGCACACTCCAACGTACTATAATTACAGCACATCAGAGCAGAAATCCTGCATGTCTACAAGCACTCTTAGAGTAGAAGTCAAGATTTAATGAACAGGACTCTTGTCTGATATTGGTCCTAAAGACTTTTTTGTCATTGTAGCACACAAGAATGTGTATGTTTTAAGAAGCTTGTCATGGAGAAGTACTGACATCCCTAACAGTGTTAGAAATATTACAATGTGTCTAAATATATTTATTGATGATAGAGAGAATAGCAAGTTCAAATATCACTCCAAGAAAAGAAAGAGAATGAAATTGCTAGAGTAAAATTCTGTCAATAAAGTTGTGCAGTAGATCCATTAACGTAACATGTTATAATGTATGTCAGGCCTCCACCTTCTTATCTATCTCATAAATCACCAGAATTCTGCTGCTTGCAACATGCAATCTTGTTGTGATCCAGTTGTCTTCAAATTATGATTTTAAGACGAAATATTACAGGTTGTGTCAGATGCAAATGGCCACAAATATGTATGTTCATGTTTTCATAAGTACCATATATTTACCTAAATCCAAGACAAGTTTCTTCCCCTCTCATACCATATTGTACTTGAATACTAGCCCAGGGCAGGCAGCAGCTCAACTCCAACTTTGGCCAAGGCTCAGAGTAGAAGCTGAAGTTGATCCACTGCCTGTCCTGGGCCAGATTGGCTCATTTGGCAGGGGAGAGGGCACACAACCAGAGGGGAGAAGTGGGGCAGACCATGGAGTTGGGGAGGGAGACAGAGGAGTGGAGGGGGGAGAACTTGCAGCCTTTCCTTCCACCCCTTTCCCTCGTACCTGCAACTGCCTCCCCCATCCTCTGCTCTTCCCTTTCAGCATGCTCCAACAACCCCTGCTGTCCCTCACCCTGCTGTTTCCTCCCCCACTCCAGCTGTCATCCCTCCATCCCTAACATGGCCCAGCTGGCAGCTGCTACCATTTTTCCCTGGCCAGGCTGGGGCTGCTGCTGCTGCTGACTGCCTTGGAGGTAAGTTGGAGTAGGGGGAGGAAGGTATAGGGAGCAAGGGGTAGGGGGCAGACTGCAAGGGGGATCATAGGGTAGCAGGATAGGTTGCAGGAGAAAGCAGGTAGTGGGGGAGGCAGGGCTGGGGGGCAGGTTGCAGGGGAGAGTGTGGTGGGCCAGCCAGAATGAGGAATAGATGGGGTAAGTGGCAGTTGGAGGGGGTGGGGAGGCAAGCACAGGCCTGGGAGAAAGGGGCAGGGAGGCAGGGAGGCAGACACAGGCATGGACAGGCAGAGGAGCCTTTGTGGGGGGAGTGTGGTGGGGAGAAAGGTAGCAAGGGGGGCAGGTGAGCAAGTAACCAGAGTCTGGTCCCTCACCCTCCACCATTGCTTTCCCCACCACAGCAGTGAAGGAGACAGATCTAAGATGAGCTTCCACTAATTAGATTCTATACATGGGAAATAATAACAAATTTATTGTTTTCCAGGTATAGAATTTAATTTTGGGGAGGTTATCTTAAATTTGAAATCATCTTGGATTTGAGTAAATACGTTATCTAATGATTCAAATGACATATGTGCTTATGAAAAGATTACTGCTCATTTTAAAATGCTCTGCAATTATGCATGCTCACAACTTGCACCCTCCTTTAAAAATTTGGGGCCAGATTCACAGTTGCATTTGAGCATTTTTGTAACACTTGAATAGTGGAAAGGGATCAGATAATTTGGAATAGTAGTGGAACTAAAGCCGAACAAGTGGAGTGGAGCACCAGTTTAAATCAGTCATACAAAGGTCAAGAGAATCAAATTGACCAAAGTGGAGCATCAGCTGCTGGCATGAATTTAAGGAAAGCACAAAAATAGCAGGTGCCACCACTACTGGCCCAGCCATTGTCACTGTGGCAAGTACTGCTGCTGCCTAGGGTGTAAAACTGCCCAGCTATACCTCTGATTCACAAGTCATCCAAGTGTCATTGATTCTAGTATGAAGAAGCAATCAGCTGAAACATAATTCACAGCATAATGCATGAGCAGAAAGGATTGAAAGTGAATGAGCCAGGAGGATGGGTATGGCTGGATCACCTTGTTCTCCAATTGTGCTTAGCTGGATTGGCCTTTTAAGGTTATTTTCACACACACAATCCAGCTGGCATAACTGCAAGTAGCTCCCAAATTGTTCTAAACTACTTTTGTGATCACGGAAGAATAGATCAGCCCTGAAAACTTCTTGAGTCATCATGCACTCCATAATAGGCCCATTCCCTGGACAGCTTCTTACCACAGCAAAATACCTGTACTATGGCCAATATGGCCCAGATCCTCAAATAATGTAGGTACCTATATTTAGTCCACCATTGTGCACCACTGATTTCCTCAAAGCTACTGCTCAAGTTCCTTCTTACCTCTTAAACTCCATGGGCACCTATGTTTCCATGTGTGAATACTGCCCCAAAACAAATGACATGTTTAGAGCCCTCACTCAAGCTAGCACCCTGGAGGCTCTGTAGAAGGATTCCCAAACTACACAATTTCTTTCTGCCTTTCTCTCAAAGGGGATCCAATCCTGTAGATCTGCTCAGAGAAGGCCTAAATTGCATAATAAAGGCTGGGGGGGAAGGGGAGTGCATCCTAGAAGTCAGAACAGTAGCTGGTGTGTGAAAAAACTAGGTTCTTATTTGAAGAAGGGGCTTGAATCTATGTTTTCAGAGAGTGGACTGAGCTATAGAGTTAGTTTTAGTCCCAGAAAAACTGAATTATTTAGACAACAGTGTCATGTCAGATGGAGAGATTAAGATCAACCCACCACAGAATAACCACAAGTCTAGCAGTCAGGGTCCCATCCCGGACATGGGAGACATGAGTAAAAGTTTCTGCTTTGAATCAGTTACAGCAAACGTGTAACCCCACATGAAGAATCTGTCCCTGCTCTCTATAATTCATGGATGGGAAGACCAGGAGTAGACATCTCCTTTCAGTAAAAGGTCCATTGCTGAGGATCTGAAAGGGAAGCTTTCTGTCTAGTTGGTTGATGATCCCGTCTTGAAATGCATGACCCTGTGCATTACATAGGGTGCCTTGGCTAAAGATTCCACTAGCTAGCACCATGCTTAGGGGTTTTGTGTCACAATGAGTTAGACTTTTATGGATCTAGGCCTAAATTATTCAAATGCTACAGATTTTTTTCCAGCTTTTCCTGTGCCACACTGTCTAATTTTTAACATACAGTATTTCACTGTACTTAGTCATTAGTTATATTCACACACAATTTCCCTATAGACAAACAATTGATGAAACATTTTGAAAAAGAAATTGCCTTCCATATGTCTTTACTCATCATCTGCTATAGAGAATTGCTTAGACAGAATGTAATGCATCCAGTTCTGAATGTGCCTGAACAGCTAAGGTTCAGGCTAAGTACAGACAGTGAAAAAGCCTGGGAGAACTGATCCAATCTTTCTCTAAGCTGTGTAGATTGGACCATTAATGAACAAAACTCATGTTCATTCTTCAGTTCTGGAAGACAGGCAGATGCCTGCTCTGGCTGAGGCCATAAGGCAGGAGGCAGTCTCACATGCTTCCCGGCATGCCAGAGATTACTGAGGGCACCTAAGTGCAGCCTGCCCTCATTGACTGCCCAGCACAATCCCACAACCTCTTGCTGTCCCGTCTCCCCCGACACACACACACAGTTTGGGGAAACAGAACATCTCTTCCCAGGGCCAGCCCCCCTGAACTGGGGTCTGCCCAGCTAGGGGGGAGCTCCATGCCATGTGGGATGGTTTCTCTGTCCCCACATGGCTAGGCTGGTTGCATAGTCCTTCCCTCTGCAAGCCTATGCTTCTGACCTGCAGTGCAGAGGTAGGAACAAAGCCTCCCGCTCCAGTCTCAGCCACCCCAGCTGGAGTATGCCAAGCTTGGGGGAGCCACACCATGGGGGGTGGAATTCCCCTGTCCGTCCCCCGATCCTATCTTGTATGGAGTGCTCCTGTGCTCACTGCCTAGCACAAGCATTGTGGGCTGCCTGGTACATCCCACTGGAGCCTAGCACCAGCAGCAGCCAGCAAAACATGCTGGGCAGTCCAGGGGGCTTTTGCTGGGTGGCAAGACCTAATCATTCCTTCTATGGAGCTGGCTTGGCCAGGCAGGGATGGGAGGAAACCCCCAGGAATGCAGGGTCCCTCCCAGCTGGGAAGACCCCAGCTGAGTGTGGCTGAGACCAGGGTACAGGGCTTCATCTCCCCTTCCCGCTGCAGAGAATTGCAGGGAGCAGGGCTGTGTAGCCAGCCTGGCAAGAACCGGTAAACTCCTTCCAGGTAGGAACATGAAAGCCCCCACTATGGAACAAGGCTCCTTCCAGCTGGGCAGACCCCAGGTTGCGGGTGGGAGGGTCAAAAATCAGGGCAGGCAGCTTCATTCCCTGCTCTCTTCTACAAGTCAGAGATACTTGCACGAGGCAGCACTGCGGATGTGGCCCTGCTGGTGGAAGGGGAACCCCTGCAGTGTGCCCTACCCCTAGCTGGGCCGACCCTAGCTTAGGGGAAGCCCACAGCCAGGACAACACGGGCTGACAGGTGAAGGCAACATGAAGGCTGGGCACAGGCTTTGCTGACTTAGCTTTGTAAATTCCCAGAGGCAGGGCCAACCTGGCTTGGCTGGAGCAGAGGGGCACTGGTGGAGGTTAGCCAGTCTGCTCTGTGAGGAAAGGTTAATGGGAAAGGCTACAAAGTATCCTGGGATGCTGGGGAACTGTAACCTAATCTGAGTCAGAAGGGGATCTGAAAGAGATGTTCAATAGACCAATCTAACCTAAACTGATTTGGAACAGTCAGCAAAGATTCACCAAAGGGAAATCATACCTGACCAACCTGGTTGCCTTCTGTGATGAGATGAATGGCTCTGTAGATGCAGGGAGACCAGTGGATGTGGTGTACCTTAATTTTACCAAGGCTTTTGATACAGTCTCCTACAACATTCTTGCAAGCAAGATAAGGAAATATGGGCTAGATGATCTGATACTTCATCCATCCAGGTCTATCTTAAACTAGAATCTACCATTTTGAAACCAGTGTATTTGAATAACTTCTGTTCTGTTACAGGTTTGGACCAGCTTCCATTTACTTATACTGGTCTACGTGGAATTTCTCTCCCTAGCCTCATCTAATCCAAGATAATAGGTAAGATTTGTTAACACCTCCAAGCATTTCATATCCTGGCAGTTCAAGCACACTCTACAGCAATGGTGATGACGGTCAGATCGTAAAGTATAGTAGCAAAGCCATAGGTAGTAATTTGGAAGCAGATGGCTGACTAACAATACCCTCCCTTGTTTCAATCCTCTTACATTTTGTGTCTATGTATTACAAAAGGCAGAAAAAGGTATTTCATGTTCTCAGCGTATCCAACATATTGAACAAGGAAGAAACAATTGTGATTTGGTATACATCTAGTTAAATTAATTGCAGCTTTTGCTGGTGTCTTCTATTTAGCTATGGAATATTTTCAAACAGTATAAATCACAAAGAAAATATAAAGTTAAAAGAGTGTCCAAATCATGCAGTGTAAGAAAAATAAAGGAATGTGTTTAATGATACATTAATTAATGCTAAATTCA
This sequence comes from Caiman crocodilus, assembly GCA_030014935.1. Lineage (NCBI taxonomy): Eukaryota > Metazoa > Chordata > Crocodylia > Alligatoridae > Caiman > Caiman crocodilus. The sequence goes on from JAGPOW010003395.1 coordinate 61,237,590, forward strand.
AATTGAATTCCAATTACACTCCACTGGAACACTGAGGGAGTTTGTTTTAATCTTCATTTTTACACTGAATAAAATGAATTAATGATGGGGTACATAGAGTGCTGTCAACAACACTATACTGTCATATTTAAAAATTACAGTGGAAAATAATGGCATTGCAGGCAAAACAAAGCCCTCAAGTGATGGTTTCAAGGACATCAAAAAAGTGTTCCATCACAAACTTTATTGAGGCCTTTTAAGTTTTCTTTCTTTCAACTGTCTTCTCCTATTGTAATTTTATTATAGTGCTTTGGATTTCTTGTCCAGACCTGAGGGGGAAATTGGCATTTGCAATAAAACAAGTAAGTGTGAGCCATAGGAAACTCCACTTCACTGAAAGATGCAGATAAATAGTTTTATTAATCAAGAAATGACTGTCATGTTTTTAGAAGGAAAGAATGAGGACAGAGGAAAGTAATATATGATTTAGATAGTGGCACAGATCAGTGACATGGCTGAAGAATAAATCCCACTTGGAACATTATGTAAAAGCCTATATAAATGTCCAAAATCAATCTGTTTATTTAAAACTAAGTTTTACATGGTAGAGGCCTAGATCCAATAAAAGATTAAGTCATTCCAACACTTAACTTTCAGCCTATCTTCTGAAATTTAATCCAGGACCCTATGATTTTGTCTTCCTCTAGGGCTGCCTAATAATTGTAATCCAAAAACTGTTTAATGTAAAATGTGGGCTTCACCTGTCCCCCAAAGGTAAGCATGTGTTTTCTTCTAGGTTGGCGGATCTCCTCCGGTGGGCTTTAAACTAGACTTGTTGGGGGGATGGGAAGATGAGGGCAGGAGAGCTGTGGGCCACCTAACCATATGGCACCCACAAGGACAGCCCAGCCTGAAGAAGGAGAACATTGGGAACCTTCAAGCCATGGGGCGGCCAGCAGTAGAGCGCAGGTAACCAATGAGAAGGTAAGAAATAAGGGGACCCTTGAGATTTGAAGCGGCAGGGCAGCAAAGGCACCAGTCGCAGGGCTCAAGTGCCTATATGCTAATGCTAGAAGCATGGGGAACAAGCAGGATGAAGTAGCGCTCCTGCTTGCACAAAACACCTATGACTTAGTAGGGCTAATGGAAACCTGGTGGGATTCATCCCACAACTGGGTGGTACATATTGAGGGTTATAGATTGTACAGAAAGGACAGGGTGGGGAAAAAATGGGGAGGGGTTGAGCTTTATGTCGATGAGCAATATACATTAACCCTCATCAAGACGGAATCAAAGGATGAGGAAGTAGAAGGATTTTGGGTTAAGCTACATGGGGGGCAAGGAGAAAAGGATTTGGTGGTAGGGGTCTGCTACAGACAGCCATACCAAGGGGAAGAAATAGATTCGGGGCTCCTGAGGCAGCTCTCGGAGACCATAAAAGCTAAAGAGGAGGTATTTGTGAGGGACTAAACTACCCAGACATCTGCTGGAAGACGCAGACGGCAAAGTCCCACCATTCATGCAGGTTTCTAACCTGTGTACAGGACCTCCACATGACACAGGAGGTTCACGGTCCCACTAGGGGGAATGCTATACTGGATCTGGTATTGGCAACGGGGGATAACATGGTAGGGGACCTACAGATCTATAGGACATCTGGGGGACAGTGATCACCTAATAATAGAATTCTTCATAAAATGTCGAGTGGGTAAGGTAACTAGTAGGGTGAAAGTGCTAGACTTTAGGAAAGCT
>JAGPOW010003395.1:61239420-61251490 GCA_030014935.1 Caiman crocodilus
GTGGTGCTCTCCCCTACCCTGGGGGTCTTCAAGAGGAGGTTAGATAGGCATCTAGCTGGGGTCATCTAGACCCAGCACTCTTTCCTGCCTATGCAGAGGATCGGACTCGATGATCTATTGAGGTCCCTTCCAACCCTAACATTTATGAATCTATGAATCTATTTAGAAACTGTTCTGGGAACAAAAGTCAGAGTCCAGGACCTCCTCATCTTAGGCAACTGTCTTACCTACTAAGTTACAAAATCATGCTACCTCTCATGTTCTCTCCATGGCCTGATGAATCTTAAAGGTATTTTTGTGCTCAGAACACAATTTCAGTCGGAGGTGGTTGAACGTTCCCCCACCCAGCTTTAGACTTATGGGGGCTCTGAGCAGAAGCTGGGGCATGGGCCCTTCTCTCATGTTATTGTACAACTGCTTGGTGGTTCACTCCTCACACAATCTGTTTCCAGAAAGGCACCAATCTTGACAAAACTGAAGAGCTTGGTGTCCTGTATATACCTAAGAGTGAACAGAATCTAAAAATTGGCATTTCTATACCTGACACTCCTGATGGTCTTGATCTAGTGAGCTTCCTCAGAATGTGTTTCACACATGCCAACAGATTCAGGCTCCTCATTTACCAGCAAGTGTTGTTGGTTACTGCTAAACCTACATAAATGGCATCATAACTGGCTATGTTTTTGAATGGAAGTAGTTGGGGGCTGCTATTTTTTTCAGCTGAATTCAATTATGTATATGAGAACTGTTTTGAGCACATCTACTGAATTGGGCCCCTCAGTGCACTCAAACTCCACTCTGCTTCATTTCTGGATCCAAATGGAATCCTATTCAGACCAAAGCAGTTCTAGCTATGTGCAGAAGCAGAAATGCACATAAAGTCAGTGGGGGTTGAGACTTGTCAGAATCTTGCAGGATAGTCGATAGGACAGAGTTTTTACATACAGAAATATCAAAGAAATGGAGAAGCTAATGGAAAGCAGTGGACCACTTCTCAAAGGGAATATTTCAGGAATTTGTATTTTCTTTAAGCATCAGACTTCCCTTCCTCCTTTCCCCTCCTCCTGCCAAGTCTCCAACAATTCCCTCTAAACATTTTTGTGGTGCATAATAAATTAAAACCTACTTAATTTGAACCTAAAATAGAGTATATCCTGATGTGTAGATACGAGTTAATCAGAAAAGTAATGAATGCCATAGTCTTCCTTGGGTTTCCTCCTACTTCGGGGAGTAGAAAAGCTAAGGAAGGCTATGGCATTCACTGAGGGAGACTCTAGAAGGAGTACTATTGTTATTCCTGAATATGAATTTAAAAGCTACATTTTTGGCATCCCTTTTAACAGATCTTGCTAATTTCTGCTAGCATTAATGCCTATTTAACAGAATGTAGCTTTTTTCTTTTGCAGACCCTAATGCAAAATCTTTCTCCTTTGTACAGCCAAGGAGGAAAGTATTTTTGGCATTCTAAGTATAGGAAAAATCTGGGAAAAATATAATTTATAATGATCTGGAACTAACTTAAGCTCCTAGTCCTCTGAAGTTAGCAGTAGCTCCAGGGGTGGATCCAAGGCAGGTGCACTTGTGCCCCACTTTGATTCCTGGTTCACAGAAAAATTTAAAACCAACTGCCTAGTAGAGGCAGGAGCATTTCTAATCAGGCAATTGACTTCATGGCTCATTATCATCTCTTCTAAACTCTTCATTCCACAGGTGTTAATGACCTTCTCTTCTTTTTAACAGTCTTGATGTTCTACCAGTCAAGCTTTGTTTTGCAATTCTGTCTGTTAGCTGATCTTGGTAATGAAATTCCAATTTCACAGCCCTGCACTTTTTAATTTATTTCAGTGAAGTTATATTTGCTTTTACTTAATTTTAAGCTGTGTAATAAAGCCATAATCTACTAGCATATTGTGACAAGGGTAACCTCTGGGCCTGATGTTAGCTCTGACCCACCCCTGTCTCTGAGCAAACCACCCACCTTGCTGTCCTGCCATACCTTGTTGTTAAATAATTAGGATGTTAAACAGATGGGAGACTGCCCTTCAAGTGCCCCAGCTGTAACAGGGCACTGTTTACATGCTGCAACTACCCCCTATATGTTCCATGCTTCTCAGATGTTATGCTGTTATAATAAACCACTCCAGCTCATAGTCAGACTGAATCCAGCCTGGCTGTGACCTTCATAAGGTCTCTAGCATACTGCCCCCCTCTCAGAGGCGCCTTTTTCACTTAGCCTTCTAGGCTGCATACACACCGCCCTACTTCTGTGAACATCATTAGGGTTGTCCACTCACACTTCAAGCAGCCTTAGCCCAACTTGTTGGGCCTCTTCTGCAGCCCTCATCTGAGTGGTGACTGCCTGATTCACTCACTCTCACCCCTCAAGCCATCCTAGCTCAGCTTATTGGGCCACTCACCAGGCCCTCATCTGAATGGCAATGGCCTGATTCACCTAACTCTGGGGTAACTATACCCTGCCCCCTCACTAGGCCTTTATGTCCCTTCCTGTGCAAACATCCCACCCCTTCCTTTGTAGCCTGGGGTCAAACCCACCTACCTTGGGCTCAGCCACTTCCTCATAAGCTTAGCTGGCCCTACAACTGTGCCCTTTCTCTCGCAAGACTTGGGGTTCCCCATTACATGCTCAGGTGCTTCCTCAAGTGTGCCTGGCCCAACTCACCAGGGTCACCCACCCCTATAGGCACAGGCATTTCAAGAAGCTTACCTGGCCTGCCTGCCACCATACATTTTCTCAGCCCACCGGATGGTGACGGTTGGGGTTTAGGCACCCCGACCCTCCTTACACTGGGAAGGTTCTTGGTCCTGGTATTTACATGGGGGCTGTCACACCATTGGCAGTCTTGCCAGGCTTCCCTATCCCAGCAGGGTGAAGTTTTAGGTCTTGCCCAGGACCAGGAGCCTCCAAACCATACCCATTGCTCCTGCCCTTACCTCCAGGTGTTCCAGGAGCAGCTTAGCCTGATGTTGCCTCCTTGGCTGCTCATCCCAGACTGCTGCCTTTCTGGCCTATGTTTGAAAATGGCTGCTGCAATCAGCCACCTGGCAGCTGCCTGCTCCAGCCCTTAAAGTGATGGAGCACTAAAACTGCTCTGTCACACATATTAGTAAAGTTTTCAGTTTATGTCTAACTGGCAAAAAGTATACATTTTTTTATACCTAATGACGTATCTCACCATCTACACCTCCCTTTTCAAAATTCTAGATCTGCCCATAAGTAGGCCTATATCAGTCTATATTTAAAAGAGCAACGTTTTGGTTTTATACATCTATCAGCAACATTTTGGTTTTATACATTTTCCAATATACATCTGAATGGAATTTCATGTATTCACAGGTTTACAAGCTTAAAGGTAAATTTCTGTTGAGAACAGTTATAACACTTTATCCTGTTTTGCAAAAACACCATTGCTGTTTCTCCTATATACCTTCTGACAACACTGCTATAAAGCAAGCTAAGATAATTTTATCAATTACTGGGAAGCATTTTTCCATGTACAGTAAATCAGCAAAGATTGCTCAGCAGTAAAAAAATAATAATAAAGTACTTTGATCTACAGCTTGTCTGAGGAAAACCTGAACTTATTTGGTATAGTTTATTATTTATTGACTGCTGATGGTGTGCTTCATACTGTACAAAGTGGTAGACCCAAACTGTGGCTCAAATATCCTATATTTGTGATAATCATAGGCAAATCTAATGTTCAAAGTGACTAAAGTCACTACAAATAACTTAAAACTGAGAGGTTCCACTTGGGAACTTTCCTGTGAAAGGTGAAGTCTTCTTTCAGTGTGGAAGGATGGAATATTTCCCCTCCACAGAACAAGAGCCATCTACCTGGCTCCACTGAAGTCATTCTATTAATCAATATTGATTCTCCCTTTTGAACCTCACCCTCTCTCCCATCAATGCAGGGATTTCACGATCTGGAGAAGCGCGGTAAACACACAGAAGTTAACACAACCTTAGTTGCTTTTTTCCTAAAGGAATGTTTCCATTTGTACCACCTACTTTTGGTCTCATCTACACCCTCATTAGCTATGGTTCCTCATCTTCTGTATTTATTTGAGGAACTAATATTTATCTATCTGAAGAAAGTGCATAACCTTCAAATTTCTCTGAGCAGATTTCCAGAACATGACCTGTCCTGTACAAATTAGAGATGTAAGTGATGTTCTGTCATCCATTCTGCATAGCTTCTATAGCAGGATTTTTCCTTAAAATATGTATTGTTTTCACCAACTCAGTTGTTAAGTATCCTAAATGACAGTCATTTTTTCTTTTGGGAAACTGCTTCACCACCCAATACATCCTACTGTTTTTCCAGACATTGAGCTTGACATTGTTTCTTTTCTTAAATCCTCATGTTTATATGTGTGACCTATAGAATTGACAAAGGTGAGAGAAAGATAGGAAGCACAGGAAATAGGTTGAGGAAAAAGTTAATGTCTATTTTAAACATGTTGAGTTTAGAACAGGTTTATTATATTTGTTAAACTTTATTTCTCTGTAGTGAATTTTGCATAGATTATAAGAACAGAGAAGAAACTATTAAATCTTTTAGTCTGAGCTGCTAAATATTGCAGACCAGTACATCTTGTTCAGTTATGCCTGTATTGAACCTGTATAGTTTGACTAAATTATACTTTCTAGAAGATCATTCAATCTTAAATTGAACATATGAAGAAATGGAAAATCCACCACTTGCCTCACTAGTTTGTTCTCATCATTAATCATTGACAGACACTGTCTGTCTTTGTGTCTTCCTTGGAGTATGACTTAAAAGCAATAGGGTTGCAAAGGTTCACCGGTATAGATGTGTATATTATTTGTCCTGTGGTGTCTATGATCAGGGCTAATGATGCATGAGTAAAGAAAGCAATTTAACTTTCAGATCCCAGGTGGAATAGCAAGGCCAGAAATAAAAGGCCTCTTCATTTCTAAAATATATATTTGACTTGTCATTCAATAAGATGTAGTGGGCTAAATGCTGTTTCACTAAGTGACACTTACATAGCCTCATAATCAGTAGTGTAAATAAAGGTGGGCAAATAGACTACTGGTCCTGGGTGCAAACTCAGATGAGGCACCAGAATGACAAACCCTAAGGAGCCCAAAATATGGAAACTACAGCTAGCCTTTGTCAGGATCATACTGCAGCAACAGCAGCCAGGGCCTTTGAGTCTCCTGGATTAGGCAAGGCTTGTTCATCATTGCTCATTCCTCTCCTTGGATGCTGTAGGGCATTTAACCCATCTGCTCCACACCTATCAGGCTTACTGGCCTCGTCCTGGCCTCGCTTAATTCCTCCTAGCTACTCAATAGACCAGCTTCATGAAGAGAGTTAAAGGGTGTTCTGGGATCATAGCCTGTGACATGAAAATTGCTTAGAAACATGTTATTAGAACATTTTATTAGAAAGTAGGAGATGCAAATTCTGGGTTCTCTTTAGGTAACTGGGGTCTAGAGCCTGCATCTCTTTCTTCCTAGGCTGATGCCATAGACATTAGGCTAAAACATTTTGGAGTAGGTGGAGAGAATGTTTTCTTTTCCCCCTCACAGTTGTTTTATTTGTTTGCTATTAAAGTTTGTGCAGACAGTGTGAAGTCTGATGAGCATATTTAGTGGGGAAGCACAGAGGAACTGCTAAAACTTTCTGTTATGCAGCTACATAAGAAGTAGCAATTACAGTGCATAAAGGGAAAATAATAACCCAGGAAACATAGAATCCCATAGACCTGGGACTAGATCTAGTCCCGTCAGAGTAGTCTGCTGTGTGCCCCTGTGGTTATTGGGGTGAGCTCCAGCCTCGGGTCACATGGCCTTGGAAGCCGTGCTGAGGCCAGATGCAGCTACCAGCACTTGGTGACTATCTTAAAAGCACAATCCTGTCCTTTGATCCCTGCCCAGCCCCCACCCTGCCCAGCACAGGGGCATGTCCAGCACAGGGGCAGCTCCCTCCCTGCCCACCCTGCCTCCCCACACCACGGCTTCTCCATCCCTTGCCCCTTCTACCCCACCCCTGCCAGCAGTGCCCAGCACCCCACTGCTCCAGCCTGGCCCCTGCTAACAATGACCAGTGCCCTGTGCTGCTGCTGGCCATGGTGCTGGACCTGCTGGCCCCTCTGAAGCCCACCATGCTCATGCCCCGGGACGGCCATGCTCACTACCAGCCAAGCCCAGGGCACTGGCTGTGGGAGGCTTTGGCCAACCCCCTCCTCCTACATTCTCCATTTCATCCTGCCTGCCCCACTCCCCACACACCTCTGACCCTCTGCTGACACCCAGCATTTTGCCAGGACATGCACATGGGTATAAAACACTCACATATAGACACACACCTGTACTGCACAGTAATTTAGGTTACTGCACAGTAAATGTACATGTGTAGACTCATCCTTTGAGAATTAGTCTTATGCATTTTGGACGCACCTACATGTTTGGTGCATTAAGTTTAATACCTGTAATAACAGGTGCTAACTTAATTCACCATAATCAGCACCACTGTGCATTAATACAGATGGATGTTTTTTATTTGACTTTACTACACATTAGATAGACTAAATCTACTATGTATTAGCACATTAGCACTGCTTTTCCAGCCAGGCTAATACACAGTAGAATTAGTCTTATGCACATTGTCTCATATAGATGTGCCCGGTTAGTGTATGTGCACTAATTAGTGCAGCTTTCTTGCTATATGATTAGAGAACAGGATAATCCCTGCACAGACTGCAGGCAATGCTATTCCTGAGGCTTGAGGCTCATTAGAATAATAACCAGGACTTAATATTTAATACCATTCTTGAGGCTTACTGTTTGCTAGAATTATAAACAATATTATTCCTGGTGATCCCATGCGCTATATGAAGAGCTTATCCTTCTGCTTGCATGCATAAAGGGACAGAAGAGACTTCTTCCTTCTTATCCCACCTAGAAGTCCCACCTTGAAGGAGCTGGTACTTCATAGGTATGGTATCTTTCTACCAATTCTAATTTTTTCTTATTATTTAGTGTATGATGATGTAGTGATCGTGGAGCAAGGAGAACTATATTTACAATTTTATGTCCAAATTTTGCAGCCAGATGATTGCCTCAGGCACAGTATTGTGCATATCCACTAGAGTTCCATTAAATGCAAGAATAGAGCATTCAGAGATGATGTGATTCAAAGTCTGAAAGGGTGCCACAGTCACAGGTCAGTGCGCTAGTCCAGCCCTGTTGATGCAGCAGAAATCCACATATGCCAAGTCCTGACCTGATTTGGTTTAGAGAACGTCAAAGATGTCTAGGGAGTGATTTTTAATAGTAATTTCTGTATTAGGGGAAGAATTGAGCCACTCTTGCATCCAGGCATCTTGGATGTTATATAAGACTTGCTCAAATTGAATTGTTATTCTACATTTTAATTTTGCACACCATGAGTTAAGAGATCTTCGTGTATAGGCTGCTGTGGGTTATTTTTTATTTTAGTCCATAATTTAATGAAGACATTTTTTTCTTTTTAATGCGGGAGGATGCATGTTACTAAGAACAGGGAGCCACTGAAGAGAGGTGGATCAGATTGTTCCTGTGATGATTATCATGGCTTGTCAACGTTATCATTGTGAGCACTGTTTAACCAGATTGGGGCACAACATTCTACCAAACAGTAGACTAGCACTAAGGCTGTTGTTTTCAGTGCATTAGCATCAGTTCCTCAAGAAGTCCAAGTAAGTTTCTGAAGCAAATTATTACAGGTTTTTAACTTATCTGCTGCCATAGTTAAATGATTTTTTATAGGACAGTGTTCCATCTAGGATGATTCCTAAACATAAGTACTCTTACAACGTAGGGACTGATTTTTTAAAACAATAATGGGTTGCTAATAAGTTTGTTTATTATTGTTCAAGTGAAATGTAGCTACTTCCATTTTCCCAGGGTTTGGGCACAGGCACCCTTGTTTAAAGTAGGTGTGTAAAGTATTCAGATTAGATGTGAGTATTATTTCTCCTCTGAAGAAACAAGGATGTTGTGTAACAAGGGCTATGTCATCAGCACATATGGATTTTCTTTAGGAGGTGCCTGGAAGGTCATGAATGTAAAGATTAAACAACAGGGGTCCAAGGACTGATTCCTGAAGTCCATTGTTCAATCTATGTGGTCTACTTTTAATGTTATCAGAAAAAAATCTGGAACCATCTATTGCTAAGCATGTTGTCTAGTAAATTAGCAATTTTAAGACAAAGTATGATGTCCATGAACTTTCAGGTGAATTCCTGTCTGCAGACTGTATCATATGCATCTAATAGATCAAGGAGATCAAGGAAATCAAGAGAGCTACAGTTTTACTGACTTTTCAAAGCCATTTCCCCAAATTAGTCCTTTATAACAAACCACCTATAATAAAAACCATTTCAAATGCCAATTAAACACCAGTCTGGGTTCATTGGGCACATGCACACAAGACACTACATTGCCGCAGCATGTTACTACAGTGATGTAACATTGGTGGACACAAACCGTGACACTGTTGCTACTGCACAGTAGCATGGGAATAAACTTGTGCAGTGTTGGAACTGCAGTAATACCAGTTACTGTGTATTCATGTACTACTTGCTTAAGCAAGAATTAACTGCACAGTCCAGCAAACATGTAGATGCACCTATTATGTACTATATGAAGCAAGACATTAGAAGACAAATTTATTCCTGTTTTAATTAAACTGAAGTCAATAGATTAATACAGGAGGAGAATTTGTACCTATATACTGTGAGCAATCAACTTAACATTCATTCTTGTTCTGGGCAAGAACTATCAGATTCAATAAAAGTTAAATGCACATTTGGTACCCTAAGTACAATATACTTTGATTGGTTTTACTCATTTACTCATTTTTTTTAAATAACTGAAGAAAGTTAATTAGGAGCCTAATGTTACCTATAATTAACCTTGCAATACAATTTTTACAAACAGTATATCTGGCATGCACAAATACAGTTTTCTGGATTTAAACCAATCTAAATTATTTAGATTCTTTAAGCATAACTGGTTCGGAATTTGGAATTATTATAGAGGGTTAATAAACTCTAACAAATATTCATCAGCGCTCTGGGCTGTCTTTTCAGTATATGCTAGAAGTCATATAAATACTATTACAGACAGCTTGTCAAATTGCTTTTCTGAAAAATAAAGCAATTGTCAAAAATATATCTCATAGGTTACCCAAGAAATATTTGATGTGTATACTGTCTTATTTCATGACTAAATAATGGAAATCCTAATAGATTCCTGCCTGCAAGTCATTGCTTTAATGGCATTGAAGCCATATGGTTGTTAAAGGGATTATATCTTGTAAAAATATCAAGAGTTTCAACTCCGTTAATTTGTAGAACAGGCTTTTGTAAAAGAAAAAAGAAATTGCATATAAAACTGAAGCATCACCTCCAACTGTCACATGACCCACTACCGTCTGCCAAAGGTCGTGTAGAAGACCATACATCACTAGACAAGCTGATGTCTCTTTACTTCACTTTAAATAGAGATGGTTACTGTTTCAGCTGAGCTACAAATTCAATTTCCTGCAGTAATTTGGGATAAATTTCTTTAGTGCTCCTCATATATCCTGCTAGGTCAATTTATCTTTTAGCACCAATTGAAGAATAACAGTTTATTTGTGGAGACTAATGCCTGAGCATGTTTAAGGGGCAATGCATGAGTTTATCCCTCTGGAGATTATGTTAACATCAATATTTTAGGATCCACAGAAGAAAATGAAAAAATCCATACCATCCTATGCTGCATGCCAATCTGTGTTTTGCTCCTGTTCACTGAGACTATAATATCAAGGAAGTCCTTACCACAATAAATTGACACAAGTAGTTAAGTCCCTAAGATCAGTCACATTTTACTAAAGTTCAGCTAAACCAAACTCAGGTATTTTAAAAATTTTATTGTATGCACTTTAAATATCACCAACAAAAGATGTTCCCATATATTAGTGTTGTGCCTCAGATTTGCATATAAATGCAAATAAGTATGAAAAGCCATAGGCTCAGAATCTCTTGGTGCAGTTTCATCTGCCTAGCTGCTAATCCTTGTCATATGCAGTTAGGAGCAAGCAGACAGAGCTGGATTTTTTGGTGGTGGTCTGGGCTTGGCAAAGTGGTGGTATGGCCACAGGCTAAGGATGGTTTCCACAAAAACTCAGTCTTCTGAACAGGAGTCCACCTCTACTAGCTACCAGAAAATGCTGAAGTGAAACATGTCATAAACTCCATCCTCTAGCACTTACATGCTATAGTGTGTGTTTAATAGATTTCATAGACATTAGGAGCTGCAAGGGACCTTGCGAAATCTACATCGAGTCCAGCCCCGTTCCTTCCCCCCCCTCCCAGCCATAGACAGGAAGTCAATGGGGATCAAGTGATCCCAGCAAGAAAAATATCCAGATTTTTTTGAAAGAGTCCAGAGTAGGTGTTTGCACCACCTATGGAGGGAGTCTGTTCCAGACGCTGGATACATGCACCATAAGGAACTTTTTTCTCATGTCTAGTCTAAATCAGCCTTCCTGGAGTTTATAGCCATTAGACCTTGTCATCTCTTGGGAAGCTTTGGTGAACAGCTGTTCTCACAGGACATGCTGTACCTCTCTTATACAATTGTAGTACCAAGTCCCCACTGAGCCTTCTCTTTTCCAGACTGTAGAGTCCCAAATCCCTCAGCCTGTTCTCATACAGCCTGCCCTCCAGGATCATACGAGTGACTCTCTTCTGGACTCTCTCAAGCTTTTTCACATCCCTCCTGAATTGGGAGGCCCAAAACTGGATGCAGTACTCCAGCTGCAGCCTCACAAAGGCTGAATAAAGCAGAAAGATGACATCCCTGGTTTTGTTTGAGATGCGTTGGTGAATGCACGCCATAGTTTGGTTTGCTTTGCCAGCCACAGCATTGCATTTGGTGACTTATATTCATATTGTGGTCAATGAGGACCCTCAAGTCTCTTTCGGTCACGGTGCCAGTAAATGTAGCACTGCTGATCTTGTAAGTATGTTGAGAGTTCTTCCTACTGAGGTGCAGCACCTTACACTTCTCTACATTGAAGGCCATCCAGTTTTGGTCAGCACACCTTGAAAGCATGTTCAAGTCAGCCTGTATCCCCAGCCTGTCCTGCGGTGTGACCACCCTGCCCCATAATTTGGTGTCATCCATGAACTGTGACAGTTTGCATCTGACTCCCAACTCCAGACCATTAATGAAGATGTTAAAGAATACTGACCCAAGTACTGAGACCAAAGGGACTCCATTGATTACTCTCCATCGCATTGATTTTTCTCTCATCAACTAGTCCTCTCTGGGTCTGACCCTGTGGCCAGTTACCTAACCATTGAATCATAAGATGATCAAGGCCACTGTTCTGAACTTAGCCATGAAGACATCATGGAGAACTAGGTCAAAAGATTTCTTGAAATCCAGATAGATGACATCCACATCATCTTCCTTGTCCAGGGCTCATGTCACCTGGTCACAGAAAAAGATGAGGTTGGTCAGGCAAGACCTGTGAGTCACAAAGCCATGTTCGCTGGCCTTCAAAAGCTTGCCTTTTGTTAGTCTGGTGTTAATGGATCCCTTGACAATTTTCTCCAGGATTTTTCCAGGGATGAATGTCAGACTGATTGGTCCATAATTCCCCAGGGCATCCATCCTCCTTTTCTTGAACAAAGGTACCATGTTCGCTCTTCTCCAGTCTTCTGGGACCTTGCCCAAGCACCACAAGTTTTTAAATATCTTTGCCAAGGGGGATGCAATGATGTCAGCCAGCTCCTTCAAGACTCTTGGGTGTATTCCATCTAGGTGCAGGGACTTGTGAATGTTCAGTTTATCAAGGTGTTCCCTCACCTGACCCACATTGATTTTGGCCCTGCCACCTGCTCCCAGGATGGCTCATGTCCTTTCTGACAGTGTGATCCTATTGTATCATAGTATCATAGTATCATAGTACCTAGGGTCAGAAGGGGCCTAGAGCAGGCCATCTAGTCTGACCCCCCGCCAATGGCAGGAAACGAGTGCCAG
>JAGPOW010003395.1:61258627-61270985 GCA_030014935.1 Caiman crocodilus
CCACTACTCTCTGGGTGTGCCCCATCAGCCAGTTTTTTACCCATCCAACTGTGTAGGCATCAATGCCACAGTTGCTTAATTTATTGATGAGGATGGGGTAAGAGACAGTGTCAAAGGCCTTCTTAAAGTCTAGAAAGACTATGTCCACAGCAACACCATCATCCGAAGATTTAGTTACTTGATCATAAAAGACAGTCAGGTTGGTCTGGCAGGACCTGCCTTTGATGAACCCATGCTGATTGCCCCTGAGCATGATCTCCCCTGCTGGCCCTCCACAGATGTGTTCCTTGATGTTTCTCTCCAAGATCTTCTTGAGGACCGAGGTGAGGCTTACAAACCTATAGTTACTTGCTCCTTCCTCCCCTTCTTGAAAATTGGAACCACATTAGCCAGTTTCCAATCCCCTGGCACCTGGCCAGATGACCATGAATACTTATACAGCTGGGCCAAGGGCTCTGCGATGACCCCTGCCAGCTCCCTCAACACCCTTGGGTAGAGATCATAGACCTGCAGATTTAAAAATGTCTAGGCCTTACAGAGGCTCCCTAACTACATCCGTAACCCTAACTACATCGGTACAGACTGGTCTGTTACATATGGACTGAACAGAGACACTGAATTCTTATTCACCTCTCTCAGCAGTGCCTGGCTTCCTAACCCTCATTAACGTTTGTATTTAAAGGACTGCATTCCTTTCTATTTAGTAACCTTATTCACAGAAAGTCCATCTGACAAACTAAACTGTAACCCAGGGGTGGGCAAAAATATGCCTCCTTTGCTGTAACCTATGTAAGCTTGTATCTCTGAATGAATTAGTCTATAAGGTACCACACTGTTTTGCCTTCTGCTTAATTTCAGACTAGCATATTTACTTGATTCCCAAACAAAGATTTTTTTTTTCCCCATTCAACAAGGGGAAAACAAAGCCTCACCTTAGAATTCAGTATCAAGTAAAAAGCAGTTCCAATAGATAGAAAAGTAATCTTTTCAGCAAAGCATGGGGCAGCAAGGGACCAGTACAGAGGCACAGTATGCTGTGTAGAGGCATGGGGTGGCACAGGACCTAAAATGGAGACATGAGGTGGCATGGGACCTAGCACAGAGGCACAGGGTGACATGAGGCCCAAGGTGGTGAGAGACCCAGTGTGAAGATATCTGTAGCAGCATGTGGCAGTGGAGGCATAGACAGGGGGGCAAACACAGAGGGTGTGAGTGATGGAGGGGGGAGAAGCTAGGGACTGAGGTCAGGCTGCCTGCTTCCCCATTGCCTACCCGTCTGGGTCTGCTTTCCCTGGTGCAGGGGTATACATTTATGATGCTCCAATATTTAGATTCCATATGTGGAGAATTATAACAAATTTATAATTTTCCATGTGTAGAATCTAATTGTCTTAAATTCAAAGGCATTTTGGATTTGGCTAAATATGCTAACTACCTTCTTTCTCTTGTCAGTTAAGTAAAGAACAAGCGATAGCACTAATAAGGGAGAATATAAGTGAACCACAAAATATTCCCTTTCAGCATACCCATCTATACTGTATATTATGTAGATAACCTAGCTATATATAGTTTAGCTGGCAGCTATTGCATGTTGATATTTTTTAGTTTCTAAAGTATTCCTAAATTACTCTCTTTTGCAGCATACTGCAAAACTATCTATTTGCAAGGGTTTTTGGGGAAGCCTAATATTTGGGGTGAGAATAAGTTATCCGCCAGTGGCTTGAAATATCCTTTCGATGATTCTTTTTAGTTTCCTGTGCATAGATTGTATTGTGTGTTAAGTGGCAATTCTATCTATGAAGAATTAAATTCAAATTATTGCTAAGTAGCCTAAATCTGTGGAAAATGCATCTCTCCTTATTTGCACTCTCTTTCTCTCTCTCTCTTCCTAATAATGTAAAGATAAAACACTGAGTGGTAGATAGCACTATAAACTGTATTTTTTTCTTCATTTAAAAGAAGAGTTAAGGGAGAAAAATGTTTACCTCATGCATCTATAGTGTACTTAACAATTAATATTACATGTGTGTGCATGTGTGCATAAATCATAATGGGGGTGTGGTTCCTCTGAGACCTAAAGCTTAAAAGCATTTTTCACTGCCTGAGAGATTTGGGAATTTTTTGCAGAGTGCTAGTTCTTTTCAAAACCTGGAAATAATGTTGATTTCTGAAAAAAAAAAAAAAAGAACTAAAAGCCAATTCTCTTCATCGTGGCTGATGTAAAGGGAGGCAGCTAAATGCATTATTAAGGATTTAAACGAGTTACTTAATTTTCTACTGCAACTTTTGACTCCAGTGAATGTTGTAGCTGCTTACTGAAAATAGAAATTAGGTCACCTGCTTAGATACTAGAGCTGGACTTTGTTGCTTAACTTAAGCACCTACGTTTAAAAATGTCAACCTATAATAGTTTGCAAGGCATAAGATTTGTACAGGCATCCTGGAGCAGATTATTAACCAGGATAAATTATCATAGGTCCACAAAATGCAGCAATAAGAATTTACACCAGTTAAAAAATCTACCCATTTGGCTTCTCTTTTTCACACACAGATAGAGCTGTGTTCAAAGGCAGCAAAACCATGGCCACGTCTACATGAGACGCTGACTGCACAATTATTACTGTGCAGTCATTTAGTATTTGCACATACAAGTATAAATTACTGCACAGTAATCAGCATCACTCTACAGTATCAGACCCAAATGGTGATGCTTTTTGGTGATGCTGACTGCGAGCTACTGCACAGTCAGAGTCTCGTGTGGACATGGCCTGTAATTATCAAAGTGATTTTATTTAGGACACTGTCTGAGTGCACTAAGGCTTTTTATTATTGCTTATGAAGAGTCCATTGAAAAGCAGACCTCTAATTAAAATAGCTTGAGCTGCTTTCCAAAGCATGGAGCTCTCTTATGTAGCTTCTCATTGGAAAAATTCACATCACTCCCCAACTAAACAAGGGGAGGTGTAGGAGGACAGCTGTATAGTCGGTCTACTGATTAGTATGGCAAACTTGTGCTGCAGGGCGTAGTGTTCAAAACCTGATGTATGGCCTAACCTAGGCTTTTTTGGTCTTTCTGTTTCAGAGTGACCTTCAGCATGAAGAGGAAAAAATTAACTATGTTAGAACCAATGTAACAGCTTAGAAAGAACAACTCAGTGAACAGACTGCTGTGTACCATAATAGATTCAATTTGCTTTCTTCCATCCTCTCCTTTCAGTACTCATTGCAGTCTAAGGTATTTTCATTTTACTTAATAAATATCTGTTTGAATCAATGTAGAATTATGCAGCAGGAAGCAAGCCTTCTCTAATTGATTGTAGTACTTATGAACAAAGATATAAGTTCTCTTATCATGCAATTAATTTGTTATCTAATACATGCATATTATTCTTGGCATATAGGCTTGGCAATCTGTTACAGTTGACAGAATATTTATCTTTTGCAAATAGCTAAATTGGAATTTATCTTCCACTTCTGTAGGAATAAATGGTATAAATGTTTGTGCCAGTGAAAAGCACCTACATTGCAAATTCAGACAAGGTCTCCTGTCTCTCATTTTTACACTGTTTAAAACAATGGAATTATTTTTCTTTTTGCTCCCTTGGCCCTGTTTTGATATATATGGGGCCTCTGGTTGAGAAGTTCATACCGAATGAGAAGTTGAAAATTACGTAAGGCAGCGGTCTTTTGTTATGCTAGAAAGCACTTTAAAAAATCATTTTCAGAGTAGAGATGATCTGAAATTGTTCAAAGTTCCCTAATGACCAGGGAGCTGGGTTTTCTGTTTCCCATGGGAAAATGGAAAAAAACTGTGGATTTCTTCTTTTACCTGAGAAAAACATGGAATTTTCATTTTAATAGAGATGCACATGGATTTTTCACTTTTGTAATGATCTCTCTGTAGGCTAGCAGAGTTCTAGCTTGCAAGGGCTTGGGGGGAGTGGGAGGAGGGTGGCCAGACAGGGGTGCCATGTGCAGGGATAGGTGTATAGGTTGTAGTCATGTTGGTCTAAGTTCATAGGCAGACAAGGTTCTTTGATTAAATCTGATATCTTTTATTAGAGCAACTAAACTAGTTGGAAAAATTCTTCTTTACATGCTTTTGGGTACAAACAACCTTCGTCAGGCTGAGGAAGCATGTGCAGTTGGTCTCTGCTTTTCATAGTTGAAATAGAATAGAAGCCAGAGGCCAGTCTGCATACAAGAATGCCAGTCGGTAAAAATGCACATGGAGGCAGTCAATGGGTGAGAGACAGGTGAGGGGAAAGGGGAATTTAGACCTGATGATAAGAATATAGCTGGTAAAGAGTAGAGATGTTACCAGGGGTATCAGATGTTAGGCAGGTTATAGTATGTCATAAATCCAATGTGTATATTTAGTCCATGATTTTTTTGTATCCAGTAGGTTGATGAAGTGAAGTTCATAGGCCTGTCTGTGAAAGTTGTTTTGTAAATTCCCTTTGAGGATTATAACTGAGAGATTGGAGAGAAAGTGGTTGTCTTGTGAGATATGTGCCCCCACAGGCAATTGGGTATTCTTGTCTTTGATAGATTTTAAGTGTGCATTCATTCTGGTATGTAGTTGTTGTTTGGTTTCTCCTACATATTTTGCATCAGGGCATTTAGTACACTAGCTGAAATATATAACATTTCTGGAGATGCAGATGTAAGATCCAGGAATGTTGATGGGTCTGTTGTGGAGTGTAGTTGTTATTATGGGGATGGTGGAGCTATGTTGGCAGTTTTTTTATATTTATTGTCATGGCATGGTCTGGATCCCTTTGCTAAGTTTTGGGGAGGGGGATCCAGGTTGTGCACTCCACTATGCTGCAGAAGCTGCCACATCCTGGGGGATGTTGCCAGGGCTCAGGCACTGCTGCAGGGGGCAAGGGGCTGCAAACCCAGGTGCCTGGCCCATGTCCCCTGGCCTCTGGCCTCATAGCAAGGAAGCAAGCCAAAGCAGGGATGATGTGAGGAAAGCTGAAAAATATGAGGGGATCAGCTAACCTTGAGAAGATATTTATCTAAACTTATCCATTTGAGATTGCCTCACTATTATCTATCCCCTTCATTATTCTGAAAAAAGTATTTCTTCCAGTTCATTTTACTCTAGATAGTAAGCTTATAAACTGCAAAAAGTTCTAGTTTATCCAGCTGGTTTGATATAAATCTATAAGTGGAGTAGCACTAGGATTGTTCTTGTGACTCTTTCTGAACCTTACACATCTTTGCCAGGTTTTTCATAAAATGGCACCTGAAACAGAATCTCATCAGCTTCACTCACCGATTAAATGCTATTAGGGAAGCTCATTGGGTGCCCTATCTGGAGAAGCCTATGTCAACACTACTGTGTGAACAGGACAGTTTTATTCATAGTTTAATATACTCAGAGTTTTGTATCCATGCTATTAGAACAACACTTACACCATCATCTCAGAGGGAGCTAAAGAAGACAAAACAGTTTTGCTATGCATTGGCAGTATTTTTCTACAGCAAGCCATTATGGTATTTCTACTTCTGGTGTATTCTAAAGTCACATACACAAAATTAAAGATACAAAGATTACCAAACTTTTTCCAAACATTGAAAATGTATGGCTTTTGGTAACCAGATAGAGATTCTAGATGGTTCTGATTCATTCCAAACCTATTGGTTTATTCCCTATTGCAGTATTGTAGAACTAAAGAAAACCAAAAAGTAAATATACAGTTTTATGTTGGAAAGCAGCAAAAGGCACAATGCACAAAGAAGGGTCTCTTGTGGCAAAACTGTCATCTTACCTTTTCATCTACAGAGGATTTTTAAACTAGTTCCACAAAAATTATTTTCAAATAGGCTATCAAAAGCATCACCTGACTTTATCAAAAAAATCATCAAGATTTATGGTTATCTGTTAGAAGTGAGATGAATGTGTTCAAGTAAATTAACTCTTTTTACCTAGATTTCATCAGTTCCATTAAAATGTGTCTCAAAATGGAAGATGAAGGGTGTTATTCTTCAAAGTCCTGTAATACAAAGAGCTTTAAAAGTCCAAGACCAGACCCTCCTGCCAAAAAAGGATAATACATGTAGGGAGTCAGTCAGGAAGGCCAAGGCAGCTGTAGAGCTCAGGCTAGCGGGATTAAGGACAATAAAAAGTCCTTATTTAGGTATGGTGAGATCGAAAAGAGGGTGCAGGGTAGTATAGCACCCCTACAGGACAGGCAGAGGGGCTTAGTGACAGATAGCAGGGACAAGGCAGAACTCTTCAATGAGTTTTTTGCCTCTGTCTTCTTAAATAGGAATCTAGACAAACCCTCAGTATGTATCATGGACATCAACAAGGGGAACATCAGCCAACCAATGGTCAGTGCCATCACAGTAAAAGGACACTTGGAGGGACTGGATGTGTTCA
Source organism: Caiman crocodilus (assembly GCA_030014935.1). Taxonomy (NCBI): domain Eukaryota; kingdom Metazoa; phylum Chordata; order Crocodylia; family Alligatoridae; genus Caiman; species Caiman crocodilus. Next base: position 61,265,022 of record JAGPOW010003395.1, read on the forward strand.
ACTCACCAGGACCAGAGGGATTCCACTCAGGGGTAATGAAGGAATTAGTGAGGGTCATAGCTGAACCACTTGCAAGGATATATGAGCACTCATGGTGCTCGGGTCAGGTCCCGGAGGATTGGAAGAAGGCTGATGTCATCCCAATCCTTACGAAGGGGAGGTAGGAGGATCTATGGAACTATAGACTGGTTAGCCTTATCTCTATTCCAGGGAATAGAAAAAATATCAAGGAAAGCATCTGTGGGAGCCCGCTGGCTAATGTGATGCGAAGGGGTAACCAACATGTGTTTATAGCAGGCAGCTACTGCTTGACTAACCTAGTTTCTTTTTATGATAAGGACACCAAATGTTTAGATGCAGGAATTAAGATGGATGTTTCTATATGGACTTCAAGAAGGCCTTTGACACAGTATCCTATATCATCCTTATTAATAAATGGAAGAGATTTGCATTAGATGATTATATGATAGAATGGGTAGTAAACTGGCTCAGGGTTGCATTCAGAGGGTGGTGGTGGATGAGTCAGTGTCAGCCTGGAAAGATGTGTGCAGTGGAGTCCCTCAGGACTCAGTTCTGGGGCTAGTGCTATTCAACATCTTCATCAGTGATCTGGATGAGGAGGTGAGAAGTGTCACAACCCAAATCAAGTGAGTGTCCCTGACACAATAGACCGCCCCTCCAAATGATTGGCATCATCTTAAATTTGGTATGTTCCACCTCATTAAGTATTCCTACTTGGCAAATTTTCATTGGCTACTCTAAAGGTATAAAAGTTTGCATTGTTTCTGTCCAAGTTGGAGAGCTCTGAACATGTGGTAAAGTACAGAGGACCTCGCCACGTGGGAGAGAAAAGCTGGCGGACTGATCACCTACCAACATCTCCCTATCTGTTCCCAACATATCCCTTGTCCTGCATGCTCATTGCATCTACAGGTTCATCTTGCTAACTTGTTGTGATATCTTCATTTTGTAACTACGCAAGCAACTTTACCGCCTGCATTGCGGCCACTAGCAGTGTAAGTAAAGCTTAAGTAAAAGTTATTTTTGCAACCAATACACTGTGTCCTGCCTCTCCACCCACCAGCCCACCTGATGTCTGCTTAATTAACCAGCGTTTCCCTCAGTCGGCTCTGCTTGGCCAAGACAAGAAGCACCCTGTCCAAATTTGTGGATGACACAAAAATATGGGGTGAAGCTTGCAGGGGCTGAGAAATTGGCCAGAATGGGGCTGCCAATGGAGTGGAATTAGGCACAGTACGCTTGATGGTTGAATTCAAAAGAAAACTTTACTTACAACTGTGTTACAGTGTAGGCGCACTCCGTAGAGTTGCAGAAAACAGAAAAGCAGAAAACCAAGTGGCACAGCGATGCTGTTCGAGCATGCAGGGTACAGGGTATGTCGGGAATTTGTCAATGGGGAGTTGTTGGTGGTTGATCAGGCCTCCAATGTAGCTCTGAGATGCACGTGATAGTTGTCTCCGACATGCATGCGAGCTCTCTCCTCCTCCCCCCTGGGCGGAAACTGCCCAAGCCCCCTGTATGGCTAGGGAGTCAATTGCCAGCCACCACGTATGCATAATTTACAATAAGCCAATCAAAAGCATGCACGCAACGGTGCAGCTGCAAGCTTTGGCGGGAACTGATTCTTGTACCAAGGGCTCTTCCCGGCCTCAGGGGAAATCCCTGCACCGGGTACTCACATTGTGCTGGAACACAGCTGTGCTGAGGCACTTTTTAACCATTAAGCTCTGACAAAGCTAACACCCTGGAGAGGAGGAACCAGATCCAGGCTGACCTCAATAGGTTGGGAAGTGGGCAGAGAGCAACGGGATGCAATTCAATAAGGACAAGTGAAAGGTGTTGCATCTAAGGAGAAAAACACTGTGACAGAAAGAGATCTTGGATTCACTGTTGACTTCAGGATGAACATGAGTCGTCAATGTGATGAAGTAGTCAATGTGATGAAACAGAGACAATCAAACCTTTTCATGCATCCGTAGGTGCTACACAAACAGGTCCAGGGAGGTGATTCTCCCTCTCTATGTGGCACTGGTCAGGCCACAGCTGGGGTACTGTGTCCAGTTCTGGATGCCACAGTTCAAGCAGGGTGTGGACAACCTGGAGAGAATCCAAAGAAGAGCCACTCATCTCATTGGAGGCCTGCAGGGAAGGTCCTATGAGGAAAAGCTGAGAGACCTTAACCTCTTCAACCTCTCCAAGTGAAGGCTGAGAGGAGAACTTGTGGTGGCATACAAATTCATAAGTGGAGAGCAACACAAAGTAGGTGATGATCTGTTTACCAGGATACCCCCTGGAAGAACAAGGAACAGTGGCCATAAGCTATTGGACAGCAGGTTTAAACTGGACAAAAATTCTTCATGATCAGTGTTGCCAGGATCTGGAATGGGCTTTTGAGGGAGGTGGTGCTCACCCCATCCTTGGGAGTCTTTAAGGGGAGACTGGACAAGCATCTGGTTGGGATCACATGATCTCAGGTTTGGTGACCCTTTTCTTGCCTGCCAGGGGCAGGCGGTTGGACTAGATGGCCCACTGAGGTTCCTTCCGACCCTAGAATCTATGAATCTATGAATCTATAATTAGAGAAAAAGAAAAAAATCCACTGTTCAAAAAAAGAGGAAGAACATTTATTACAAGAGTTTTAAAAATAATATTTATTTGACAATTAAAAGACTTCAGTACATACAACAAGAAACTCTAAAAAATCATTAAAATGAAACTTTGGTCAGTAATCAATATAGCACATTAAAGATAAATAACAAACACTGTTTGACAGAGTAATTGTACTAATAATTATATTATTCAAAGGTATTTTTTGTTATTTGATATTTAGACTGAACAAGAAAGCCTTTGAGAGAAATCAATTCTCTGGAAAGGAAAAGTAGCTAAATTCTCTTCTGAAACATAAGCTTTATTCATTTGCCACTATGTAACTATGACAACATATCATACGCAGCACAGTGAATCTTTGAATAATGCTAACCCATTCATCTAAAGGCAAAACTGCACTTCATTCAGTAGCAACTCTCATCTGGAAAGTGTATTTTCAATCAAGTCCTGGATATTCTTAATTTCTATGATTTGTTATCCAAAATAAAGTGTTTACATTCCCTGCATGAAGCAGTCTGCATTTGACTTCTAACACATTGAAATATACTTGATTTGAAAAAAGGCAAGAATGATTTGAGAATCCAGGGACATATCAGGGTCCAGCTATGCAGAAGACACCATACCTCATGATGGTTCAGACACTGTTAACAATTAAATGCTTAAACATGCTTGACTATTTATAGTTCTGCTGCCCTCACGGAGTCAGACCACTGGGCCACCTCACTTCTCCTCTCCTCCTGCTCGCTCAGTGACCACTGCCAGGCATATCGGCAGATCCAGGAGAGAGTAGATGAAGCATTCTTTCATCTGGGCCATGAGCATCAGGCATGAGAGGGGAGGATGAATGGAGGAAGGAAATGCAGAGGGACACATGGGCGCACCAGAGGCAGATGCAGGAGCTACTGGCACTGGAGCAATACCGAACAGCCACCACCAAGCAGCAGGTGGAAACCAACATGGAGGTGGCAGTGGTGGTCAAGGAATCAGCGGTGACTTAAAGGCAGGTGGTGGCAAGCCAGAAGCAGATGGAAGCTGCATTCCTAGACCATCTGGAAAATGAGTGGAGGGTGCAGGAGGGCCTTCTGCTTTGCTTGCAGGTGATGGTTGGGGAAATGGGCATGCCATCTGGCCCCACCCAGTGGAAGATCATCCACTGGGAGGCAGAGAGTCAGATGTGTCCCTGCCTAGTGGAGAGGGGAGGCCCTTTGCTCCTGCAAATGAGCAGAACTCCACATGAGAGGTGGCCATGGACACCATGTGCCCTCACTGTCCCTAGATCTTTCCATCCAATGATGTTCCAATTCTTTCCCCCAACCCCCAGGCCCATTCTCCCCTGCCCCCAAACCCAACATGGTTGTCCCCTCCCTCTGTAAGTAGTTTTTGTCTCCCCTTGTAAAATGTTTCCTTTCCTTGTACGTAGTTAAAAAAAATGGGTTCTGGGAGGAACACAAAGTAGGTGATGATCTGTTTACCAGGATACCCCCTGAAAGAACAAGGAACAGTGGCCATAAGCTATTGGACAGCAGGTTTAAACTGGACAAAAATTCTTCATGTGATTGGAGGGAGGCAAGATGGAAATAAGGGGTTTTCCTGCATGTCTGTGAGAAGAGTGGGGGCTGCAGGGGAGGGTTGTGGAAAGAACAAAGATATGTTCCATTAGGGTCATGTCTATACCCTTTGCTGTGGGTGGTGTGCGGTGCTGGGTGCAGAATGGGGAGCCTGGGTCCCCGTGGCAGCCCCGACTCCCTATTTCTGAGGCAGGATTGGCACATGTTGTGTCAGGGCATTCCAGACTCATAATCCTTCATGTCACTGATCATTGAGGTCCTTTCCCAGAAGTGTGCATGATACCAGGGTCTTCCGAAACTCAGGTCTGTGAAGTGATGTGGAGGCTGGCTACTATGCCCCTACTCCAGCTGGGCAAGCTGGCCATTCCTCCTGTCATTGTGGCAGTTGCAGCCTATTCATTCCAGTTGAAGTCACCCAGCTGGGAGTGGGGTCTAGGCTTGGGGCATAGTAGTCAGCCTTCATATCACTACACAGTTGCACAAGACTCTGGTATCATGAACACAATCGAGCCATCTCACATAGATATGCATAAACCTGCCCTGGTGCTCCACAATGGCCTGCAGGATGATGAAGTAGACCCCCTTCCTGTTGACACATTCCCAGACCCTCTTGGGGGTGCACACCACAGGGATGTAGGTCCTGTTGAGGGCACCCATACACTAGGACAAACCCAGAGCACAGAAGCCAAACTCAACCACTGGGGAGTTATACAGACAGATGCCCTGATAGCTGAGGACCTCCCAAGTAGCCTTGTAGACAGTCCTGGTCACCTCCCAAGGGTGGCCAGCTGAAGAAGGGTGATGCCCATGCACCGCTCAGGGTTGAGAGATTCTGTGGGATGGTGTCATTGTGCACATGTTGGAAGATGGCCTGGGACAGACAGAAGGTCTCACACTACAGCTGGTCATCCCCAGGTACCAAGGATGATGCTATGCTACCAGTCTGTGCAGGCCCAACCACAGTATGCCCCACTCAATGAGCACCATCAGGGCTTCATGCTTCTGGCACAGGTACTGGGCATCTTGCATCTCATCAGCTCTGGCCACAAGAAGTAGGTCCCAAAGAGGGCTGCAGCTCTTGTTCCTCAGCTCCAGGCTCTGGAAAAGGCTCTGAAACTGGTGCTGGAACTGGGTCTCGGGTTCACTGTGCACGTGGTCCCTCTTCCTGTCCTGGAGATTATGTAGGTCATTCAGGCACCTGGGGGCCTGAGCAGAGCACTCCAGGAAGGCCTGCAGGATGGCTGATGCAGCCTTTAGATTGGAGTGGGGCCCAGCAGGGAGAGGTCAGCTGCAGCCATGGGGTGCTCCCAGAGTGCTGGGCAGGCAGAAAGGGGTGGCAGAGAGGCCACACAGGGGGCTCTGCAGAGGAGACATAGATCTTAATATGGTATCCCACCCCATACTGGTGAACAAGTTAAGAGGTTGTGACCTGGATGACTACACAGTCTGTGGTGGTGAATTGGCTAGAGGGTCGCACCCAGAGAGTCATGGTGGATTGGTCGGTTACGACCTGGAAGTGTGTGGGCAGTGGGCTCCCGCAGGGCTTGGTCCTGGGACTGATACTCTTTAATGTCTTCATCAGCAACTTGGACGAGGGAGTGAAATGTACTCTGTCCAAGTTTGCAGATGACACAAAACTGTGGGGAGAAGTGGACACACCGGAGGGCAAGGAACAGCTGCAAGCAGACCTGGACAGGTTGGACATATGGGCAGAAAACAACAGAATGCAATTCAACAAGGAGAAATGCAAAGTGCTGCACCTAGGGAG
>JAGPOW010003395.1:61271085-61281736 GCA_030014935.1 Caiman crocodilus
TAGGGAGGAAAAATGTCCAGCACACCTACTGCCTAGGGAATGACCTGCTGGGTGGCACAGAAGTGGAAAGGGATCTTGGAGTCCTAGTGGACTCCAAGATGAATATGAGTCGGCAGTGTGATGAAGCCATCAGAAAAGCCAATGGCACTTTATCATACATCAGCAGATGCATGACAAATAGATCCAAAGAATTGATACTTCCCCTCTATCGGGCACTGGTCAGATCGCAGGTGGAGTGCTGCATGCAATTCTGGGCACCGCACTTCAGAAGGGATGCAGATAACCTGGAGGGGCCACTCGTATGGTTAAGGGCTTGCAGACCAAGCCGTATGAGGAGAGAGTAGAGAACCTGGACCTTTTCAGCCTCCGCAAGAGAAGGTTGAGAGGTGACCTTGTGGCTGCCTATAGGTTCATCATGGGGGGACAGAAGGGAATTGGTGAGGTTTTATTCACCAAGGCACCCCTGGGGGTTACAAGAAATAATGGCCACAAGGTAGCAGAGAGCAGATTTAGAATGGACATTAGAAATAACTTCTTCACAGTAAGAGTGGCCAAGGTCTGGAATGGACTCTCAAGGGAGGTGGTGCTCTCCCCTACCCTGGGGGTCTTTAAAAGGAGGTTGCATAAGCATCTAGCTGGGGTCATCTAGACCCAGCATTCTTTCCTGCCTATGCAGGGGGTTGACTTGATGATCTATTGAGGTCCCTTCCGACCCTACATCTATGAATCTATGAATCTGTACAGCAGGCAATAAAAGTGAAGCATCAGGAAGGAGGCTTGAGCTAACAGCAGGAACTCCTGGCTTCAGCAGCTGGATCCAGGTAGCCTGCGCTCTGCCATTTAAGAGGGTGAGGGAAAGGAGGAGTTGAGCTGATTAACAGGGTCAGAGCTGGGGCAGACTGCACACCCCGCCCCTGCTCACATTCTGCAATGACTGCTAGCTGGTGGCCAGGCACTACTACAGGGAAAGGCTCAGAAGATGGCTGCCACCATGTCAAGTTGCTGTATGTGTGCATGCTCCAATGTGACTCAACTTAAGTTGACTTAGTTAAGTCGCCTTATTTTAAGTTAACTTAGACTTATGTACGCACTCACAAAGAGCAGCTTATAGCATTTCACCTGCTTAAATCTTGCCTTTTTAATGGATCAATTGTCAAAGTATGTAGCTAAACTGAAGTTTAGCCAGATAGTCCCCAGAAAGTCCATGTAAACATGCTTTGAAAATGTAGTCTGTGGACCCAAACAAATCACTTGAGCATAAATTGACATTGATCTGTATAAGTGCAGAGAAAAACAGTTTGGGTAAGGGAGTGGCGAGAGACACACGGATGTAAGCCCATCGTGCCTCCACACCCTGAAGACCCCCAGTGGCCCCCAGCAGGTGCAGCAGACCCCACCTGACCTCCAGCAGAGTTGAAAGTGAGAGGGGCCCATGTTGGGAGGGACTACCCAGCTGCAGGGAGGCAGCTGTGAGGAGCCAAAGAGGAGTTCACACTGCCCCAGCTTCTACTTCACTCAAATCCCCAGGGAGCCGTGCAACTGGAGCCACAGGAATAGGACACACAAACAGACCTGCTTGTCTGCCTGGTGCACGAGTTAGCACAGGAGTTTGTGCAGGACGGCCTGAAGCTCCAGGCACTGAGCTGGAGCCAACGGTCTGCACAGTAGTAGCCAGACTACTACAAGGACCATAGTGGGTGGGACATGTTGTACCTGAGGCTCCCCCCTGAAACTGTACTCCCCTGCTTTGATACCACTGGGATCTCCACCCAAATAAAGCCCATGGTTCCAGCCTATACCCAAATGGAGCCTGTGCTCCCTGCCCCAACCTGGGTGGGACTCTCTGCCCCAGCCTCCACTAAGACAGAGGCCCTGGCTTCATGTGGAGGTTGCCTAGAAAGACTGCAGGCAGCTGGGTTTGGAGACACTGATATCTCCTGTTGTGGGGTATGCTCAATGTTGGAGGCCCTGGAGTGCCAAATTAGGGAACTCCAGGCAACAGTCCAGTGGCTGCACTCCATTAGAGATGCAGAGCAGGAGCTGGATTCTTACTTTCAGGCTCTCCACCTGATGGCTGATGACAGCATGGCAGAACCAAGGAACCACCATGAAGTCCAGCCTGGGGTTGTCTGGATGATGGCTGCCTCCAGCTCAAAGAGGTACAGCACAAGGGTTAGCTCCCCTGGAGCTGCACAACCATTTTGCACCTCTCACATCAACCGAGCCAGGCATACTGCTGGCTTCAGAGGGCCACCAGCACCTGTACCCAAAAGAAACCACAGAGTTACCGTGGTGTGTCATTCCCTCCTTAGAGGGACAGAGGGAGCAATCTGTTACACTGACCCCTTAGCCCATTCTGTTGCACTGACCCCTTAGCCCATGCAGTCTGCTGCCTGCCTGGATCTCATGTCCTGGATGTGACAGACAATCCCCAAACTTGTCTAGCCCTCTGACCACCAGCCCATACTTCTCATCTATGTCAGCAAAAATGATATAGCATGGAGCAGTCCAGACTGGGTCATGCATGACTACAGGGCTCTGGGGGCTGGGCTCAGAAGTCTGGGGGCACAGATAGTTTTTTCATTGATCCTCCCAGTCACAAGACATGAGCTCCAGAGGGAAAAGTGCGTTGGTGAGGTGAATAGAAGACTTCAGTGATGGTGCCATCATGAGGGGTTTGGCTTCTTTGACCATAGTCCACACTTCAGAGAAAGCATCATCTTTTGAAGAAACAACCTCCACCTCACCTGGAAGGAGAAGAAGCTCTTCTCAACCTGAATGGCTGACCTTCTTGGCAGGGCTTTAAACTAAGACCACTGAGGGACAGGCCATGTATTAACAGTTCTAGTCCAGGTCATGTTAAGCACCTTATCAATAAATTGGCAGCCAAAGGGAACTGGCTGTGATGACAGCCCGAGGAAAGTTCCTATTTCACTTCATAGGAAATCATGGGGCTTCTCATGGCAGACTCAACTGCCTATACACAAATGCCAGGAGCTTGAAAAACAACTAAGAGGAACTGGCCCTTCTTTTATGTGAAAATGACTATGACCTTGTGGAGATAGTGGAGACCTGATGGGACTCTACCTATGATTGGTCTGTTGCTTTGGAGGGTTATACCTATTACAGGAGAGACCATCTGGGTAAGAAGGATGGAAATGTTGGTGTCTACATCAAGGATCAGTTCACGTCCTTGAAAACTGAGTTTTCTAACCAGGAAGGGTGTCTTGAGACCCTCTGGGTTAAAATACAAGAACATGGGGAGGATGACATACTTGTGGGAGTCTACTATAGACCTCCCCACCAAGAGGAATTGGGGAGGAATTGATTGGGAATTCAATAGGGAACTGGTCAAGGCCATGCACTCCTGATGCATGATTGTCATGGGGAACTTCAACTTCCCTGACATCTCTTGGGATGAAAACACAACCAAGCCAGACAGCTCATGCAGTCTTTTTGCTTGCATTGATGACCTCTACCTAACACAGGAAGTCTATGGACCAACTAGGGGAGAGGCATTGCTTGAAAATGGACATTCACAAGTCCCTGCGCCCAGACGGAATGAACCCAAGAGTCTTGAAGGAGCTGGCTGACATCTTTGCCTCCCCCTTGGCAAAGATATTGGAAAATTTGTGGCGCTCAAATGAGGTCCTGGAAACTGGAAAAGGGAGGAAAGGCAAGAAAGGGAGGAGGGCTGATCCAAAAAATTATAGACCAATCAGTCTGATATCCATCCCAGGAAAAATTGTGGAGAAAATTGTCAAGGGATCCATCAGCACCAGACTAACAAAAGCAAGCCTTTGAAGGTCAGCCAACATGGCTTTGTGACTCACAAGTCTTGCTTGACCAACCTCATTTCCTTCTATGACCAGGTGACACTAGCCCTGGACAAGGGACATGATGTGAATGTCATATATCTGGATTTCAAGAATCCCTTTGACCTAGTTCCCCACAATGACTTCATAGCTAAGCTGGGGAACTGTGGCCTTGATCATTTTACAGATGATGGCTAGGTAACTGACTACAGGGTTGGACCCAAAGAGTACTAGTAGATGGGAGCAAATCAACATGGTGCAGGGTTAGCAATAGAGTCCCTCAGAGCTCAGTTGTTGGATCAGTGCTCTTTAATATCTTCATTAGCAATCTGTACCTGGTAGTCAGATGAAAATTGGTAAAGCTCACAGATGACACCAAATTATGGGGGAGGGCAATCACACTGCAGGACAGGCTGGGGATACAGGCCAACTTGGACACACTTAAGTGAGCTGGTCAAAACGAGATGGCCTCCAATGTTGAGAAGTATAAGGTGCTTCACCTCAGTAGGAAGGACCCTCAACACATTTACGAGCTCAGCAGTGCTACACTCGCTAGCACCATGACCAAAAGAGACTTTGGAGTCTTGACGGACCTCAAAATGAATATGAGTCACTAATGCAATGCTGTGGCTGGCAAAGCAAACCAAGCCTTGGCATGCATTTACCGATGCATCTCAAGTAAAACCAGGGACGTCATTCTCCCACTTTATTCGGCCTTGGTGATGCTGCACCTAGAGTACTGCATCTAGTTTTGGACCCCCACCTTCAGGAGGGATGTGGAAAAGCTTGAGAGAGTCTAGAGGAGAGCCATCCATATGATCCAAAGCCGGAGGGCAGGCCATACAAGGAAAGGCTGAGGGATTTGGGACTCTTCAGTCTGGAAAAGAGAAGGCTCAGGATGTACTTGATAGCAGCCTACAATTATATAAGAGGGGTACATCAGGACCTGTGAGAACAGCTGTTCACCAAAGTTCCCCAAGAGACTATCAAAGTCTAATGGCCATAAACTCTGGAAGGCTGATTTAGACTAGACATAAGAAAAAGGTTCTTTACAATGCAAGTGTCCAGGGTCTGGAACAGACTCGTCCCAGAGGTGGTACAAGCACCTGCTCTGGAGGGTTGGAAGGGACCTCAGATTATCTATTCCAACCCCCTGCTCAAAGCAGGACCATCCCCAACTAAATCATCACAGCCAAGACTGTACAGCCGGGTTCCGCCAAGGATGGAGTTTCCACCACCTCTCTGGGTAACCTATTCCAGTGTTTTACAACCCTCCTAGTGACAAAATTCTTCCTAATATCTAACCTCTTGCTGCAATTTGAGACCGTTGCTCCTCATTTTACCATCTGCTACCACTGAGAACAGTCTAGCTCCATCCTATTTTGAAAACCCCCTTTAGGTAGTTGAAGGCTGTTATTAAATTCCCTCTCAGTCTTCTGTTCTCCAGACTAAACAAATCCAGTTCCCTCAACTTCTCCTTATAAGTCATGTGCCTCAGTCCCTTCACCATTATTGCTGCCCTCTTCTGGATTCTTTCCAATTTCTCCACATCCTTTCTGTAGTGGGGGCCCAAAACTGAACACAGTACTCCACATGTGACCTCACCAGTGCTGAATAGAGGGGAATAATCCCCTTGCCTTGACCTACTGGCAATACACCTACCAATGTAGCCCCGTATGCTGTTAGCCTTCTTGGCAACAAGGACACAGTATTGGTGCATATTCAGCTTATTGTCCACTGTAACCCCCAGGTTTTTTTTTTCAGAGCAGCTGCCCAGCCATGCAGCCCCCAGCCTGTACTGGTGCATGGGATTGTTCTGTCCTACATGCAGGATTTGTACTTGTCCTTGTTGAATCTCATGAGATTTCTTTTGCCCAATCCTCCAGTTCACCTAGGTCTCTCTGAATCCTACCCTTCCCTCCATCATATCTACTACTTCCCCTAGCTTTGCATCATCTGCAAACTTCCTGAGGGTACACTCTGTCCCATCTACCAGGTCATTAATTAAGACATTGAACAAAACCCCTGGGGCACTCCATTTGATACCAGATGCCAACTAAACATTGAGCCATTGATTATAACCCTCTAAGTCCAATGCTCCAGACAGTTTTCTACCCACCTTACAGTCCATTTATCCAGTCCATAATTCCTTAGCTTCCCTGCAAGAATGTTGTGGGAGACCATATCAAAAGCCTTGCTAAAATCAAGGTAAACCACATCCACTGGTCTCCTTGCACCTGCAGAGCCAGTCACCTCATCATAAAAGGCAAATAAGATTGGTCAGGCATGACTTGTTCCTGGTGAATCCATGCTGACTGTTCCTAATCATCTTTTTCTCATCCAGGTGCTTAGAAATTGATTCTTTGAGGATCTGTTCCATGATGTTTTCAGGGACTGAGGTGAGGCTGACTAGTCTGCAGTTCTCTAGATCCTCTTTTTTCCCTTTCTTAAATATGGGCACTATGTTTGCCCTTTTCCAATCATCTGGGACTTCTGATTGCCATGATTTTTCAAAGATGATGGCCAGTAGCTCTACAACCACATCAGCCAACTCCCTCAGCACCCTCAAGTGCATCCCATCTGGCCTCATGGACTTGTACACATCCAGTTTTTCTAAAGGGTCCCTAATTTGTTCTTGCATCACTGAGGACTTTTCCCTCCCTCCACACCCTCCACACCCCACTGTGCTTCCAGTTGCAGTAGTCTGGGAGCTGACCTGTTAAGACTGAGGCAAAAAAGGCATCGAGTACTTCAGCCTTTCCTGCATCCTCTGTCACAAGGTTGCCTTCCCCATTCACTAAGAGACCTACACTTTCCTTGATCCTCCTTTTGCTACTGACATACTTGTAGAAACCCTTTTTGTTACCCTTCACATCCCTTGCTGGCTGAAACTCCAATTATGCTTTGACCTTCCTGACTTCATCCCTACATGCTTGAGCAATGCTCTTATAGTCTTCCCTAGTTACTTATCCAAGTTTCTACTTCTTAAAAGTTTCCTTTTTGTGATTTAGCTTGCTGAAGTTTTCCCTGCTAAGTGCAGGTGGTCTTTTGCAAGACCAGTTTTTCTGTGCATCAGGATAGTTTGTTCCTGCACTCTCAGTAAGGTTTCTTTAAAGTACAGCCAGCTGTCCTGGGCTCCTCTCCCCCTAAGACTGGCTTCCCAAAGGATCCTGCCTGTAAGTCCCCTGCAAGTTGAAGTCTGCTTTTCTGAAGCCCAGGACCCTTACTTTGCTGCTCTCCATCCTTCCTTTCCTCAGGATCTTGAACTCTATCAACTTGTGATCACTGCTGCCCAAGCTGCTTGAATGTTGTAGTCCACTACTACATTTTTCATAAATTCTTCACTGTTTGTGACTAGCAGGTCAAGAAGAGCATGGCCCCTAGTTGGCTGCTCCAGCACTTGTACCAGGAAGTTATCTCCAATACCTTCCAAAAACTTCCTGGATTGCCCTCCCAGCAGATGTCAGGGTGACTAAAGTCCCCCATGAGAACCAGGGCCTACGATCAGGGGACTTCCACTAGTTGTTTGAAGAAAGTGTCATCCACCACTTCCTTCTGGTCTGGTGGTGTATAGCAGACTCCCACCATGACATCACCCTTGTTGCTCTCTCCCCTGACCCTAACCTAGGGACTCTTAACAGGCCTATCTCCAGCTTCATACTGGAGCTCTGGGCAATTATATGGCTCTTCTACATAAAGTGCAAATACTCCTCTTCTCCCCTGCCTGTCCTTCCTGAACAGCTTCCATCCATGACTGTGCTCCAGTCATGCAAGATCCCACCAAGTCTCTTTTATTCCAATCATGTGTCGTGGAAAACACACGCAGCAAACTTTAGCTCAGGTCAGCAGAAGCTTGGTTTATTAGAGAATGCATTCTGGACAGACTCATACACAATTGGAGAATTGTGAAGAGGTCTGACCCCGTACAATAGGTGAGGCGAGTTCATATAGAAAATATGATATCATAAGCATAGCAACAACATATACCAATCAGCATTTGCCATGACTTTGTTAGTAAAGCACATGTCTCTACTTATCTTATTTTAGCAGAATTTAGGAGTTTCTTCTGACTTGTAACCTCACGGGTCACTTCCTGTTTTGGGCTGACTCAGCAGGCTGGTTTGTGGTTACTTTTGTGCTAAGTTGTTGTTTTTACTAGACTAGGACAGGATAGTCCCAGTCTGTGTTAGTCTGGTGGTTTTGGGTCATGTCCTTTTGACTTCCCCATAGCCTAAGCTGAATACATGTTTTGCTCCCCTACACATAATGAGGATTCAACTCCATTTTTCTCTTCTCCCACACATGTCATAGTTCTATAACTGCGCAAGGATTTCCAAGTCTCCCTTCTTGTTTCCCAGGCTCTGTGCATTTGCGTACAGGCACCTGAGGTATCTAGTTGATTGCCCTGATTTCTCAGGTAGTAGAAGAGCACCTCCCCTGTTTCCCCCTCCTGCTTGCTCTTCCTCCAGGTCTCCTTGTTGCTTATCCACTTACCTCAGGGCTTTGGTCTCCATCCCCTGACAAATCTAGTTTAAAGCCCTCCTCACTGGGTTAGCAAACCTGTCTGTAAAGATGCTCTTCCCTCTCTCCATCAAGTGGATCCTATCTCTTCCCAGCAGTCCTTCTTCTTGGATGAACATCCTATGGTCAAAGAATCCAAAGCCTTGCTGGCAACACCACCTGTGCAGCCAGGTGTTGATCTGGAGGATACACCTGCATAGGGTTAGAACACTATGCTACCCTGCCTGCCTCCTGATTCATGGAAATGGTCTAGTGAACAAACTCTGGGAAGATCAGGTTTATTGTTAAATGTTATGGCATGGCTTCTCTTTGCAAATTTTCTTAATGTGTTATCTGGTAACATTAGTGATACTAGGGCGCTTTTTATCATTTTTAGTAGAGACAGCACAACTATGTCAGAAGGAGCTTTTGTACATCACTGGAATTATTTACTAAATTCCAGTCAGTTGCATCTATTCAAGTCTAATTTCAGGCAATAAAACTGCAAATGGATGAGTGAGGGTTGTGCCAATATTCACAAATAGCAAGCAGGATAACCTGACATAACATTAATACTCTTCTTTGGTGGGTTCATTAACAACAGGCTAGAGAAATCTGGATTGCAAGGTAATCTGGGCCCATTCAAATAAAATGCATGTTAACAAAGCCAAGTACAAAGTTATGTATGTAGTAGAAAGGAATGCACACCAGGCTTCAGAATGAGGGACTATACCTTGAAAAGCAATGATATAGGCATTATAGTGGATAAATAACAGAACATCAACTCCCAGTGTGATGCGGTGACAAAAAAAGGCTGCTGCAGCCCTTTAAAGTATAAGCAAGGGAGTAATGAACAGGACTATAGAGCTGTTTTTCCCTTTCCATACGGCATTTGAGACTATAAACTGTAATTCTGCATAATTTCTAGCATCTACATTTTAAAAAGATGCTGCAAAAATTGGAGAGAGTGCAGAAAAGAGCAGAAATTATTTGAGGTCTCTTTTACAGTGAGAGACTTAAAATAGTAATTCTATTTTGTTTAATAAAAAAAGATCAGGAGATAGCTATAAGGATCTTCCTAGGGAGATAATAGTGTACATCAAATTGGACTTTAGAACAGAAAAGTCAAGTAAGAGCCAATAGCTGAAGGTTGAGACCAGACAAATTTAAATTAGAAATGAAGCACAGGTTTTGCACTGTGAGGGTGATGGACCATTAGAATAGATTACCAAAGGAAATGGTATCACTTCATTCTAATATAGAATGGCTCTAGGAGGACTATGTATTCTGCTTACTTACTTCTCACAGGCACTCCCAGGTAGGAGGTCATAGATATGGTTTACTTTGGCAGTAGAGTAGAAAAGTTGAGAGGGAAGCCATATAGACAGGTCCTAAATGGAGGGGTCCCTGTACAAAGTCACTGTTTCTGAATAGAGGCATACCATACACTGAATTACTGGTTTAAGAATCAGTAATGTACTTTCTCAGATGTTCTTTGCATAGCTTTCTGTTTTAATCCTATTATTTAAAAATCAATATTATTTATGTGTCCTGTAGACATCCACCCATAATCTGCCCCCACTCAAGGCTCAGGACATTGTTTCAGCAGCACATGGGGTCCAAACTGTGTCACAAAGCTCTTGGAAAGTATTTCTTAGTACAGATCAAAGATATAGCCATTTGTTTCTCCACATATCTCCTCTGGGGAGAGGCTAGAAACAACCAAAACATTTCAGATATTAGTTACTTAACTTAAGATACTACTAAGAAGTACTCAGCTACTACAGCAATGACTGTAGCATAATAATCAGACCTAACCAGACCAGACCAGAATGCATACCAGTGGAACAGAAACTGAAGAGAGGAAGGAGGAACAGCAGGGAAAGACTGACATCTGTAGCTGGCCAGTAACTGTGATCTTTCCCTGAGTCCCCTTCCAACCACAGTGCTCTGGGGGAGGGACATAGAAACAGCATATAGACCTCTGTCTGCAACTTTTCTGTCTCATTTGTGAGCTGTTTCTGCCTGAGCAACAGCATCTGAAAGGTACTACTGGACTGGCTTGACTTCCTACTCATGCTCCTGCTAGTCTCTATTCTTGGAAAGGATTGGATACAGCTTACTAATTACCCTTGCCTAGAATCCCTCTACTTATCCCTATCCAATCCATTTATTTCGATTTATTCTTCCCTGAAAAATATCTTATTTGTTCTGGGGGGGGGGGGGCATTTCCCTCACACTTTTTTAAAAGAAAACTGTGTTTTCCCTGGCATTGTGATCCATCACTGTGCAGGAAAGCACATAATTTACACATACTCACACACATAGAATAAACA
>JAGPOW010003395.1:61281836-61294520 GCA_030014935.1 Caiman crocodilus
AAGAAGAAAAGATATTATTTAGTTACAGACACATACAGCAATCAGAGAAGGGATATTAATATTATTTGTTAATACACAAATGGCAAACAGAGATGAAGAAGAGATATTAGTTATTTACACACATACAGTAATCAGAGAAGAAGAGATATTAGTTACAGACACGTACAGTAAACAGAGAAGAAGAGACTTTAGTTAGTTACACACAGAGAGAGAACAAGAGATAGTACAGTTGCACAGACACACACACACATTTTCTAGCACAGGAAAGATTAATATGAAGTATGCTGGAAAGTCATGTCTTCTGGCAGGGGAGGGAGAGGGGCTAGAGAGGTTAGGGGGAGACCTGCAAATCCCCACTCCCCCAAAACATAAATGCATCCTTTTTCCTGGCAGCAATGAGTCTTCTACTACCAGTGAGAGCAAGTAAGTGGAAGCAGTACCAGTCCCTGCACCTGCACCACCTCCCCTACCACCAGAAATAGCCACCAGCACTGGCATGACAGCCTCCTCCACCCCAGTTTCATCTTCCAGCATGAGCCTCCCAGTGCCAGAGGAGGAGCTGGATCTGGAAGCAGGGGACCTGAGCACACTAGCAAAATAAATTCTGGGGAACAAGGGGTAATCTAAGTTTGGGCTCCACACCTCTCAAAGTTCCCCTAGAGCCAGGTCTCCTTCTCCAGAAAGCACCTCAGAAGAGTTGAGGTTGAGGTTGTGGAGGCAAGTGGCTTAGATGAGTCAGCTCCTGCTGCTGTTGTGCCTCTGAGGAGGGGTATAAGGCAGGATCCCCGCCCTCAACCCAAAAGTGGGGGGTAGTGTAGTTTGAAATCATTTTGAGGTGGCAGATGACCCCAAGTATGCTATCTGCCAGAACTGCTGGGGCAAGGAGGTGAAACACTTCACCACCACAGTGATGCTGCTGCATTTCAGGAGGCTCCACCTCAGCCTGGCACCAGTGGAAGGGTGCCCAAAGGGAAGTCCGCCTCTCACTCCAAAGGCCCCACCCCAATGAAGCAGAGGCAGGCTGCCCTGGGGTGGTGGCCTAAAGCCGCAGACAAAGGCAAGCACATTCCAAAGGTGAGCGAGATCACCCAGAGCACTGGGGAGATGCTTGCTCTGGATGGCCAGCCCTTGTCCTTAATTGAACAGCTAGGATTCAGGTGGCTTATGGCGCTTGTGGCCCCATTCTAACAAGTGCCTGCATGCACCACCTTTAGTAGGATGGTGGTGCCCACCTTTATATGAGGCATGCAGGGAGTACTTGAGGAAGGAGTTGCACAAGGCTGCTCCACAGGTAGCTCTGCACTTCACTTCAGACATCTGGAGCAGCCAGATAGAAATCATTAGGGCTGTGTGAAATTTCACGGGGTGTTTCATTTCAAACTGTTTCAATGTGTTTTGCGTCTGAAACAGCGAAATTGAAATGAGACAAAAGCCTTCAAAACTGCTTCAAAACAAAACAAGGGCACACAAAACATTTCAAAAGTTTTGAAATGTTTTAAATTTCAAAGTGGGGCTTACTTGGCTTCAGTGCTTGTCCCAGCTGACAGGAGCAGCCTCCTGTTCTGGTGCAGATCCAGGGACTACACCCCGCAGGAGGATTGTGGGCCCCCAGATCTGCACACCAGATGACAGCATGCTGTTGCTGCCAGCTGGGGCCAGTGACAGCACCAATCTTCCCAGCTCTGGTGTGAGTTGCACCCAGAGCCAGTCCCAGCCAGCAGCAGCAGCCTCCTGTCACCTGGCATGCAGATCAGGGGCCCACATGCACCCCTGCGAGGGCTGTGGGGTTCTGTTGGACTCCTCCCAGGGACATAGGCTCTTGATCTGCCTGCTGGATTACAGGAAGCTGCTCCTGCCACCTGGGACCAGCGCCAGGCACAGTCTGCACCCAGCGCTAGGAAGATTGGTGCTACTGCTGGCCCAAGGCAGCAGAAACAGCCTCCTGTCATCTGGCAGGCTTAATGGGGGCCATCCTGCACCCCCAAGAGGGCTGCAGGGCTGTGCCAGAGTCCTCCTGGGGATGTAGGCCCCCAATCTGCCTGCCAGATGACAGAAGGCTGGTTCTGCTGCCTGGGACCAGTGGCAGCACCAATATTCTGAGTGCTGGGAATGAGCTGCACCAAGCACCAGTTCCAGGTGGCAGAAGCAGCCTCCTGTTATCTGGCAGGCAGATTGGGGGCCCACACCCCTGGGAGAAGTCCAGCAGAACCCCCACAGCTGTTCTGGGGGTATGGGCAGGCCCCAAATCTGCCTGCTGGATGACAGGAGGCTGCTGCTGCCAGCTGGGATGGGTGCTGGGCGCAGCCTGCACCCAGTACTGGGAAGATTGGTGCTGCTGCTGGACCCAACCAGCAGCATCAGCCTCCTGTCATCCAGCAGACAGATTTGGGGCCTGCCCATACCCCCAGAACAGCTTTGGGGTTCTGCCGGACTTCTCCCAGGGGTGTGGGCCCCCAATCTGCCTGCCAGATAACAGGAGGCTGCTTCTGCCACCTGGGGCCAGTGGCAGCACCAATCTTACCAGCTCTGGGTGCAGGCTGTGCCCAGCACCAGTCCCAGGTGGCAGAAGCAGCCTCCTGTTATCTGACAGGCAGATCAGGGACCCGCCCCCCCTTGAGGCTACCAAGACACTCAGCGCTGGTGATGCCCTTCTTAGCTAGGTATTCCCTGTAGTCAAGGAGCTTGAGAAACAAATAAAGAAGTTCCAGGGGTTCAATGTTTCTGGCTGGCACAAGCCACTTCCACCAGAAATGCGGCACTGGTTAAGCAGGTGGAGGGCATCAGAAAATGGCTGGACCCTTGTGGTCCAGTATGGTCCATGTGCTGACAGGCATGCACAACCCAAGTGTGAAGGGAAACATGTGCAGCACCAAAACCCTTGAACATTGGATGGAGGTGCTGGTAAACAGAATCAAGGAGACAGAAGGGCAGAGACGAGGAGACGTGGAAGAAGGGGATCCAGTTTCCCGTGCCAGCATTCCCAGCGCCAGCCAGTTTCATCCACACCAGCCACTGCCAATGTGGGATAAGGGCACAGCTTCAATGTTGGGGTCCAGATACACCAGAACCCAGCCTCAGGCAGGTAGCACTGAGGCTTCAGTGGCTACTTATCTCACGAAGGACATGGAGCCACTAGACTGTGATCTCTTGACCTATTGGGCAAGCTGGAGCCAGATGTGGCAGGATTTGGCTCTGGTTACCTGGGAACACCTATCCTGTCCATCGACCAGTGTTCCAAGTGGGAGGGTGTTCAGCATGGCTGGGTATGTTGTGACACCCCACCTCTCCTGCTTGGATCCTGCTTTGGTGGAGCAGCTGGTGTTCCTGAAGGTGAACCTCCTGCTGCTGGGGTTCTCCAAGCTCCACCTGAAGATGGAGTGAGTGCTACCCTCCTCCCTCTGTCCTTACCTATTTCCTCCTTTTTTAAAAAAAACATTTAATGCCCCACTCTCAGAGCTGGAGGCAGCACTTACTGACCAGCCAGCAGGGAAAAAACATCTCCCTGCTGAGCTCCTGTGCCAAGATGAACTTGGCACAGAAACTATGGGGAAGGAGGAGGCCCCTGGTCCTGGACATGACCTAAAATTACATGCTGCCAGGGTTGGGAGGCCTGGTGGGACTGCCAGTGGCACAGCAGCCCCAGGAAATGCCAGTATCAAGGACCTCCCTGGTGAAAGGCAGGTAAGAGGTGCTTTATAACCTTCAGTCACCACATGCCCGCACAGTCCTGGCTGGGGAAAGCCCATATCCCTAAGATCTTTGAGAGGCCTGAGGCTTGCTGATTGCAGTAGAGTTATGAGGATCCATGTGAACTTAGCTGCCTGGGATGCCATCTGTGAGGCATGGGATTTTGGGTTTAAAACCTTTCATCAGGCTGAGGAAGCATCTAGTTGGTGTGTGTGTGTGTGTGTGATCTTCTTGGATTTGGGCTGTAGGAAGTTGGCTTCTCGTGATGAAGCTAGCGAGGTTTGGTGCTTGTTTGAATTTCGTTTCAGCAGGCCATATAATCCAGCCCAGAAATTTTGGTCTGCATTCATGTTGTCTGGAGCCACAGTCACTCCCCAAGCACCTTCTCCATGGGAGCAAAGATTGGCACATTACCATTTCTCCAAGAGCAATGATGGGCCCCTTGCTCTACAGAAGGACCCACTCTCTCTAGCAGCTTCCTCTGGCACAGCACAACCTATAGACTATGTATTGTACTTAGTAGTGTTTTATATTACATTAAGTAATTTCCTTTGTTTTCTGCAACAAATCTATTTTATATTTATACTGCATGTGAGGAAGGGGTTTTAATTTATGTGGGACACCCTAGTAATGTATTTAGTGTTTCCCAGATGATCTGGGTAGGGCCTCAAGACAAGGTAAAATATGTTTAGACCCAAAAATTGAACCTGGCCCTTGTTGCTGCTGACTGTTGCCCGGCAGAAAGGTAATACAATGTTTCTCTGTCATTAGCTAGTAGTTGATCTTGAGTGTCAGTCTTCAGTTTCAGTGCAGAGCTCATTTGAATGTCATGCTTTGCAAACGCTATGAATTTGTGCATGAGTTAGTTCATTCATGATAAGAGGCAGAGAGGACAATGTAACAGGAAGGATAATAGTCCTCCAGTAGATGCATAAGTTTACTACCTAAAGCACATTCTCCTGAACAGAACTGCAGGACATATCATTAATTTGCCTTCTTCCTCCCTATGTGAATTTATAAAAGCCTTTAATCTCTCTGTGGGCACATCTACATGTATAATTAAAGTAGCTGAATAAACTCTGATGTAGTTTGCGCTGGAGTTTATTGCTTCTGGGTGCCAAGTTTGCACATGTGCCTGCGACTGCAACATGTTGAGCTGAGGCAGAGCAGTCCCATCTGGCAGACAGCGTTAGGGATCAGCCTGCCAGCCCAGTCTGCTATGACCCAGTTCAATGTGCTGCAGAGCAGCTGGCTGGCAATAGACAGCAGGCAGCCCCTACGCTGAAAAACCCTCATGCCCCAGCCAGCCCCATCAGTATCTTTATGTGCATTATGGCAGAATAAATAACTCCATCATAGGATAGTACTTGTTTCTGGCAGCACTAACCTTTGATGGAGTTAAATTATTTACTCCATGCTAATAGCACTGCACATGTAGACACTGATGTTTTACTGTGCAGCTAATTATTCAGCTCCACAGTAAATGTCTCATGCAGACATGCCCTGTGTGTTTATCTTCTTTCCTTATTTCTTTTACATGTTTTTTCCCTATAGTAAAAAAACCTGATGGGTTCTATCAATGGTAGGTACTTGTATTCAGTCCTTGGTTATGTTATGAAGAGCGCCAATTGGAATGGAGTTGTTGGAAGCATTAATCTCCATCCTGTCAGAATTTGGCTGAAGTCAACAACTTTTTCCCCCCACCATGAAGTCATCTCAGTTTTCAAGCACTCCTGCCCGCTGTGTTCAGGTGAATTCAAACCTCTACATTATTTTCCCTACCCTTTTCAGTCCTCATTTTGGATTTATTTTTATTATTAAATAGGCAGAAAGAAGCAAAGCCCAGAGGTCCCAAACAAGACTGACTACTGTGCTAAAGACTGAAAAAACTTACAGGAAGAGACAATCCTGTCTCTGAAGAGAACATGATCTAAGAAAACACTGGACATATTGTTATATTATTATAAAATATATTCCATGAATTTAAAAATATTATAAATGCACCAAATTAGACATAACTCCTCATTCCTTCCTGAAAATGACACATCACCAATGCCAGAAAGTACCAGGGGCTTCAGAGAACTCACCCTAAGAGTTTACTAGGCAACCCTTACAATTCCTTGCAGACATGAAACTCCAAATGATCTTGACAGGGACAGACTCCCCTGAAAGTAAAAACTGAAGGGCTAAGCATGCCAAAGCATGGAACTGAAAATAATTTGTTAGAACTCAGCTTACAAACAGATCTAATTTTGGGAAAAAGCACTATTCCTCCTTTTTTAGGATGACATCATAATAGGATATTCAGTCAAGTTAGTTGTACCAACCTAAATTTTGGCATCACCACTTTCCAGTACTGTACAATCTAACTTAACAGTAAACAGCATTGCCCAGTGCCCACTAGAAGAGGCTTACTGACTATTAACTTTGCAGAAAATAAAACAAGCAAACATTGAAAGTCTCAAGGTATTGCCTGTCTAAGTGGTTATGTGATCTCACTGGCATATCTTCATAGCCTCCCTCCCAACCAAGACTCTGCCACCAATAAAATAAGTCCTAACAACTCACTCCTGTTTGGGTACAGTACACCAGATAGCAGCAGCTAGACAAAATAAATGGGTAAGATCCACTCTGCTGCATATCCCAGGACTATGGTCACGATCTCAGTCTCAGGCCCAGTACTTGGAAAGAGCACTCAAGTCTACTCTTAAGTGACTCAGAACCACTCCTGATCTGTCTAATCTGCCTACTTGCTGAAGTCAAGTATGTCTCAGCAGGGTTGAGTGGCCAAAACTTATTTTTTGTTGTTGGTAGACCCAGGGACAGGAAAGAAGTCATATAGACATAGACATCATTTTTCTTTTCATTCTTCCCACTCCTAACCTTTACTTGTAGTTGCCGTCCAATGACTTTTCTTAGCTTTAGACAGTAAAATCTTTGGCACAGAAATTGTTCATTTGTTTTTAACAGGTCCAATATCACATAAATAACAAAGTAATAGTAGGGACAAATAACCTAAAAAACCCATCTCCTTGCCTCTGTGATTTCTCTCAATTATTTCAGATGACCAAATGTAGTGCACTTGCTAAGCTGCCATCCAATAAAGGTATTCTGTGAATGTCACTTTGCATTCTGTAGACTGCACTGAAGATGTCAGTTACCATGTGTTTCCTGTTTCAAAGCGGTTTCCACACCATACAGCCCTTGAAGCAAGAACTTCAGGATACTTCTTGGAGCTGGATGCCAGGTCCATAAAAATGAGTGGAGTGAGACAGGCATGTGTTACTTATGAAGGAAGAACAGAGAAAGGGGAACTAGTCTTTAAATTCATGGAGTTATACCCTCTCAGATTTGAACACGAGTCTTGACCTTTTGTCTGGTAGATTAGATACTTGTAATCCATATAATGAGTGGAGGGAAAAGAACAGTGAAGTGTAGATTTTCATCTCAAGGCAAAATGAATGGCATCTCTACTCATTATGTGTATAGTACATCTCCATTTATGTTCAGTCTCTTCTGTTTATTGTTATCAGATAACACTGTTGGGGCACCACAAATATATCATAATATTACATCTTCATTTCCTAACCTAATTAAAACTCATTTCAAACTACTTTACAGATCCATAATTTGTATCTGTACTTGACTTAGACAATTTCTCTCTTTCTCAGGAGTCACTGCTGTGTAATTCTCCTACAGAAATGGTACATTTCTATTCAAAATACCTCTAACTTGTGCCTGCAAGATTAGCTGCAAATTACAGTAATTTGATTTAGTTAAAAAATTTCTGGTAACAAGCAATAATTTATAAACATCTTCTGACAACTATAATGATTATTACATAGATAATAAGCTATACAGTGATATAAATGATTATATCACTTTTTGATTGTGAAAGAATGGTTATGTTGTCATGATTTATAAAATAGTATATATACTTCCACATTGCATATAAACTGCTGCAGTGTTTCCAATTTTTTTGAAGCACTGGGGTTCTTCATCATTTAAATGTTTTCATTGTGATGGGAATATTTTACTCTAAGTACAAAAATTCCAAGTACTTTAGTTTTCTATATACCTAACTTTTGAAAGAAATGCCTCCATAAAAAGTTTAAAAACTACTTAAATGTTTGCTGCTAGTACATTGCCATTTGGTAAAAATTCCTGTCCTACTGGAAACTGATCAAAAAAATACCAGCCAAAACAGTTAAAATCCAGTTCTCTGAGTGTACCAAATGAATTTGTACCCTCAGTATGGTTTATATAGCTGCCAAAAGCATAGTTTTTATACAAACCAGATTGTCTTCTTTGGCAATTGTAACAGAAAGATGAAAAAAATGTGGTGTCTGCCTAACTTCTTTCTGCACAACTGCACTTGTTTAAATGGAACAATCCTTAAACATGTGGGTTGTGAGTGAGGTGTTCAAGCTGTTAATTTGACTTTTTGTAGACAGAGTGGAACTCATATAAACAGAAGCAAGCAAGCTACAGACAAAGGACTAAAGAACAAAGTGAGATTCGGGATCTACTACATGGCCTTTAGCACATTTAGATAAATTACCAGTAACATTTAACTTGTTTCCTAAGGGCATGCCTGGATGAAATGAGGGCCCTAAATTGAAGTGGTGGGTTTTAAAAAACACTGCTTCAATTTAGGGCTGATTAAACCCCCAGGTCATGCACACACCCTGCTGACTCACCTGCCTCAGTGAGGGAGGGGAGGGCAAGCTCCTGGTGGCTAGAGCAGTCCCTGGGCTACAGGGGTGGCTGGTGCTTCTCTCTGTGGCAGCAGTGGACCTCCCAGGCAGCACCTGCCTGCAGGCACCTGACCTGGGTGGTCCCAGGGGGGGCACCACAGCTGTGGAGGGAAGCACTATGCCCCTTCGGAGCTCAGGCAGGCAGGCTCTAGAGTGGCAAGAAAAGAAAGATCAGGCTCTCACTTTTCTTGGGTGGAGTCTGCTTTCCTGGGCTGCTGCCAGGCAGCCTGCAGGGCTTCCTGCAACACGGTGCAGCTGCACAGAGCCCAGTGCTTCATTTTGCAGCGGTAGGGGCAGCAAACTAAAACTCCTCAAAGGTACCTTAAGAAACATTTAAGGTACAATTACACTGCTGAATGTCCTACAGCAGCTGGAATTAATGCACAATACACCACTAAGGCATGCAAACACTGACACCATTAAGGCAGTACAAAAGCATCTAGTCCTCTTTAAAGTGTTGTGCACACACGCCTCGTTTCAGCTATACTTGGCCTAAAACTCCTTCCCAGGTAAACAAATGTTGTAGGTACACCGCAAAAAAAGTAAGGAATCAAGGCTGGGAAGGGATTTCTTTTACAGGAATTATGCACAGTGGGCTGGGGTGCGGCTGAGGGAGAAGGGGACAAAGAAGCTGAGAACTTCTACTGTGTATAGTATAATTTTTTAGATGGCATTTAAACTTGTCAATGCTGATCATCCCAATGTTTTCTGTGCTGCAGTGATCTGTGAATAGGAGAGACTGCATTCCTTTTTATCTGAGCACTGCTTCTCATTATTATTCCATATAAATTTCAAAGCATATCACAGCAGTATTTGTGAAAAAATGTTCTTCCCTTATACACACATAGTGTCGAGCAAACTTGCCTCGCTATGGAAGTAAATAGGCAAGAGATATAAACAGAAAAAGCTGTAACCCAACATCACTAGGATCCATGCCTTCCTTCTGCAACTGTATGCCATATCTGCAGTTGAACATGCAGATTTTGGATTGGCCAGGCCAGTCATCTCGAGACTTCTTATGACTTCCCTATCTAATGGACGATCATAATTCTTGCATCAAGGGACTGCTGACAATGCACATAATGTTAGGGAATTTAAGTTCTATGAAAATTTGGTAGAGCAAAGTTTCTCCTGAGATTACTCTACAGTACAGTATCAAATTTGGATCACATATCAGTACATCCACTGGACTCAGAATCCAGGACTCCATTTTTTAATCATTGCTTCTGACCCACAACTGCAGTTCTTAAACTCTGGCATTGCCATAGCTACTTTTTTTTTTCTTACTTATTCTCAGTTTCTGGCTATTTTTGTTCACAACCATCCATTCTAACTATTCCTCTTACTCTTCCTTACCCTTTGTATAATTCCAGGATATTATCTTTCAGATCTATCTTTTGAAAACTCTCTGATCACCTGCAAACATGGCTGTGGCTGCTTATGCAGTCTGCAGCAATTCTCTACCTCAATTCCAAGGACTTTTAAATGCTAAGGCTCATGATAGCTTCTGTTTAAACAACAACAAAGAGTACATTCTAACACTTTTCTTTGTGAGGAATAGCACTAGAAGCCAAATATAGAAATTGTTAAGTCTGGAAGTTTGTGTTTTTCTAGGATTACAGTCTCCATAAAAACCATTCAGGGCTGGTAGTTTTGATCTGTGGAACAGGAGAAGCTAGACCAGTCTGGAGTTATGGATCCAGGGAAGGGATATAGTTGGAGAATATGACTTGAAGGTCCTAAGGAATCCCTAAAGTTTACAGGATGTGGGATATATGACCCTCAAAGAGCCATATTATGTTCTTCCAGTTTCCAGGCTTTGGGAAACTTTTCCCCTATTGCCAAAGCTGACCCAACAGGTTGGAAACTACCTACTAATAAGGCTCAGTGGAACACCATCACAGACAAGTGAGCAGGAGGAGGCAGTGACAGGGACAATAAAAGAGGTGTCTGCATGGGATCCAAAAAGCAGTAAGAAGCAACCAGAGGCAGTAGGAATAGGGTTGTTTTCTCTTTGAATTGAATGGGAACAGCTGATTGGAGAAGAGAACCTTTTGTCTTCAATTCTTTTGACCCTTTACTCCCAAAACATTATGCCAGCTGTACATGTTTTCTTACTGTAACCTGGCAGTAGATACCCAGACTCCTACACACTTGGTAGGTTTTGAAGCCCTATCCTTGTTCTTAGAGATTCTGCAGCATTATATGGGAGGGGGTGAGGAGGCTAGGGGTTGTTGCTACGCAGATACTTGGTTTTTCATAACATAATTGCCTCCCTCTGAAGACTCCATAAAGACTATTGGTTTGGGCTTCCCATCTTTAGATTGCATATTACTGGAAGAATGGGATTACTTTCCAACACAACATAGGGAATTTTTTGTTTAAAAGCATTAAAAAGGGAATTTCTCATACCTAATGGTTTGAGAAAGCTGCCAGCATGTTAAGGGTTATAAAAGAATGTTTTAGAAAGTCTCATGTCCACAAATACAAGGTACCAGATTTATCCATTCTGTCACTATGCTCATAAGGAAAATCCTTTTTGTACTCCCAGCTCACTTGTGCTCTGCTATTCTTTTAAGGTATATCTTTAATTCAGAAGCTATTATGGAATCTCCTTAAAATTTTACAGGCATATTTTCTGAAAGAGTGAGTTGCTAGAGTCGTTAAAGCCTCTCACTGTGTCTCTACAGGCATGCATCTGAGCCTTACTATAGATTTGTGGTAAAAGCTACCCACGGTCAATCCAGCTGTAAATGTGTGCCTGTTTTCTTTGGCTGGGTAGTCAAAAGTAGCTGAATGTGATGCTACACATATCCCTCTTTTGTTTGCTTTCAGCTGCAGAAACTGATGTGCTGTCATTTTGCTCGTACTATCTTTTCGATGTAATTTCTTACATTATTTAAGCCATATTACAGACACTAGACTTGTGCCTAAAGCCAATACATCATAACAGAAATAGATTTTGGGGTGTTGTCCCTTCATTCATTACATTTCAACAACTACAGGTATTCACAGACATAGACTACACATTTTATTGTGCTGGTATTTACTATCCAAAACCCATTTTAAATGATTTCTGAGGCTAGATATGCATGAACAAGAGCTGAATAGATGACTCATAAATCAAATCAACATTTGATTATCACTGTCTTCATGCACTTCTCTCACTTGAAAAAGCTATTGGTTGAAATATTCAAAAGTACTGAAGTGACTTAGGAACAAAGTTCTATTTACTTTCAGTGAGAGTCAAGTGCCTAATTCTCCTAAGCACTTTTGAAAAGTTCATCCATCCCATCTAATACAGAGATAGCCTTAGGCCTAATTAAAAATAGCACTGTGCCATTCCTCTAAATTAATCTAAGAATACTAAATTGTCCCACATTCACAGAGGCAATATTAAGGTTGGGGAACAATTTGTGCATGACTTTTTGGCTTATGCAGACTCAGTTGATGAACTCAAAGGGCACATCTACACATTCATAAATGCACTTCTGGTTATGCACATTAAATGCAGTACCTCCATTGTGAGGTACCAGAAAAATGCAGATTAGCTGATTTTAATACACGTTAGCTAAAAAGCATGGTTTCTGTGATGCTTTAATGTGCATTAAAATAGGCTTATCCATATTAAAGCATACGCATTGACTTGCCCAAAAGGATGATGCTGTAAGAGCCTACACTTTTAACTTCTCCTTAATTAAGTTTTCTGTGTGAGAATCCAGATTGGTAATGTGATTATGATTTCTTTACTGTGACTAACCATACAAAACTGCAACACAAAACTTAAAGAATTACTTCAATATTCTTTGGAAAAGTTAATACTAATAAAAATTGTGCTTAAAACTTCTTTAATTACAGTTTACCCATTTGTACTTAGGACAGACAAGTACTTAATTTTTTTTAAAGATTGCTGACATTAGGAAACCTATATATCATATATCCTATACTGAACTCCAACTAGCCTTGAGCATCAAGGACAATAAAAAGTCCTTTTTCAGATATGTGGGGAGCCGGAGGAAAAGCAGGGGCAACATTGGACCCCTGCTGAACTAGATGGGACAACTGACAACTGACGCTCAGCAAAAAGCCAATCTATTAAATAGGTTGTGTCAGTCTTTCATCAGTTCCATGGGACGCCCAGGCCTGCTATGGGACAGGGAAGTCTGGGTGAGGGTGATCCCCTGCCCTCCATTAATGCTGACTTCATGAAGGAACATCTTGAGAAGCTGGATACCTTCAA
>JAGPOW010003395.1:61294620-61310260 GCA_030014935.1 Caiman crocodilus
TTCAAAAAGGATGTGGAGAAGCTTGAGAGAGTCCAGAGAAGAGCCATGCACATGATCAGAGGTCAGGGAAGCAGACCCTACAATGACAGGCTGAGAGCCCTGGGGCTCGTTAGCCTGGAAAAGCGCAGGCTCAGGGGTGATCTGATGGCCACCTATAAGTTTATCAGAGGTGACCACCAGTGTCTGGGGAAACATTTGTTCACCAGAGCACCCCAAGGGATGACAACTAGATCCAATGGTCATAAACTACTACAAGACCATTTCAGGCTGAACATAAGGAAGAATTTCTTTACTGTCTGAGCCCCCAAGGTCTGGAATAGCCTGCCACCACAGATGGTTCAAGCACCTACATTGAACACCTTCAAGAGCAAACTGGATGCTTATCTTGCTGGGATCCTATGACCCCAGCTGACTTCCTGCCCTTTGCGCAAGGGTCTGGACTCAATGATCTTCCGAGGCCCCTTCCAGCCCTAATGCCTATGAAATCTATACCACCCTAAGTGTTCTATTATAAAATGTCATGATTTTCTGAATTTAAAAAGTGCAAATGCTATACTTGAGGGAGCTTTCAATAGATTTGATATTCTTTAATGTAATAAAAGAAACAGCAGAGTTGAGGTAACTACTAAGTACATGGGTACAATGAGCTCATTTCTGCAATATAAAATAAACTTACTCAAAAAGAAATCTAATTGTAATGCCTCAGGAAATATTACCTTATGAATATGAATTTGTAGTTGTACTACAAGATAAGAAGACCGAAGATGAAAGCAGCACTAAAGAACTTCAGAGAGACTCATAGATCTTAAAATTTAGAGCTTCAATTAGGTATATTATATAGGATTGATAAAATAGAGAAAAAAGTAGTAACAAAAAAGTACAGGCTGGACAAGTTCAACTTTGCATTCACCCTTTATCAACAAAATGGCCTCTCTTCCTGTACCTCCTCTTTATTTGCACCCTCTACTCCCTATGGGCTCCTACAGACATGCAGGGAACCTGCTCTGTTACTCTAGAAAAGGCAGACTCGATTAATTGAGTCTTCTGGAGCACAGCAATTGACGCGCTCCAGCAGCCTTCCACATCACATGCATCAGTGTCCCAGTGTATCCCTATAGTGAAAAAATGGTGGTGGACCACTCTGAAATAAAACATGTTCAAACAGCTTTAGATCAAAGCGTTCTGCTGCCATTTTTCCAATGCAAGGATGCTGATACACATGACACTTGACACGCTGACTCTTTTCATTAGCATGGTTTGCTAAAGAAAACACCTGATGGTGAGTCCCAGCACACATGTAAAAATGTCCTGTGTTAATTTACATCGTGCTTTGATATAAACCTGCAGTGGCTTATCCTTTGGGCACAGCACTGTAGTTTTTAACTGTTGCCAGGTGGGGCCATTTTAAGGATGTAGGCAGGCCTGAAGAAATATACCTAAGTGGTCAGCCTGAAGAGATTTTAAAACTCTAAGTAATTTCAGTGTGAATCTTGCAAAAACTACATAGGGCAGATTAGCAGGATGTTTAAATGAAGCAGACTGATAGGTTAAGCAAATGGTAAATTACACAATTTAAATTTAGCAAGAGAAAACCCTAGGCTTCAGAAAATCAAATTTAAATGGACTATTAGTCAAGAAACAAAGATTTGTAAAAGTCCTTTGTATATTTTATAGGGTATGTATTGCCATTGCAAGCTTATGCAGTGTAACCAAATTCCTAAAAGATCATTAGGACAGATAAATACAAGGAGTTTTGTTTGTGTGACCGTGAACTAAGGAAGGAAACAGCAAGGAAGTGATAAGAATACATTCCAGACCAGTGAGGAAAATAATAAGTAGCATCATACATATATCACTTTGTCAATCTTTTTTTCCTCCCCCATTTCCTTTGTTAAGGTAGTTATGGTACATCTGCACCTCTGTAGCTTTCTCTCTTTCCCCACTATGTCTTTTCCTTCCCTTATTTCTCTCCAGTTGCTTTTTGCTCTCTTCTACCCATCTTCAGTTTCCTCCCACTATGACTTCTCATTCTTTTCCTGCCAGCTTGGCTCTTATTCAAAATATGAAGGGAATATTTTGCTGAAAATATAGCTTTGAAATGTAAGTGCTTACAATGAAGACCAGCAGGCACCACAGAAATTCACCCTGTTTTCCTAACTTTTATTTTAACTCAGTACAGAAATAACATTTAACAGTGCAGAATTTTAGAAGGGAAAGAGAAAAAAAATCCTGTGCAGTAAACATGCCACACAATATCATAGATTGTGTTTGTTACCATTCTTTCATAGCCCCCAGAAAAGAAAAAAGTAGACAAACACAGGAGAAAAGAATTGACTATGTTCCTCTAAAGGATTCTAT
This sequence comes from Caiman crocodilus, assembly GCA_030014935.1. NCBI lineage: Eukaryota > Metazoa > Chordata > Crocodylia > Alligatoridae > Caiman > Caiman crocodilus. Next base: position 61,296,979 of record JAGPOW010003395.1, read on the forward strand.
TAACTCTCAAACTTTTTCAAAATCAAAACAATGATATTTTGTTATAAGAAAGCAAGTCAAAATATTACAGGTGTATTATTTATTAATAAAGTTTGTAAACCTGGACTTGAACCAGAACACTTCTGAATGTCTCTGAACTTTTGACAAGGTCTAGGCAAAGCCTTTGGTGTACCTAAAGTCAACACAGAATATGATTTTAGATAAGAAAGGTGGCATTTAACCACCTTTCTACTATCTGATGGTTTAATCTCTAAAATATGCTGGATAGGACAAATATCCAGAGACTGTCCAGAGAACCACGTTTCATCTCTGTCCTTCCTAGCATAAAATGAGGGCTACTTTATATATATTTTAACTTCCCATGGCTTAAAATGCCCCTTTCAATGGCTGGAGATCAGCTGATTGCACAGCCATTATGATCATGTACACTTTCCTTCCTAGCCATACCATTCAAAATGGGGACCTGAAGCTGCCACTACAGTCACTCTTTGACACTTGTAGATTGAATCACTAATTTTTCTGATAACTAATTTTGTTGTGTATTTTTCAAGACCCCTTATAAGGCTGATTATCTGTGAATCAAGAAATAATTACACACATTTCATAACTGCTGCTTCTAATCTACATGCTGCCATATGGGACTAGCTTCAAAGCTATCAGTCTATGGCTTTCATACTGCCATGCTCTAATCATGAGATAAACACCTAATTTCTCTTCTTAAAGGACCAGAAAGAATAGCATGCTCTCAAGGTTAATCTTTAAAGGTGTTTTGGCATCTAACTGGATGCATCTATGTGAGACGCTAAATGCAAATTTGACTAATGTTACTATGCATTAGCTCATTATAGCAAAAGCCATACTATTGTGTTAATGCACAGTAGAATTAGTCTACTGCACATTAACATCACCAAAAAATCATACACTGGCACTACTGTGCAGTAGCACAAGCTACTGCACATTCAACTAGTACCTGGTGTTACACGTACTAAACGTAATGTGCTGTACCTATGGCACACTAATGCACACGTAAACATGCCCACTGACAGCAGTGAGCATCTTTAGATATTCACTCATCTATTAGAAGATTCACCCATATGCCCATCAGAAACTAGGTAGAGAGGGTCATGTCTGGTAGTTCACAATGGGTGAAAGTTGCTGTGACAAACTTCATTTAAGTCATAAATAAGAGAACAGCATAATCTATGTTGCTGGGCATGTGTGTGTGTGTCCCTCCCTTATACCTTTAAGATCACCTAAGAGGACTGACCTCCAAACCTTGAAAAAATATATTATTATGCCTTTAAAATGATAGATAACATGCGAAAGACCAAAATAATCCTTCTTGGATTTACAGCTACTGTCAGTGCAGAGCATCAAAGCAATCAAACTAAAAGCAAGACAAAAAAACTCACATATCAAGAGCCTTCTGATGAAGGAAAAAAGCCCATCAGAAATTTGGAATGAGCCTTTTGTTACTGCAATCAGCCAAGACTGGGCTCTTTGCACTTGTAGCAGCATGAAATCTTATTACTAAAGAGCAGCTTCAGCATTTCTAGCTTCATCAAGATTCTAGAAATAGAGGAAATAAAGGGACTGGCTCAGATGCAAATGGATCTAATGAAATCACATCACTGAAGGAAATAAAAAAAAATCACTTTGAGCACTAAAAAGAAAGAAAAGCGTACATAAAATTGAATTGTGTTGAGGGGGAAGTAAAATGCTCTTCACTGTGCGCATCTACACATGCACGTTTATTACGTTGTAACAAAAATTATTGTGCAGGACCCAAAATTACTGAGCAGTATGGGCACATCTACACATGCACATCTATACTGCACAGTAAATATGATGACTTATGCTAACTTGAATGTAAATTTGATACCTCCAGCATGATGCAGGTATCAAATTTATGCCTGATTAGTGACTACACAGTAATGTACATGTAGATGCCTTACTTCACAGTAACACTGTGTAGGTGGACTGACCTGGGACTAACCTGTTGCATTAGAACCTGTGAATCATAAAAGTGTCCATTTTAGCTTAGTGAGATTTCTGGCATGCAAAGTTATTCATTTGTCCATGTATTCATAGAAGAAAAGCCAGAATCACTTTTCAAAATATGATCTTATATCACTTTGTATAATATAATCAATGGCTTCATAAACAGATTCTGATGCTGGGTAAGCCTTGGAAGTGTTACGATACAATAACATACACTCATCGTGGTACACCATGAAGACAAGGTACTTATTTCCCTTTCAGTCATACAACCTGAATAGCATGAGAAAGTAGGAAGATGTTAATTAGTCACATGATTTTTGAAGTGCTACATTCTAAAATGTTTGGCATATCACAAGGCTATAAAGTGGATTAATGTTCTAGTATTTTGTGCCTGAGAAAATGGAAATGTATTTAAGTTTCTATTATGTCCTAACTGACAGAGTTAGAAAGTTACAGTTAGATAGATAGTTAGAGTTAGATAGATAGTTAAATAGTTAGCTGGAGTCAGAAGTGGACTGGCCAAGTTCATGGATGACACCAAACTTTGGGGCAAAGCATCCACATCAGAAGACAGGCGAGTGATCCAGGCTGACCTGGACAGGCTCAGCAAGTGCGCGAAGGAGAATCTCATGGTGTTCAACACTGATAAATGCAAGGTTCTCCATTTTGAGAAGAAAAACCCGCAGCATCCTTATAGGCTCGGCCGTGCTATGTTGGCTAACACTATGGAAGAAAGAGACTTGGGGATCATCATTGACCACAAGATGAACATGAGCCTGCAGGGCAATGCTGCGGCTAGTAAAGTGACCAAAACGCTGGCTTGCATCCATAGATGTTTCTCAAGCAAATCCCGAGACGTCATTCTCCCCTTGTACTTGGCCTTAGTGAGGATGCAGCTAGAGTACTGCATCCAGCTTTGGGCTCCACAATTCAGAAAGGATGTGGAGAAGCTTGAGAGAGTCCAGAGAAGAGCCATGCACATAATCAGAGGTCAGGGAAGCAGACCCTACAATGACAGGCTGAGAGCCCTGGGGCTCGTTAGCCTGGAAAAGCGCAGGCTCAGGGGTGATCTGTCGGCCACCTATAAGTTTTTCAGGGGTGACCACCAGTGTTGGGGAAACGTTTGTTCACCAGAGCACCCCAAGGGATGACGACTAGGTTGAATGGTCATAAAATATTACAAGACCGTTTCAGGCTGGACATAAGGAAGAATTTCTTCAATGTCCGTGCCCCCAAGGTCTGGAAGAGCCTGCCACCGGAGGTGGTTCAAGTGCCTACATTGAACACCTTCAAGAGTAACTGGATGCTTATCTTGCTGGGATCCTACGACCCCAGCTGACTTCCTGCCCTATGGGCAGGGGGCTGGACTCAATGATATTCCGAGGTCCCTTCCAGCCCTAGTGTCTATGAAATCTATGACAGGAGAGTTCCCAAGAGTATATTGACTTTCTGAAGCTCCACCTTTGCACACCTTTGAGAGACTGATTTTCCTGTTGTTTTCTTCTGACAGAATGGATCTTGTCTCAGACAGCAACCCATTACAGGCGATCCTTTGCAAAAGAACACAAGTGAAAACAAGTTAAGCAGATTCTGTAGCAGATGTTTTTTGTCTCTAAATCATTGCCGGCCACATCTACATGAAACGCTGATTGTGCTGTCATTAATCTACAGTCATTTAGTACTCGTATAAACTTGTATAAACAAATACTACTACTTGTATAAACAAGTACTAAATGACTGAGCAGTAACTGGCATTACTGCAACAATGCTGAACGGCTTTAGGTGATGCTAACTGCATGGTAACTCCTTATTACTGCATAGTAACGTTGTGTCACACTTCCTGCCATGTAATGTTACTGCACAGTAGTAATGAGCTACTGCGTAGTCAGCATCTTGTGCAGACATGCCCGCCCAGTATTACATGGTTAGCACTTGATCTGAGCCTACAAAAGGCCAAGAAGTGATACAATGGGCATGTCTACACATGTGCATTTAATGAGCATTAGCCCAATTTAAGGTGCATTAAAGGTGTGCATCTACCTAAAGGGCATGTATAAAGCAGGTATCAAATTCAGGTGTGAATAGTTGAGTCACATTAGTGCGTCTGCACGTGCACTAATGCGACTTAGCTATTTTTACCTAAAGTTAATGCATCTTAATGTGCATTAGTGCATCTATGTGTAGATGCATGCCTAAATCACTTCAGTATGCCTTAAGCAAAGGTGCATTAAGTTTAGGCACATGTAAATATGTGTCTAGACACACCCAGTAATGAGTGCAAGGTCAAGCTCTCTGATCCAAATAGTAGAATGGCTTCCCCACCCAAAAAAAAACCTGACCAGAATAGCTACTACAGTAATAACTATTCTACATCTCCCCATATGTTAAAAAAAAAAGAAGAAAGAAACATCTTTACTTTTATTCCAGAATAGTTACTCTACAGTAATTGTTCTAAATCTAAATTAATTTTATTTGGGATTAGGACACCCACATGGGGAGCTGTTGCAGAACAGATCGTTCCACAATTAGCAGCTGCAGTGGCAGTGACAGTGGCATCTGGGCTGGCAATGCAGTTGCTGCCTTCCTTGCATCCCTTTTAAGTTGACGCTCACCCTTCCTTATGCTACTGGGCCAAGTTTTCTCAGTTGTGTTTACCTATTTTTGCACTTCCTCATGTACGTCTATACAAATATGTGCGCGCTCTCTCTCTCCCTGTCTCTCACACACACACACACACACACACACACACACACACACACACACACACACACACTGCTGCAGTTACAAACAGACATGGATACCTTTTTACCAAAATAGGCAATACATAATCAGATGCAAATGAATTTGAAGAGCATTTTTATATACAAGGTACACATTGGGGTCTGTTTACACATGGATATTTTTTTCTTAATGTATTATTTTTCAACAAGTAAATTTTGGCTGTTCAGTGCCTCGCAGTGACCCCATTTGGGGTCATTTAATTTGCATTAGTCTTTATTTAGGGATAACTATCCCATACTATGGGGGTTTTTTTCTTATTTATGCCATTTATCACTTATGGTTTACTATGTTGCAAAATACTTTGCTTTAGACAACACAGAATTTAGCAATAAAATATGACACCTTTTCCCTAATCATAAATATTACAAAGAAGGATTTTATTGCTAATGATAACACATATTTACAATCAATAATGGGGAAATTCAGATTAATACTTTCAGCACCACTTTCCTTTCTTTTTTGTGTCCATGTGCTGGCAAGGTATTTAGCGGAATTCACGGATTCATTGAAATCTTAGCTGGCAACTGTGGACCTTAGCAGTCACAACACCCCAGGCTCCTTCAGCACCACTGTGATGATGTAAATTACCTTAGGACTGTTGTGAACATATAAAATAGATATTTACAGCTTTATTAGGAATATGATTTTCAGAGCCAGGGTAATTGAAAACTTCAGACTAGCAACAATAATATATCTTCTTTTTGTGGCTTCCACAGATTATGTGGATTAGAAATGGGGCAAATTATAGGAGCATTTTAATTCCTTTATTCATAACACCTTGTAAAAATGTTACTGAAATCCCTGTACATGTACTGTTGTTTTATGTTTTGGATGGCAACATCCTGCTGAAACTATTTCCATCTTGTGCTAGATTGGTAATGAGTTACAGAGCATTTTTCCTCAAAACTAGCCTTGCTTTACTGCAGGAGACAACGCTCTCATCTGAGAGCTATTCAGCTGTTTTCAGTTTCACTGCTAGGACAGTTGCTACCATCTCAAAATGAATTACAGTTATTCTCAGTAGAGAGCTCACCGGTGAACTGACACATGGGGATGGTTTCTCTTTCAGCAGAGGACAGCAAATAATGGGAGAAATGTGGCACTGTGTGACTGAATTGGAAAAGATCATTCTGGTTTATTAAAAACTACCAAATCCCATTAAAAACTATTCCAAAAAAGTACTTAGGGGAACTCAAATCATCACAGTATTAAAAAAAACTATTTATATTTAGTTATTTAAAAGCTTATTTGTATTCTTTATCACAAATTAAAATCGGGTGGGGATGGGGAGAAGCCTTTTTTTAATAGGATTTTAAAGTGAAAGTATGTAAAGCGGGTAATTAAATTTAGTAGAAAAACACAATATATTATATGCATTAGATACCCAAACAGTTTCAACTGTTAAAAGTTCCAAAAAAACTAAGATTACCACCTCACCAATCTTAAAAAGGCTTTTGTGACAGCTGAAAAGTGTGTGTATGATAAAGGTGCTTGCTGAAGAAGCTATGAAAGATTAGCCCAAGTGTTTTTCTGTATTTGTTTAGATATTAAGCTATATGTTGTTGTTTATTAAGCTATAAATTTAGCAAAGCCTTGAAGTACTAAGGCCTTGTGGCATCGTTAAAATTACCTTATCAAAGGAATGCAAGTCTTGTATTGCTATTGGTCAGTTTAAGGACAGTTGAAGTAAAAGGAATCTGAGTGGTTGTATGTGACCAGAGCCATTCAGAAACTATAAATTAGCTGGAATATCTGGAAACCATTCAGAAGGAACATGCAGCTCTGTGAAAAGGATTAGTTAGCTGTTACCTGGATCAGTGGGCCCGTGGACCTCAAGGAGCCCAAGGACTGCATTCTAGGGTCCTTTCCAGTACCCTTCAGACAGTGCTGTTTGGGGACGCCGCCTTACTTCGCTGAACTTTCTGGAAAGAGAAGCTTGCTGTGTAGCAGTCATCAGAGGGGACTGCTGATAAGCTGGTGATGTGAATTGCTTTTGTCTGCCATTGTTTGTTTTGTTACTACGCGTAGTTCAATCCCGAACCCTCCACAGGCAGCTGGGACAGGCTTTTACCCAACAAGGGCAGTCTTCCAGAGAGATAGATTGCACATTTGAAAGAGCCACCTGGATACCATGTGAAGAACTGCTGCACTACAGAAGAAAAACCCCCATGAATCACACACCTCTGGTTATGTCATATCATCCCTACCTTGAACCCATATGGAAAATCCTCAAACAATTGCAACCCATGCTAGAAAGAGACCCTATTCTTAAAGAGCTCTTCCCAGAACCACCCATCCTAGCCTTTAAACAAGCACCGAACCTTGCTAACCTCATTACTAGAAGCAAACTTCCTCAGGCCCAGAACACACCGAATGGATCCGGACTGTGCCACGGAAAAAAATGCAAAACGTGCCAACATACCTCCATCACCCCCACAATTACAACAAGGCACAACAGAACTATCAGAATCCCTGTATCTTACAGCTGCACCTACAGAAATGTAATATATCTCATCCAATGCACCAAATGCCCTGATGGGAAATACGTAGGAGAGACCAAACAACAACTGCACACCAGAATGAATGCACAGCAGAAATCCATCAAAAACAAGAATACCCAATTACCTGTGGGGGCACATTTTTTACAAAAAAACCCACTCTCTCGCCAATCTCTCAGTTCTAATCCTCAAAGGGAACTTGCAAAACACTTCTCAAGAGACGAGCCTCTGAACTTCTTCATCAACCTCCTGGATACAAAAAATCATGGACTAAATATTGACATCGGATTTATGACACATTATAACCTGCTTAACATCTGACTCCCCAGGTACCTCTCCACTATTTAACTGCTACATTCATCTCCCTTCTCCCCCCACACCCAGCCTCTCACCCACTGACTCCTCAGTTAACATCTTCACTGACTTCCTGTCATACATGTATAACAGCCCAGCCTCTGCCTTCTTTACTATTCATTCCATCCAGGAAGAGCACACACCAACTGCAGAGACTTCCTTAGCCCGATGAAGGGTTTTTAAACCTGAAAGCTTGCCAAAGTTTTTTTTCCCAACTATTGAAGTTGCTCAGATTCACCCAAAGAACCTTATAAAAAACCCCAAAGACATAATAAGGTAGAATAAAACTATTTCATGGTTTACTTTATAGAAAGGCTAATAGCAATTCTGAGCCTGAATGCTAAACAGATTCAGGTTAAAAGAAAAAAAAGAAGAAGAAACAGCTGCTGCATAGTGGAGGAAAATTGTTTGCTCTGGTTTCCATTACACTTCCAGAGTCTGGATGTGGCACATGTGATAGCATATAAAACTAGTCCTCCATATTCACAGAGCCTTCAATCTGTCTTCAGACAGTATTGCAAAAACCTTCCTCTTTGGAAAAGATCTTTCCACCAAAAGCAAGAATGAAAAACAATAGACAGAACCAGCCAAACCCCCAAATCCCAACCAATCAAGCGAATAAAAATAATCCATTCTGTGTTTTGCCACTAAAAGAAGGCAAATCAGAGATTCCATAAAGTCCAGTAGAAACGTTGGTATTACACATACTGATGGGGGGGGGGGGGGGCTGTTCAATTTTGTATCAACAGAGAAACTACTGTGAGAAGCAGCAGTATAAAACCCCTCTGCTTTAGATACTATCTCCTATAGATACCCAGTGCAAGAGATACATTCTCTTTTACAACACACGCTTTATTCTTAGCATAGAAGAATGCATCCTTGAATGGGCAAACACAAGAAAATGGGAACAATCATGGTTATTTGTGGAAGTAAATTCTCTCAGCCCTGACATCCATGACTTGTCAGTTGGGAAATATTAATTTAGGGATAAAAAGGTAAACTATCCTCAGGCACATCACACTACACAGAGTAGTAGCAGAGGCTTTTCATGGTCATGATGGATGACCTGCAGTTCCTCCAAACCCTATCTGCTCCTAAACCCTTACACCCCAGTATTTGGGCAGGTGATTAGGCTGTAAGAACTGGACCAGTATACCTCTGTGGCCATTTCCCTTACTGCTGCCTTTCTCCTTTCCTGTCCTCAAAATATGCATACAGGAAAAAATACAGACATACATTCTTCACCCCACATACAGATGTATAAAGCACAGCCATATAAAGTCTGTTACAGGCATGAAGGAGAGGGCAAGCTTTGCTCCAAACTATGTAATTTCCCCAGCACTTCTGTTTCTTTCTAATGGATTAAACAGTAACATAATTGAAACATTCATTCATTACAAGTTAATCAGTTAGGCACAGTAATAATCATGAAAGAAACATCCAGGCAGTAAAGCTGTTTGCTCCTGAATTACAGATAAGCTTGTATAGGAAATGCACTGGTATTATCAAAACCATAATGGAATTAATCTTTATCTCTTGACACAGCTGCAGATTCAGAGCTTCCTCCATATCTTCAACTTTTCTAGATGCCAGCTTTTGGCATCTTGTAGGTTGCCAAATATGTGTCTGACTGGGAAAGGAAAATCACAAGTTTAGCAAGATATTAAAAAAATAAATCCCTCTCAATTTACTGTAAAAAACACTTAATGCCTTACTCCGATTGAAGTGATATGTTATGATCTAGGAGAAAAGGAAGGGTTGTGGGAAGAAGTCTAATGTTGTTAAATTAGACCTCTTTGTTTCGTGCCATTGTCACGATTTCTTTCCCTACGGATCCTTTCTCCTTTTGACATGCTTGCATAACTCTGCTGGGGCCAATCCTGTTCTTATTCAACTACTGCAGATTCAGAGGGTGAAATCCTCACACCAGTGAAGTCAATTACAAAAGTCCATTTAAGCCTAATGGAATCCAGATTTCATCTAGAGGATTTTGACTAACTTCATGGTATTACACTGAGCTAAAGGAGAGCAGCATATGGCCCTGGAATTTCAATAGGTGTTACGCACGTAGAGAGGCTGCATGTGCTTGTATCTTAGTAACAATTCTAATGTTGTTTGTATTTGTTTAATTATAATGTTATAAAAATGAAACCTAGATGCAGAAAATACTCTTGATTAAGCAACAGGAAATGGATCATATAAATAACTAACAAGAACATTTATTTTTGCATGCTTTTTGGCAAAGCAGCATCAATATTCTAACTTTGCACGATCTAAAAATCAGCAGAATAACTCTCATGAAAGGAAAAAGATAACATCACTCACTAGAGAAATGTATAATGTAGACAGTTCAACTCTAAGCAAGTTTTTCCCACACAGCTCTTAAAATATCCATCAGTAAGAAATTCTAATAATTTTTTACTGCTCTAAAATGGGGTCTCTCTTGAATGGAGACTGAAAATTATACCAAATCATATGCTAGTACTGTCATCCTCATATTGAAGGATTGCTGACAATAATGACTATTTCTGAGAGTTTCACTAAATGAGGACAAGATAAATTCACCAACACAATATTCACTCATGGCTTAGAGAACAGCATTTAACTATGAAAAAACATGACAAAAATGGTATTGTGAGATCCCTTGCTAATTGTTTCAGTGACTTTCAGATTGCATTTACACAGCTCACAAGTAAAATTATGTGAATTTTGTCCCCCAAATTTTATTATTACTATTTTGAATAAAAAAAACCATGATGCATTTTTTCTTGTTTACCCATTAACATTAGTAAAAGCCAAATTCTACCTTCAATTACAAGGCTCCTTAGATGTAATGGAGAACAGTTTGACCCTGCTGTTAGAACTCAGAAATTCTGATGAGACATAAACCAGAGTAGATGTAAGCTTCAACTCCCACAACTGTGTTGGCTCTCCAGGACTAAAAGAGGTAAAATGCAATACAAACATTTTGCTAATTGAGCAAGGACTGTTGATATAGTAGCTTCCATTAAACAGATCAACACATACCACACATCACTGCATTTATTTACTGTTCTATGTAGCTGGAAAATCTGTTGTGTGATTATAAAACAGAAAGTCAGCAAAGACAAAGCCCTTATTCATCTCTCATCTGTTCATACATAACCCATTGTTCAGTCTGTTTTACTTCTTCCCCTTATACCTGATCTGCCAGTCATACTAGGTTATTATAGCCATCAATTAGGAAATGTAAAGACCTAAATTTTATTTCACTTCTACAGGTTTCATTACATGTTACAATTCAACCATACTAAGGGCCCTTAAACTTGAATGATTGCACATTAAGGCTCATTAACAAGTGCTAAGTGTCCTCTAGGTATCTTAAATTTCACCACTTCAGGTGAGGAATATCTTTGAGCTATGCTAGCCAGCTGGATTTAAGTTAACTTCTAGCTGTTCAACTGAGATAAAGCCACCAGTTTACAATTCCCCAGTATCCCATGAGGCATCACTCCCAGGTGGACTATTTATCGTCTCAAGGACTCCATGGTCCTGGACTGACAGCCAGGCAGTAAATGAATAGGGAGGAGGTGGCTAGGGAGGAAGGGGAAAGGGGTGAAGGGTATGAGGCAAGGGTAGGAGGCAGGGACAACAGGACTGGAGGGGGAAAAAGGAGTGGGGTAGGGGAAAGAAGGTGAGTAGGTAGGCAACAAGATCCTGGGCTGCTGTCCCCTTTGCCCCCATATTTGTCCTTTCTGGGACCTGACAGGACCTGGATCTGGGTGCGCAGCAGTGGTTTGGGCCACAGAGAGCCCAGGAGCAGGCAGAGAGGGGAAATCTCCCCACTTTCCCTTTGCTGTCACTGCTCACAGGCTGACTGAGATGGCAGGGAGGTGATCCAAGGGTGAAGGGGCTGATGGGATGGGGGCGGGGAGGTGGAGAAACTGATATGAGGGAGATAAAAGGGGTGATTGGCACATCAGGGCAAAGGGGATCAGGGTCGCAGAGGGGGTAATCCAGGGGTGAAAGAGCTGATCAAGGGCCAATCTGGGGGCTGATAAGGATTAGGGAAGCAATTGGGGTCAAAGGCCATTTCAGGGGGACAGAGTGGTGATCTAAGCAGTGTGAAGGGGCCCTTCATCCCAGCCTATACTGCAGCTAGAGAGCCAATGAGCAGAGAATGCCCAGAGTAGACTTAGCAGCAACTAGGTACACTTATGCTCCCTGTCCCTCTAGTGGCAAGTATGAGCTGTGCATGTTGGAGACAGTATTAACTCTTCATAGATTTCATAGATTTCATAGACATTAGGACTGAAAGGGATATTGGAAGATCATTGAGTCCAGCCCCCAGCCCAAAGGGCAGGAAGTCAGCTGGGGTCATAGGATCCCAGCAAGATAAGCATCCAATTTACTCCTGAAGGTGTTTATTGTAGGTGCTAGAACCACTTCCGATGGCAGGCTGTTCCAGACCTTGGGGGCTTGGACAGTAAAGAAATTATTCCTAATGCCCAGTTTGAAATGGTCTTGCAGTAGTTTATAACCGTCCGACCTCATCATCCTTTGGGATGCTCTGGTGAACAAATGTTCCCCCAGATACTGGTGGTGACCCCTGATAAACTTATAGGTGGCCATCAGACCCCTGAGCCTGTGCTTTTCCAGACTAAAAAGCCCCAGGGCTCTCAGCCTGTCATCGTAAAGTCTGTTTTCCTGACCTCTGATCATGAATGTGGCTCCTCTCTGGACTCTCTCAAGCTTCTCCACATCCTTTTTGAATTGTGGAGCCCAAAACTGGATGCAGTACTCCAGCTGCAGCCTCAACAAGATAGAGTACAAGGGGAGAATGATGTCCTGGGATTTGCTTAAGAAGCATCTAAGGATGTAAGCCAGAATTTTGGTTGCTTTACTAGCTGCAGCATCGCATTGAAAGCTCATGTTCAGCTTATGGTCAATAATGACCCCCAAGTCTCTTTCTTCCATAGTGCTAGCCAGCATAGCACTGCCGAGCCTATAAGAATGCTGCAGGTTTTTCCTCCCAAGGTGGAGATCCTTGCATTTTTTAGTGTTGAACACCCCCAGATTCTCGTCTGCCCATTTGCTGAGCCTGTCCAGGTCATCCTGGATCACCCCCCTGTCTTCTGGTGTGGATGCTTTGCCCCAAAATTTGGTGTCCTTGGCGAACTTAGCCAGTCCACTTCTGACTCCAATTTCCACATTATTAATGAAGATGTTGAAAAATATGGGTCCAAGGACAGAGCCATGGGGGGCCCTACTGGTCACAGGGCACCACAATAATTGACTTCTATCAATTACTACCCTCTCGGTCTGACCACACAGCCATTTTCCCAGCCAGCGGATTGTGGTGTACCCAAGACCACAATTGGCCAGTTTCGCCAAGAAGTGATCATGGGATACCAGATTAAAGGCTTTTTTTGAAGTCAAGATATATGACAGCAATCTCTTCTCTCTTGTCCAGGTGATAGGTCATCTGGTTGTAGAAGGAAATGAGATTGGTCAAGCAAAATTCTACCCGTAACAAACTTGTGTTGGCTATCCCTCAGGATGTTGCCATCGGCCAGTCCATTAAGGATGACCTCTTTAATAAACTTTTCTAAGTTCCTCCCCAGGATAGAGGTCAAGCTGATGAGCCTATAGTTAGCTGGATCCACTTT
>JAGPOW010003395.1:61310360-61325260 GCA_030014935.1 Caiman crocodilus
GTAAAAGTTGGCTTTTCTGAAGTCAAGGACTTCAGTGTTGCTGACTGAGTTGCCAGCTTTAAGGCGGATGACAAAGGTGATCAGCTCATGGTCATTGTAAACCAGCTTCCCATCAACCACTAGGTCACCAATAAGGTCATCCCCAGTAGCCAGTACCAGGTTAAGCAGTGCTTCATCACTTGTTGGCCTGTAGACTTCTTGAGTCAGGTAGAAGTGTCATCCATGCATGGTAGAGGAAGCTTTGCAATTGCTTGGATTTTGCTGAGTGTTCTTCCCATGAAATGCCTGGGTAATTGTCACCCATGACAACCATGGTCCCGGAGCATGCAGCCTCAACCAGGTCCCGGGTAAACTCCTAGTCAAGCTCCTGACTTTGGGTGGGAGGTCTGTAGTAGACTTCCACCATTGTGTCTCTTGTGCTGTGTTCTCCATGGATTTTAACCCAGAGGGTCTCCAGTCATCCATCCTGGTCACCAATATCAGCTTGCAGGGACTCATACCTTTCCTTAACATAGAGAGCTACACCACTACCCCTTTTATCTACTTGATCCCTCCTGTACAGGGTATAGACATCTATACCTGTGGTCCAGTCATGGGTGGAGTCCCACTAGGTCTTCGTTATCCCTATGATATTGTAATTATTTACATTAAGCAGGAGGATGGGTTCCTCCTGCTTATTCCCCAAGCTCCTGGATTTTGTGTACAGGAAGGTAAGTATCTCCTTGGGGGCTCTTGCCTTGCCCACAGATTGTACCAGGGCTGTGGCAGGGGTGGGCTCCCTTGAGTGCCTTGGCCTGCTGGCTTTGCAGGGGTTGCTCAGCAGGCCAGCAGTGGTGCCAGTCCATCCATTCCCCAGCGGACTTAGTTTAAAGCCCGGTGGAGCAAGTCAGCCAGTCTGGCTGAGAAGAGCCTCCTCCCCTCCGGAGACAGGTGGAGGCCATTTCTTCCCAGCAGCTTGCTGCCTCTCTCGCCAAAGAGTGGACTGTGGTCATGGAAGCCAAAGCCTTCCCAATGACACCAGCGCTGCAGTCTTTGGTTAACTACCTGGATCCTCCTCTCCTTCCTCAGCCCATACCCCAAGACTGGGAGGATTGAAGAGAACACACCTGCGCCCCCAGACCCTTTAGCCCTGCTCCCAAATCCCTGTAGTGCCTCATGACCTGGCTGGGACCACCCCGAGCCATGTCATTGGTGCCCACTTGAATAAGGAGCATGGGATAGTGGTCTGTGGGCTGAAGGAGCTTAGGGATTTTCTCCGCAATGTCTCGGATGTGAGCCCCCAAGAAGCAGCAGGCTTCCTGGGCTAAGGGGTTACAGCAGCAGATTACCCTCTCTGTCCCCCTCAGGATGGAGTCTCTCACGACAAATACTTTATGTTTTGTCTTGAAGAGAGCAGGGTGGTAGGTGGAGTTGGGCCTGTGCTGCCTGCAGTAGCTGCAGGCTCTGCTGGAGCTGCAAGAGGTTCATACCTGTTGCTAAGCTCCGGTGGGGCAAGGGCTTGGTGTGGTGGGCCTTAGGGCCCTTGACCATCTTGGTCCATCCCCCTGACTGGACAGAATGGGAGGTCCTGGTGTCCTCCCTTGTCCTGGAGTGAAGCTGTAGTCTACCCTTCAGCTCCCAGGGGAGAAGGGCCTGGCAGTACAAGTCTATCTCCTGCTTGCAGTCCCTGATGTCACACAGTCTCTGGACTGTGGCCTGGAGCTCCTCCAGGTGGCGTACCAGAGACCCCAAAAAGGAAGCAGACCCCACAAGGAAAGGTAGCCATGCTCCCAGGCCTCATAGCCTGAAAAGGGACAGGCAGCCCCTGCTTCCAAGAGTCAGGGGCTCTGTCTGTGTGGAGCTCAGAACCATGGGCTCCATCTGGGTGGCAGTCTCTGAGGTGCCAAAGCTGGGGGCCGCAGACCCTGAGGGGATCCAAGGGGTGTGGCGCATGCCCATCCGGATCATGCCGCTGGTGGGCTGGCTATGGCTGGGACTGTCTACCCTGGGGGGCTCACAGGCAGAGCCTTGGGCCCTCCCGCATACCTTCCTGTGCAAACTCCATGCTAACTTACATGCCGGCAGACAAGCGCACCTCTTTGTGCATCCTGTTCATGCGACTCCGATCATGTGGCTCCCTTGGGGGGCTGGGTGAAGTAGGGGCCTGGATGGGGTGAGACCTGGCCCAGCTCCACTCAGCTGCCTCCTCCCACTCTTTAAGGGTTAACCCACTCCCACCACAGGCCCTGCTTACCTCCGGCTGTGCTGAGGGTCAGTGGGGGGCTCTGCAGTTGCTGCGGGGGTCTCTGGGTGGTTTTGGGGGAGCGGAGACACAGTGGGCTTTCACCCACGCATCTCTTGCTGCTGCAGAGCCTAACTGTGCTCACAACATGTGCTAACATTGACACCACCTAACTTCTTTAGAGTTAGCACATGCTAAGTGTAATGTGTAATCTCACCCTAAAGCAGCCAAGTGTTTCTTAGGCAGTTTATAGTCACTTGTGCTATTAAATGTGATCATATTCCACCCCATGCAACAACATTTCTGTGCCTAAATTCCTTATGACTTAGGAGCCTCTGTCTTAGCCTAAAGAGCTTTCTACAGTTTTCTAAGAACTAGACTGGGCCTACTGAGGATACTAAAAAAATGATTCAATACAGTGTCATATGTGCCAACCTCTGTTCTGTTGCAATATTATACACACTGGAGGAACACCATAATTTCCAGGTAAATCCCTAAATCTGTGAGGGAGAAAAGACTGCGCATTGATCGTTTGAAATAGAGACTAAATATAGCAGTGATTAAGGCACTTGTCCTGAAAATGCAAGACATGGGTTATAGGATTTGAAATACCTGGGGGACTTGAAGCTGTATTTTCCATTCTCAAGATAGTGCCCTAACTATCAGACCATAGGCTAAGCAGAACTAACCTCACCCTCCTCTTCTGGAGAAGATGGGTCACCAGGCAGCAAAGAATAGAGGAGTTAAGGACTTCAAAAGAAAAGTAAGCTCGAAGAATTATGACTCCATGAGGTGGATCTTGCTCTCAGAGGAAGGAAGCACTGATATCTGGTTCCAGTCCCAGTGTTGTTCTGTGTATGTATGTATCTATGCAAAATGCATAGATATGCAAAATGCATAGATAGTCCAGGGACCTAAAAAAAGGAAATGTAACTGTAACTTAGTGGTTAAGGCACTCAGCTGGGAAAAGGACCTCTGAGTTCCAGTCCCTGCAGCCAGACCTGTTTATGTATCTTGCATTAAATAGTCATTGAATAACTAGTAGGGGTGTGTGAAATGGGCTGTATTCAATTCAGATTCAGCCCAAATTAGGGACAGTGATTTGGCTCTTTGATTTGGATCACTGTTCCCGATTCAATTTAGCTGAATCCAAATCTGAAGATTCAATGCTGATTCAGTGAATCAGTGATTCAGCCATAGACACAGCTTTAAATGTTTTTTCTACCAGACATGGCTCATGAACGCTGCGATGCTGGGGCAGATGGAGTAGGCGGTTCACTTCCAGGTCTACTGGGGAGCAGGAGGGTCCCTCCTATGCCCCCCCCGGCTCAACAATTAGCCACGGGGAGACCCCAGGTGCACCCCCCAGACCCAGGAGGCATCAGTCGCTGGGGCGGGGGGCACGGGGAGGAGCCAAAGTGCTCCCTTGACCAGAAGTACTTCTGGTACACTTCTGGGTCTGCTACAGAGCGTGCTGGGGGACACTCCATCCACTCCACCATCACATCATTACCGACCTGCCTAGTACCTTGAGGTATGTGGAAAAAGCATTTAAAGCTGTGTCTATGTTCAAATCTCTGAATCTTTCTGAATCTCTCCAAATTGATTTGGAGGGTTCCAATTTGATTCAGAAAGATTGAAGGGTCTCCTGATTCAATTCAGATTCAAAGATAAAGCCATCAAATTGAGCCAAATCACTGCCAAATCAAATCAGGGACCAATGCTTTGCACAGCCCTAATAACTAGAACTGGGAGTGAGGCTGTAAGGAAGGAAAGAACTTTATGAAAATACAGGGAATTAAACACCCAGAGAAAGATTTTCCAAATTTGGTTCAGGGAACAGTTTTTTAAGAATAAAAGTGCCATTTCATAGTGTCTTTCGTTTCTAGAATTATACTTTAGTAGGACTTGATTCCCAAAGGAGAAAAGACAGTTTGCCTGTCTTCAAAAACCTACCATAGCCTGCTAAATTTATTTTTCAACATGTTTTATCCCCAAATTAATATATTAAATAGTGTACATTGAGATACCTATACCCATTTTTAAGGGCAGAAGATGTAAAATGTACATACTTTGGGAAGGAGTATATTGATTCCTTTTTCTACTTTTAGTCATTGGATATTAAACACTCAAAATAACTTGTATATAGATTTGCAACATTTTTTTCAATTGTTTGACTTGCTTCAGCATGACTTATACTAAGATTTCTTATATCAAGGAGGATTTTTTTTTTTTATTGTTTCCCTAACATCCATATGTGTTCAGGCTTCTAACACTCACAACAGCTCACATATCAAAAAGGCAAAACTGCAGGATGGTCATAAATTATTTCAAAATCCTGCAGGCAGGAAACCTCATAGTCACACCCAGGGCTTTGGTTTGTTGTATATTTGATACCCTCTAATGGGTTCATTCAAGAAAAGGTGGCTTGCAGAAGTTGTGAACAAAGGGCAGCATCATACCCTTAGGAATTTTTATTGCAGCTAGGTGATTAAATCGTGTTCAGCAAGATTAAGACAGGAGATTACTATTGGACATTTGGATGCCTTCTCTAACCAACAGGCCCAATGCCAATCTCCCTGGTCACAGAGAGAGATAAGCCCTTTATTGCCTGTAACAAGAAACCCAGGCCTGTATCTAGCCAAATATGACAGAGTAGGCTGTGTAGAACTGACAGAGAAGAACAAAAATAAGACATACTTTTATGGCATTCTAAAGAAAATTAAGACATGGCTACAGAGTTCCCTTCAAACTACCCTGTCAATATCTCAGCCCTAACTAACTAAATTGTAGGAGGATGGCATTTTGAATGGGGGAAAATGCAGACACTTACATACCTGTCTGGCAGTTAGCAATAATTTGTTCCAAAATGACTTCTATTTCCAAATTATGCTAAAGTTACAACAAAAACTGAACACTGAGGGTCCTGACATTACACCAGTGAAGACAAAATGCATTCAAACACTTACTAGCATTTAAAATAAAACCACTGTCTTCCCTATATATACAAGCAAAGGACTCCTGTCACTACCGGCTATATATAAACTAGTGGTCCACAACCCCTTCTTCCTACATAGGATAAAGCCCCAGAGGTTTTAACCTTGTCACAGCTGCTGCTGAGTTGGAAGCAGCTTTGGTTGCTCAACCAAAATCTATTGCCAATTCTGCAATGACTGTGAAAGGATTAAAAATAACTGTGAGGTTTAAGACTTAATTCTGCCCCTCCCAACCAACAAGTGGTAAAGGAGGACAGGTCTGGGAAGCATTACAAACTTCCTGTTCTTCAATTCCAAGACAGGAATCACCTTCCACACTTAGGACATAAGTTAATGTTAGATGGCTGATTTTTGTGAAAGGAGTGCATGTGGTATGCACCTACATATATTTAATATTTTCATCAGTACAAACCTTTCATTAATAATGCCTTGTTACAAAAATCAGGGGTTTAGTAACAGCATTTGTTGCTGGGGATTAATAAAAGAAAGGCGTGTCTACACATGCAAATAAATGCAACTACATTTGATGTGCATTAAGCAATTTTTGGCAGGTGTCTACACATGCAGGGACTTGGGACTAAAGTTAGATTTGCAGATATCAAATTTAGGCACAATTAGTCTAATTTCACCATGTAGATGCATTCAAATTGTAAGATGGGAAAGAAACTGGTTAAAAATTGATTGTGCGGAAAATAAAAGTAATAGGCTGGATGAAAACTACTAATGGAGTTCTTGGGACCATTCTTATTTAGTATGTGCTTTCGTGACCTTGGTATGGGAAAAAAAAAGCTTCCCTGCCTCATGTTATACAAGCACCATCTCTTTTCTCACATGCTGCCTCTCATGCTTAGGGGAAACTCTTTGCAAACATTTGTAAAACTACAGCACTGTTTTCCTTCAAGTCCCTCCTTAACAGTCTTCATTTCCATACTGTCTGTAAAAAAAACTTGGTAACAGGCTGTTGATGTCCTGAGGCTACAGCCTATCATGCAGTTAATACTATCCCATATATTCACAAGCTGTCTCTCTCTCTCTCCAGTTTTACATTTAGATGATAAGCTCTTTGATGCAGGGATTGTTTGGACAGTGTGTTCTGCATTTGGACAGAGCATAGTAAAATTGAATTCCAATCTATGCCTGAAGTTTCTCTGAGCAATGATAGTACAAATAATAAATAATTATAATTCAATAATTCTGTTTTCAAGCAAGGATGTTTGGAGCTGATTTGGGCCACTAATTCATGTAAATATCTACAATGTTTATTCGTCACGATCTTCCATTTTTTGTCACAAATCACACTAATTAGGATTTCTGCTGTTTCTACTGCAGGTAAGAGCATGTCATAGGTTAGACATGTAATTAACTAATCAGAAACCTGAGAACATATAAATAATGTCATCTTGCTGTACCATCAAGGGAGCTTGGTTTAGGAAACAATTTTTTGCTCTGTTCTGGCCAAGTTTCCACATTTAAAACAGCCCTTTTTAAAAAATTGCAAGTAAACACAAAATTAAGAAATATATAATGGCCCCAGATGATTAAATGTGCCAATGCATCATGTAATAAATCTACTTAGTAAACCTATCATTCAAAATCATTGAAAACTTCCATAAAAATTTCAATGGGCAAAAAATTAAATCATCAAGAATTACATAAAACCGTCTGAACAATGTAATGGGTTTAGATGATCCAAATATTTAAGGCCAATATTTCAGAAAGTGTGCGATTAAGTGCTTTTGTTCATTTATACATGTGCAACATTGATGCAGTAACTTATATGCATTCACAGGTTAAACTATGTTCATACTTTCTTTGTGGAAGACACAACCTTCCGTATGGAGAGAGAACTTTTGGGAAATTTGTGAGCAGGCATGCACTTATTTAAAAGTGCAGAACTTAATTTTTCATTCTGCTACCCACAATGGTGGGAGTCTATTACAACCTCCTACCCAGGATCAGGAGTTCTCCAGGGAATTGGCCAAGGCCACATGCTCCCATTCCATGGTTGTCATGGGAGACTTTAACTATCCAGACATCTTGTGGGAAGAGTGTTTGGCCAAATCCAAATGGTCACAAAGTTTTCTCATGTGGGTGGATGATATCTATCTGGTTCAGGAAGTCTACGGGCCAATGAGAGGTAAAGCACTGCTCAACCTGGTACTGGCAATGGGGGATGACCTTATCAGCAACCTAATAATAGAAGGGAAGCTGGGTGGCAGTGACCACGAGCTGATCACTTTCACCATCTGCTGTAAAGCTGGCAAGTCAGTCAGCAATATAGAAGTCCTTGACTTCAGGAAAGCTGACTTTGACAGACTCAGGAGGCTTACCAGTAAAGCCCTCAAGGGCCTCAGCCCTAAGGGGAGGGGCATTCAGGATGAGTGGTTGCTCCTCTGGGGAGCGATCCTTGATGCACAAGCGAAGTCTATCTCATCTCGGAGGAAAGGCAGCAAAAGGGTACACCAGCTCCCTTGGCTATCCAGGGAACTAGTGGACCTCCTGTGTCTAAAAAGAAAGGCCTATGAAGGATGAAGGATGGGATCCATCTCCAAGGAGGAATCTGCACTGGTTTGGACCTGCAGAGACCAAACCAGGACAGCCAAGGCTGCAACTGAACTCCAAATGGCTATAAGTATCAAGGACAATAAAAAGTCATTTTTTAGATATGTAGGAAGCCAGAGGAAAAGTAAGGGCAACACTGGACCCCTGCTAAACCAGATAGGACATCTGACAACTGACACCCATGAAAAAGCTAACTTGCTAAATGGGTACTTTGAGTCAGTCTTTCACAAGTCCCAAGGGATACCCCTGTCCATTACAGGACAGGAAGGCCTGGGTGAGGGAGATTCCTTACACTCCCTCAATGCTGACCTTGTGTAGGAACATCTTGAAAAGCTGGATACCGTCAAGTCAGCTGGCCCTGACAGCTTACCCCGGGGTACTCAAGGAGCCGGCAGGCATTAAAGCCTAGCCTTTTTGAGATCAGATCTTTGAGAACTCCTGGTATTCTGGTGAAGTGCCCAAAGATTGGAGGAAGGCCAATGTGATGCCTATCTTCAAGAAAGGAAGGAAAGTGGATCCAGCAAACTACAGGCCCATCAGCCCGACCTCTATCCCAAGGAAAGTCCTAGAAAAGATGATCAAAGAGACTATTCTCAACAGACTGGCCCATGGCAACATCATGAGGGATAGCCAGCATGGGTTTGTTGCAGGTAGGCCTTGCTTGACCAATATTATTTCCTTTTAGGACCAGGTGGCCTATCACCTGGACAAGGGGGAAGAGATAGATATCATATATCTTGACTTTTAAAAAAACCTTCAATCTGGTATCCCATGATCACCTCTTGGCAAAACTGGCCAACTGTGTCCTTGGCTTCTCCACAATCCATTGGCTGGGGAATTGGCTACGTGGTCAGACCCAGAGAATGGTGGTTGATGGAAGTTAATCTTCATGGTGCCCTGTGACCAGTGGGATCCCTCAATTTGGGCCTATATTGTTCAACATCTTCATTAATGATGTGGACATTGGCATTAGAAGTGGACTGGCCAAAGTCCCCAATGACACCAAACTTTGGGGAAAAGCATCCATACCCGAGGACAGGACAGCAATCCAGGTTGACCTCAACAGGCTCAAGAAATGAGCAGACAAGAACCTGATGACATTTAACACCA
This sequence comes from Caiman crocodilus, assembly GCA_030014935.1. NCBI lineage: Eukaryota > Metazoa > Chordata > Crocodylia > Alligatoridae > Caiman > Caiman crocodilus. Next base: position 61,319,250 of record JAGPOW010003395.1, read on the forward strand.
AAAAATGCAAGGTTCTCCACCTTGGGAGGAAAAACCTGCAGCATGTTTATAGGCTCGGCAATGCTACACTGGCTAGCACTTCGGACAAAAGGGACTTGGGGGTCATCATTGACCACAAGATGAACGTAAGCCTTCAATGTGATGCTGCAGCCATTAAAGCAAGAAAAATGCTGGCTTGCATCCATAGATGCTTCTTGAGCAAATCCCAGGACATCATTCTCCTCGGCCTTGGTGAGGCCGCAGCTGAAGTGCTGCATCCAGTTTTGGGCTCCACAATTCAAAAAGGATGTGGAGAAGCTTGAGAGAGTCCAGAGAGGAGCCACGTGCATGATCAGAGGTCAGGAAAACAGATCTTACAATGACAGGCTGAGAACCATGGGGCTCTTTAGTCAGGAAAAGCGCAGGCTCAGGGGTGATCTGATGGCCACCTGTAAGTTTATCAGGGGTGCTCACCAGGATCTGGGGGAACGCCTGTTCACCACAGCACCCTAAGGGATAACAAGATTGACTGGTCAGAAACTCCTCCATGGCCATGTCAGGCTGGACATAAGGAAGAACTTCTTTACTGTCCAAGCCCCCAATGTTTGGAATAGAATACCGTCAGAGGTGGTTCAAGCACCTACTTTGAACGCCTTCAAGAGACATTTGGATATCTATCTTGCTGGGATCCTATGGCCCCTTCTGCTCTTTGGGATGATCTTCTGAGGTCCCTTCCAGCCCTTATGTCTATGAAATCTATTCTACCAATACAATAAAAAGATATACAACCAATTCTCCAACTATCTCTTCACATTTTTTCACATCTTTTTGTGTTTACTCTTTCATGTATGCTTATTGCACACTATTTGCAGAAAACAAACTTATAATCATAAGTATTTACAGCAGAAACCTAATTCTAAATTATGGTTGTCCACAAACAAGCAACAATAAAGACCAGGAAGTATTTTTCTGAAATTATGTGAATAATTTTGAATAATGAGCATATCCTAAGAGGTCCTAATCTGTTTTCAGGCAATTTGCAGAGAGAGACACTTTTTTTTCAAATCCATTATTTATTATTGTTTACTTTCCTTGTTCTAATTAAAATTTCTATTCTTACAGTGGTGCTCTGAGAATTTTTAAGTTGTACCATTAATAATAAGCTTGGGTTATTTCCTTTCAGCTGGAAGAAAAATATATGGTCATGGACAAATATATTAGAATAAAGAAGCAGACAAGCTGATGAGTTGGAAGGAGGTGCATGAATAGCCAACTTTATTTCTTTATGCCCAGATAACCAAGATGTTTTATGTTGTATCTCAGCAAAAGAGCTAAATCAGCTCATCACTTTCATAGGTGCAAAACTGATTAATTCCAAAAAAGGGCAACAACAACAAAAAATCAAATTATCCATTCTCTAGTTAATTCCAAGGGAGTTATGCCAGTGTGTGCCAGTTGGTAATAACACACCATATGTGATGATCATACATGTGGAGCAGGGCCTTTCAATTTTAACCGCATTTTAAGCGAGAGATTGTCCTTTGGATCCAGTTTTGACTTTTTTGCAACCTTGAACTACCACTCTTCACATCTCCTGCAAACTCAATTGCTTATATAGAAAATTAACTTTAGAAAGCATTAAATGTATACTGAGCTTCTTGTAATGTTATCGATTAACTAGAAATGAGGATTAAAGCAAACTTCATAGGACTGCTACACAGAAGCGCAAATTCTCTCTAGTTATAGGTGGTCCATTAATTACTTTGCAAACTACAGCTGGAGTAGAATGGTAACTAGCTATGCAGCATTGTTGATCATCATGGATCATATCCAGTAAAGTAAATGTGAAAATGGTGTAGTCTCTCTCTCTTATGTAGTGGGATGAAGAGACAAGACTTTGGTCTTTATCTAAAGCAGGGATGCTAAACCTCTGGTCTGCTGGCCAAATGCAGTCCATGGAACCATAGTAATCAGCCAATAGGGCTCCCTGTGGTTTGGGAAATTTGGAGGCAGAAGAGTGGGAACAATTAGTATGGCCACCTGCCCTGCTGCCCAACTCCCAAACCCCAAGCCCCATGTCCTGGGGTGGGGTTCAGCTGTCTCCATCCTTCCATGCGGCTGACTCGGGGCCTGAACCATTCCCCCTTTTCCCTCCCCCCGCCCCCTGAATGGTGGGATTAGGGCTGGGCCAGGCCCTCTTCCTCCACCCCTATGGTGAGATTGGGGCTGGGCTAGACCCCCTGTGATGGGATTGGGGCTAGGCCCAGCCCCCTTCTCCTGCCCCCCATGGAGCTAAGTCAAGACCCCTTTACCACCTCAGAGCTGGGTTGTGGCCTGGCTGCCCCCATCCACACAGTGGGTTGAGGACATACTGTGACCACCTTGGGCACCAGATCTGAACCACTGGCTGCAACCAGCCTGCAGAGAAACTAGGCCTATAAATCCAGCTTTCCTGCCAAAATATGGAGCACTACTTATCTAGAGTATAATAGATAAGTCGATAATATAGCCAGGTCCTAAGAAATTGGTGAATTGGTTAAGGAGATTGTATGGCTAGGTAGATGGCTCATATATAATGAATAAGTTGTACATACATCAGCATATCGTTTATTGAAAAATTTGGGTGAGATACTAAAAATATACAGTATCTGGATATTAGGACTCCTCAGTACTGAAAAACACTAGTGATTGATGAGAACCCCCCACTGTGCTAAGTTCTGCACACTCACAGAAAAAAGGGATTTTCTGCCCCAAAGGGCTTACAGTGAATAGATGCAGCCTGTAGTAATATCTATAAGAATGATAACCTGTGATAAGACTCTGCCTATGATAGTTGAAGTCTGGATGTTTCAGTTAAATAAGCTGTCTTCTTTAAATGGAGGTTAAACTTAAAAAGAACACATTTTCTTTCTTCTCACGCTTACATGATTGATAACAAAACTCATTCAAACCCTTCATGCTGCGTCTGAAAGATTAATTTATCTAAATCACAACTTTGTATCATTTGTAGAGAGAAAAAATTGTATTAATGTTTATATCCTTCCCAAACATGCAGTTGGTTTAATAAAAGGTATCACCCACAAAAGTTCTTGCCCCTTGAATTAAGGTTTAGTTTCTTTATGAGCCATGTTTTTTGTAAATTATGGCTTGAAGTTATGTATGGAAATGTTGAACACTTGTTTATCTAGTTTGCACTAGTCCAACACAAGATATAAATCATGTAACTGTTCCTCTCTAAGTCAAGTAGAGACTTGTGCATGCATACGGTCCATTGTACATCCAGTTTGTCATTTTGCATGCTGTTGTCCTCACTTGGATTATCATCAGCAGCAGCAGCCTTTTTTATTTTTTGTTTTGTGATAATCCTTGGGAATCCCACTTATAGACTGGACTCGTAGACCATTGTTCGAGGCATTGAACAAAACATAAACATTACCCAATACCTAAAATGCTTACAACCCAAGTAACTTAGCATATAGTGATGATGAAGTAATTAATTTAAATTTGGGGTGCAAGATTTGAAGGCTTTGTTTGAAAAATATTTATAATGCTACACAACTTTAGTTTGGACATCATGAGCATAAATAACATAAAAAAAATCCTTCTTCCTCTTTGAGTGACACCCCAAATGCAACCCATATATCACATCCTGCTTTCAGTACATCATCAGGCCAACAAGCTATTTCTTCTTCTTGAGTAGTTCAGGCCCCCTTCTTCTCCCCTGAGAAGTAGAACTGGCCTAAAATGGCATCTTGACTATAGCTGCATAGTCCTGTGACAAGCAAGAATTCACTTAGACCTTCCACAGTTTGGGCATGCATCTCTGTTCCACTCTTCACACAATATTTCCTCATAGACTTCTAAAAACTTAAAGCTCCTATGGAAATCTCCTTATCTTTTACTGACCATCCATGACTATGTCATGCATGCCTATTCACTGTGCTACACTGACAAGAAGAGATGTTGGAGAAATTCTCTTAATGATGATCTTGCAATATCATTCAGATCTGTGATGTTTGCATTTGCAGAGAATGAATCACTTTTACCTCAATGTCATGGACATTCAGTTTCCAAACTTCTTAATCCTCATGTCATTTCTGCTTGCCTCTTTGTGGCTCTATAGTACCTGAGATATTACTCTTAAGAAAGCAATGGCAAATTGTAACTTACACATTAAATGAAAGTACTCTGAACACTGGCTAACACTAAAGAGATATATGCACATTTAAAATGATTGAAACATAATCAAAAACTTTAAATTAAAACACAAGCACAGTAAATCTCAATTAAACCTTTGGAAAAAATCACAGGATTTATTGCTTTTAGCCATCTCTTTTTCACATCCAGGGAGCAAGTATGCATGACAAAATAATTAGGCAGCTATATAAAAGCCTAAATACATGTATAAGTGTCTAAATATTAAATAGACTAGTTTTTACTGTCTCATTCTAGCATAGCTCTTACTAACAAGATTGGTATTAAACTAATTGCAAGCAATCAGAATATAAACTACCCTCGTAACTATACATTTTTAGTTTTAGTTTTTCTTCTCTTTGATAAGAGGTTGATAGCTGTGTATTCTGAGGAAGAAAGGCCATGTCTAGGACTACAATGTTCATTCACAATGTTATAAAAAGGAAAGTGTGAGTCACAAAAATGCTACAGAAATAATTCCATGTATCTTTCCTTAATGATAATTTACCTCCTGAGCCGAGCCATAGATTTTACAGAAATGCAGAAGAGGTAATAGCCTATATTTAAAAAAAATAAGCTAAGAGATCTTTGAACTTAACTGTACTCCCTTTGCACTAAAACACAAAGCAGAGCAGTTTGGGATTTCCCCAGCATATAGGATCAAGGTCTGGTAAGAATCTGTCCTCCATCTCCTCACCCCCACCACCCTCACACATCTCTACAGGACTGTGATGGACATCTTCTAGTCCAAACCCCTGCTTACAGCAGTAACATTCTTGTTTAAACCACCCCTGCAAAGTGTTTAATTAATCTGCTCTTAAAAACCTCCGAGGATGGAGATTCCATACCTTATCTAGGTAAACTGTTCCAATGTTTGGCCATCTTCATAGGCTAAAAACAGGAGTTAATTTCTAGTGGGGAAATTCTGTAGACGTTTCCTCCCACTAGAAATAACTCTGACATTGTTCAGCCTGCAGCTGCCCCCCTCTCCCTTGGTCTCCATGCCTTGCACAGATCAGTAATCAGTCTGGGGAAGGTATGGGGAGCAGGCTGTTCCACTTTTCCTGGTCCTAGGGGAATGGACTAATGGGACAAAACCCCACACCAACTGCTCAGATCAGGGACCTAAGTGGGGCTGCAGATGTTGCCTTTTATTAATTTGTTTTCAAAGCCACTGCCCATAGGCAAGTACAGGGCTCAAGTACTGAGCCAATCCTACAACTCCCCTCCTCTTCTGAACAATAATTCTGTATATGGTCATAGTTAACCTGCAATAATATATTAGATATTAGGAAGAACTTTCTAACTTAAATTGATATTTTTGTCCTATCTTCCACAGTCATTGAGATTAGTCTCTCACCAACCTCTTCAGAACCACTCTTCATATATTTGAAAACTGCTATCAATCCCCACTCCATCTTTCCTTATTCAGACAAAAAAAACAGCTCTTCAAACCTTCCCTTGTGTGGCAGGACAGTAAGGAGAGCTCCTTTGCTGAGCCACCCACTTCATTGTGCTCAACCAAAAACCATGCTTCAAGTGCCTCCCCTCAGGAGCCTACAACAAGCCAACCCCTTCTTGGAGCATATCTGCAAGCCTAGGGTAACCATCACCACCACCACCTGGGCCTGGGTCTTTGTTAGGGCTCTGTGCAGCCCAGGGTACACAGACCCTACAGACCTTGGGGGTGCTTTGCCCCAGCAGGATATATCTGGGTGCTTCTTATAGCTGGGAGCATTATAGTTTCATAGTTTCATAGTAACTAGGGTCAGAAGGGGCCTAGAGCAGGCCATCTAGTCTGACCCCCTGCCAATGGCAGGAATGAGTGCTGGGGTCAC
>JAGPOW010003395.1:61325360-61343812 GCA_030014935.1 Caiman crocodilus
ATGGATTTGGTCACCTGGTCATAGAAGGTGACCAGGTTGGTCTGACAGGACCTGTCCTTAACAAAACCATGCTGGTTTCCCTTCAGCATAAAGTCTCCATTAAGAGTAGCGTCCCTTAGTTAGCTGAGCAAACGGAGCTATAAGACTAAACTCACCCTCTTAAGCGCACACAGTTAATGCTTGCCATCATAGATAACTTTATTGATCAAAGAGGGAAAGCGTGGAGAAGGAATACAAAACAAAAGGAAAATTGAAAGGAAACTGTCCTGAACAAAGCAGCATAGGCTGGTTAGTCTTTTGATATGCAACTAGAACACTTAAATCTAAGTTTTTGCTAAATTTCAGGTAAGTTATTCACATATACATCCAAAGATTTCTGGAGGCCCATGTTTCTGTGTGTTTATGTTTTCAAAAAGATGTCTCGCATCTCCCAAGATGGAGGGACCCTTTAAATAACCCTTAAGATCTCATCACCTCGACTCAACCAAATCCAGGTATTTTTTAAGCACCCCTGAGGCTGACCCATCAATTTGAAAAACAGCCGCCCTGACCTTGAGAAGTGACTACTGACTTAGGACCACCCCCCAGGTCAGTGGCAGGAAGTTTAACAAAGGAACCTGGATACAGGAAAATATGCAGCCCAGTTCCCTAGGTGACCAGGTGGTTGCCTAAGCAACCAGGGTGACAGACACTTAGCAGAGAGATTGAAAGAGGAAAACCTATGGATTTGGGGAGGGGAAGGAGATGGTGAAGCACCTAATACAAGGCAAGGGGAGAGGTTTATTACCTTGTAAGTCATGTTTCCTAGACCTCCAAATTATTTCTGTTGCTATACTCTGGACTCTTTCCAATTCCTCTCTCTTTCAAGTGCGAGGCCCAAAATTTGGATACAGTTCTTCACTGGAGGTTTCACTTGTATTGAACAGTATATATCATTTCCCTTGATTTCTAGATGACACTTTTATTAATGCGTCCCAGCTTTCTTGCAACAAAGGCATACTTCTGAATCATAGTATTTGCTTTTCTGTCTTTCTCCTTTCCTACCTTCTCTATCACTCAACTGTGCTATTTGTTCTTTATTAGAACTGACCACAGGTGATGGTTTTCAGTTCCTAAGGCTTTAATCCACCAGCAGAAAAATATTATGGGAGCAATTTGCCTCATGCAGTGGGAGAATAAATAACAGTAAGTTAAGGTTGTGTTTACACTAGTGTTCAGAGTTCAAACTCAGGGCCTGATTAGATTTAGATTCAGATTTTATGATGTTAAAATGCTTAAGAACACTTTGTGATAGTTTCCAAAGAAAAACTGAGAAAATATCACAAGAGGAGTAAATCGCACAGAATGTTGACTGTCTTGAACGATGGAAGTCTTATTAATGACAAAGTTGTAGGCATTTTGTGACTCCCCATTATAGCCTATGGCTGAACCACCATCGAAATTCTGAAACAGCTCTGAAATAGTTTTGGCCAAAATGAAATGGGACAGTGATTCGAAATACCAAAATGAATCACCATCCCTCCGAAATGCTGGATCTGAAACCAGACAAAACATAGTCATTACAGACAGCCCTACGATGTTTCCTACACTGTCCATCTGAAATGCCGAATCTGAAACCAAAACAAAACACAGGCATTTCACACAGCCCTATTACCTATGCTTCTCCATTACCTGTATTTAAAAAAATTACAGGAATGCAAGGTAATTATATTCTCTAGGATGAAAAACCCGCCCTCCTTTCTTCCTTTGAGCATTATAAGTTTAAGTTCTTTAAACTCCATCTGCTTAGGGAAAGGAAAAAAAGGGAGGATAGAGAAAAATCAACCTGGAGATGCCTCAAAATACGAGTTATATCTCCCTTATACAAATTGAAACTGAAAAGTTTTCAATAATACATTATGTAATGTAAATTAGGGCTGTGTGAAATTCAAAGCTGTTTTAACGCATTTCAAGCTCAAAACAGCAAAATCAAAATGAAACAAAAGGGTTCGAAATAGATTCAAAACAAAATGATGTCACTCAAAATGTTTAAGAAGTTTTTTAACGTTTCCAGTTTCAAAGCAGCCCGGTGGAGGAGAGCCAGGGCTGTGCTCTCAGTGGCTCCACCAGCCCCATGGAGCTCAACCCAGTGGTGGGAGGCAGCAGGAGAGCCAGTAGCATACCCACTCTGAGTGCAGCCCTGGCTCTTAGTGCAGCCCTGGATAGTGACTCTCTGTTGCCTCCTGCTGCCAGGCTCAGCTCTGTGGGACTGGCAGAGCCACTCCGAGCGCAGCCCAGTAGTGGGCGGTGGGGGAGAGCCCGACCTATGCTCTGAGTGGCTCTGCCAGTCCAACAGAGCTCAACCTCCCCTCCCAGTGCTGCCACCAAGTGCTGAGAAGAGCCTGGTGCCATCTCTGCTGCAGCCCCATGAGTGGCTGATGCCACCTGCCTGCAGCCACTGGGCTGCATCATGCTGGCATGACACAGCCCAGCGGCTGCAGGCAGGCAGCAGCGGCAGCTTCCTGTCATCCACACACAGATCCAGGGGCCCACACCCCCAGGATGAGTCTGGCACAGCCCACAGCTCTTCTGGAGGCGCTGGCCCCAAGATCTGTGTGCAGGATAACAGGAGGCTTCCACTGTTGCCTGGGGCCAGCAGTAGCAGCAGTCTTCCTAGTGCTGGGTGCCAGCTGCACCTGGCACTGGTCCCAGGCAGCAGCAGCAGCCTACTGGCATCCCATGTGCAAATCCAGGGGACCTCTAGGCGGGCTGTGCCAGACTCCTCCCAGGGTTCTGGGGCCCCAGATCTGTACACAGGATGACAGCAGGCTGCCACTGCTGGCAAGTGATATGAATTTTGCTTTCAACTTTTTGAGATACAGGTTTCACAAAAACCCCTGTACCTATCTCCTTGAAACTTGGCAAGCATCATGCCCTCACAGAAGGGGCTCCTTGCAATTACCATCTGAATCAGGCAAGAAATGGCAAAGTTATAGGCATTTTCATGATTCCCCATTATAACCTAGTGCAAAATGTAAAAATGCGTCAAAACAGCGCAAGTTTTGACAAAACAAAAGAGAACATTGTTTCAAAATGAAACAAAATTATGAAATGAAATACTGTCCCTTCAAAATGGTGAAATGGAAGTCGAAACAAAACGGTGATGTTTCACACAGCCCTAATGTAAATCATTTTGTTAATTAATGATTACGTGCCGTTGCTGTCCCATGATTACAGACTAAATTAATTTGATTGCAAGACTTGTGTAGCAAATGAATATCAATACTACACAACATAATATAGCACTGCCCTGCAGTTTTTACCATTCTTATAATGCTTGTTTTGGTTTAAAATGATGGGCTATGCAATAGCCACTTAACTAATTACATACAGTTTGTACAATATATGTCTTGATAACTCTTGGGAGGTTTCAGTTTTTATTCATCAAGATGGTCAAGCTGCTCTTGAGCAAACTACTGTCAATAGACGAGCCACCTGTAAAAGTCATCAAAAATCATTTCCAGACAATAATTTCTATCTGAGGCTCTGTTGCACTTATTAGTTGCAAGTACTCCCATTTTGACCATCAGTTTCACTCATTAAATATATCCTGTCAGCTAAATCCTGTATACAGTCTCAGGCTCATTTTTATGATGAGTTTTAGAATGTAGAATTTTAGAACGTAGAAGCTGCTGAGTGGTTCCTGTGCTGAGTGAGAAAGCCTGTGTTTATGTGTCGATTAGAAGCATTGACTAAAATGAATAAATGAAAATTACATGTTTTGGAATAGTGTTGATCTGGAGAACACTAAAAACATTGCTTAGAAAGCTTTCATCATCTACATGGGTTAGATCTAGGTCCACTTTCTGATTGGCTGCCTCAGTATCAAGATGCTGTGGGTCATATTCTTGAAAACTGTTTTATTTCCTTTTGTTTTATGGCCAGTTGTAAACTAAAGTGCAGAATTTATGTTATCTGAAAGCTAATAATTTTTAATTGAAGAAATTATGTAGGGTCAAAATCACTTTGGGAAATTTGATCAAGTTGGACAAATACCCAAATAGCTCTTGACTAATGAATTGCTTGCCCGAGCCCTTTGAAGGACAAGGCAGGCTGTGAATCACCATCAATGTTACATTTTAGAAATATGAACAAATGGCTTACTAAACGGTGTGAGCTATTAATGCCATGTTGCTTTAGATGAATGGAGGATGATCTTCTGTGTTCTTCAGCCTATTCAGATCATGTTCTGAAATTAAACCAACATATCTTTCTACAACCAAGAACTAGTATATTATCTAGTGAAATATCTCATTAGTCATTGGAAAGTGCTCTTGCTGGCTTAAAATAAAGACTCCATTTTGGCCAGACTGTTTTAATAATGCGAGTGTCATTGATGTAAATATTTGAAATGCATAAAGTAAAATGTAATTCCCATTTCCCATAAAACATGCATTTAATAAAGATATTAGTATGCATTATATTAAAGACTCCATAATAAAAATCTTCAACACCGGTTTTCTGAAACAATGGATGTTGGTGGCTCAATTAAAAGAAAACTTTTAGTGCAAACCTAGCAAATTCCAGGCTTAAGGGAAGTCAGTAAGTCAAAATTAATGCTTTCAGAGATCAAACATTTCTAAAATATATAAAGGGTCAAAACAAGCATATTGCCAAAAAATAAATTGCAGCTGAATACAGAGTGACAAAATTAACTTTCAGACATCTTTTGAGGTTGTTTACTTGTCATATATTTATTTGATCATCTTTGGGAGAACATAGATGTATTAGCTGTCCAAACCAGAATCCACTTCTTCTGAGGAAACACTTTTCCTTCTTTTAGGGCACAGGGTAACAGAAGCCAGGGAAGAAGATGAAATAACCCAAGGAGAGATGATAGAAAAAAACCCAAAAACATAGAGATGAGAGCTATGAAGGGTGTCAAACCAAGAGGAAAGAACTAAAGGGAAAGAAAGGCATTGCTGAGATGGCTACTGTATCCGGAAAAATATTACAGGAAAGTAATGTGAACCAAACAAAGAGAGGAACTTAAAGAAAAAGGGTGGCCCTTATATATTGAGACGATTAGATGACACTAGAGAGAAGAAGAAAGAAGGAAAGCTGTGTTGTGACTAGGAGGACATCACTGCTGAACCGTAGATGGAACAGCTTCAGAAGACGAGCAGAAATCGGAATGAAGCAACTCAAATACAAGAGGTAGTTGCAATGTTTAAAATAATCATGTTACTCAAGTAGCTTGTAACAAACTGCTGAAAGAAGAAGAAAAACAATGAACAAAAGGACAGCAAATACTGTAAAGCAGCAGCCTAGCACTGTTCTCTTGAATGGTTTCATTCCAGAGAACAATTCATCCCATCCTGCTTTAGGACCCTATCAGACAATAAGCCAGGACTTAAAAATGAAGACCTTAATAGGAATTGGGCTCTTATTCAAAAAATATTAAAATTTTTCATTTTATGACAGTAGCAGAATTTGCTACGCTTTGTTCAGATTAGCATCACTTCACCTATCTGCAAGTGGGGAAATGAAAAACAAAAGCTGGAGCTACCTGATAGAAAGAAGAATACAGTGAAATGCTGCAAATTCTTAATACCATGTGCCAAAACAAAACAAAATTGCAATTTTCTTAAATGAAAGACTTATACTGTAGGAATGGGGTTAAAATACATTTTTGATGGCTACAAAATATTAATCATAAAAAGGACTATCATTAATCCAGGGGCTATTCCTAGCTATTGTCTACCTGATAAAAAGTAATCTCTTCACTTCCATGCAATTTAAGTGAAGCGAACTCCAATGCATTGCTTCAAAATGAGCTACCTCTGAAGAGTCCTTATCTTTCCTGATAATAGTACTTCTGTGTTCACTTCCTTTGACCTGAACTGAATAAGTTTAGTTTCCTTCACATAAATGAGCTAACTGAGAAGAGCAGCAGCCCAACAGTGAAGGCTAGCATGGCAGGTTAACCCTTCCCTGCCTGCTCCCCTGGGACAGACAGCATGGGCAGCCACAAGTAAGTAATGCCTTAGGGGTAGGGGGAGGCAGGAGGAAGCAGGGGAACCCTATGGGACTGGGCAGAGGGAGTGCAGAATGGGAGGGGGAATGGATTCTTACCTTTCTGTCCTCCTAGCCTGAAGTGTGACTACTCCAAACTCAAGCTAGCACTAACACCCATCAACATTTGTGCAACTCACAATGCAAGGTGTAACAAGGCCCTATATTCTACCATAAATGGACAGTGGGTTTATCTTTCACAGCTATTGTCAGGTAAAGGGATGCACCTCTATTTTCCTGAAACAAAATGTGAAATGTTTCCTGTTTATGCTGCTAGAATAAAAGCAAGAAGAAAAAAAGAAAGAAAAAAATATCTGAAGGATAGCAATATGGAGAATGGAGAAGAAACTATTCTTTTAGCCAACATGGTGTTAAGTTGTGGCAGGTTAAACTTAGGTTTGAGATTAGGAAGGACTTTCTCAGTATGGGCACATCCAGATATGCATGGAAGTTTGGTTCCCCAAGGACAAGTAACAGGGGTGCATCCTTGCACCCCTGCTACTTGTCCCCGGGGAATGGCCGTGCCACGCGTACGTTGGCACATGGCAGGTTACCCCAGGAGCAGTAGGTGAGGCTGGGGCCATCACTGTCCTGGTCCTTGCAGCCTTACCTGGGGGCCTCCCAGGGCTACAGCCATGGCGATCCTGCCAGCCAGAGCCTAGCTGGCAGCCACAGTGAAGCTCCAGGTGGCCTGGCTCCACTTTTCAGCAGCATGTTGCCCGAGTGTGCGCTGTTTGGTTTTTTCCAGTTTTTTTTTTTGCCCCTGGATATCCAGGGGTCAAAGACACCGCAGAAAAAAGGTGGAGCAGCACATGCTCAGGCAATGTGCCCCTGCAACATGGAGAACACCAGACTGTGTAGTATGTGCTGCCACAAACGTGCTCATCTGGACACACCCTATGAGGGTGGTTAAACACTGGAATAGGCTACCCAGAAAGAATGTGCAATCTCCATTTCAGGAGTTTTTAAGAGCAGATGAGACAAATTGGGATGATTTAGTCAGGGAAAATCCTGCCTAGAACAGAGGGTTGAACTAGATGACCTCCTGAGTTCCTTTTTAAACCAAGTTTTCTATGATTCTAAGGTACTTGGTACTGTTGAAGGGGTACTTAACACTGGAAACACTTTTTCCACTGGAAAACCTGGACACAGATACATCTTGCATCATTACCTGAAGTGACCTAAGGACTCCGGAGATTTGCAGGTAGAACTCAATTCCAGTGTTGCACTGTGAGGTCAGGCCAACTCTCAGGATCACACAAATCAATTAAGTGCATACACATACACACACTACCAGCTCAGGCATATGCACATCCAAACCAGCCTAGGCACATGCATGCCCATCACCAATTCAAGCACATACACTACACACCCCAAAAGTTAGACACAGATCACTAATTCATATATTGTGCACATAATGACACACATATATATACACACACACACACTCACCAGTTCACACACATACAACCTACCTACACATACACACAGATACGTTCCTAATTTGGATGTGTATGTGTGTGCATGGGGTACCTGGGATACTTGGGGGAAGGTTCAGGTGAGAGAGAGAGAGAGTTAAAGTGTAGGGAATGAAAACTGCCAAAACCAGGATTAGACCCAGAGACTACAGAGAAGCTGGCTGAGGAACAGAGGCTTGGGTTTAAACGGAGGCAGACAGCTGAGATCTTGGGGGTGGGGGGTAGATAAGTAGTGGCAAGGAGGAGACGAGGAAAGAAACTGAGGTAGAACCCTGGTTGCTCAGGGGAAAAGGAAAAGGCAACAGGGATAAGACAGTGGCAAAGAAACAGGGGCTTTGGAGGCAGAGAGGAGCTCAGGACAGGTGTTGGAGGTGGCAGTGAGCCAGAAGCAGGAGAAGGAGAAATGTGACAGAAGTTAGAGGGCAAGGAGCAGAGATTGGCACAGGGCTAAAGCATAGTAAAGCTTAACCCAACTTAGGGGTCCAAATAACAGTTTTATTAAACAGACAACACACTACACAGCCTCATGAAGTTATTGGTTCACACGCACACACACACATGTGCACACACAAGCACTCACAATGGCAGCAGGAGAAAAAGCCTCAGTGGAAGTCCAGGTAGGGAAGAGAAACAGAGTCCGATTCCTTGGTTGAAGAGGGGGTGGGGGATGATAGCTACCTATGCAGGCTGAAAAGGGGTCTTTGTCCAGTAGATGTTGTCCAGGGGTGGGGGTCATCAGCAGGGCCTCTGGGTGGATAAGTGGTGTGGCTTGGTGCTGGTCCAGATGGAGAGGGTGTCCTACTGGGTCTGTCTTCACTGCCCATTTTTATAAGGGCAAACCTTGTGTGATCCTAGTGACAGGAGCCATGCCCAGGCAAGGGTCAGCCTCTGGTGTACTGAGCATGTGTGCTCCAGGCAAGGTGTGCAGTTTCAGGTGTCTGTAAAGGTCGGGTACAATGGCAGAGTTGCTGGTTCTGCAGGGTCTTTTGTTTGGATGGATATATTTTATTTCCTTGCATAGCTGATAAGAATATCGGCACTTCTGTGATGTACTGGGCATGTCTACACAAGATGCTTTAATGAGCAAAGGACTGTTCTACTGCACATTAGAATGGTTTTTGCTGTGATACACTAATGTGCTAATGCTCAGGAGAATTAATCTACTGTGCATTAAGCATCACAAAAAACATTTGTCTTTGCTACTGCACATTAATACAGCTACTGCACCTTTATCTAGTACCTCGTCTTAAAGGGACTAAACTTAATTCACAGTAGCACGGGCACATTAATGAATGTGTAGACATGCCCACTGTGAACTTAGCCCTGCTAAGTGAGCAAATGCAGGAAAATTTGCCAGTGCTATGTGCATTTGTTGCTGAAGAATATTAACTGCTGCAGGTTGTGTGGAAATTGGTGTGTGGTTTGGGCTGGGTTTCCTTTCGCACCACTAAAAACAGGCTGCTACAACATCACATTTCCATGCCTCTGGTCATACACTAGCAACCAAAAAGGGGATTAAAGAAAGTTGTTAAATGCCTAGCAATAACAGAAGAGGACAACTGTAAAATATTTCATTCTGCACCATTACGCTCCCTTTTCTGTACAGATTAACTTCAGTCAAAGCTTTAATATTTTGTCAGATTGATTGTTACATGCACTTCCAAAGTTCAAATTGAGGCTTTTTTCTCTCTCTCCCATTTTTGTTTGGGTTTTTTCGGGTTGTTTTTTTTTAAGGAGATGAAGAGGAGTGGTGGTGAAGGGGAAAGGAAGAGGGTGTTCAGAGTTACCTCCTTCACACATTGAACCTTTAAAAGCAAAAGTATGAATATTCAGAGTTAAAGCTAACCATGGAGTTTATTCAAAAAATGCGAAGTCCACAGCTCCATAGCAAAGGTTATTACTAGCTAAATAAGAGTACACTGCTGGAATTTTTAAAGTTTTTTAAAAGTGTGAAGTAGAAATTTAAGCCATTCTCCTAGAAATTTACATTTTTATTGATTTGAAAACGGCTGCTACTTTATCCTAGCAGCAGACCCATTCAGAGTTAATCATCTCCCATGAAGTTGGATATTGGATTCCAGTAACCATGATACATGGACTTCATACCTAGATAAATTCAGATCCTACTTGCCCCTCTTCTGTGAGCCAAAGATCACTTCTGTGCTTCTCCTAACTCACATTCTTACAGGAGGCTTGTCTCCGTTCCCTAACTTTGATTTCTTCTTTCTGTAAAAGAACTTTCAATTGTCACAAGAAGGACAGGTTCTTGACACCTTTTGGGCTTGTCTACAAGGTAAAATTGACCAGGATAGATAAAGAATAAGCTACACTGCAAACAGCTATTCCAGATAGTTCGTGCATGGACTTCCTTGTACTGGAGGAAAAACAGCCATAGTGGGAAGTGTTCCTGAATAGCACCTGTAAATTATATTTCTCAAATCAGTTCATGCATCCAGAGTGAAGGCTGTACTGGAGATGGAAGTCATGGGGTTATGGCAAGAGCAGATGTATAAACATGGAATAGTCAGAAAAAAAAACTATTCATCCAGCATGGATTAAGCTAAACAGGGACAGAGCACTCATTTTGGATAAGCATGTGAATTATTCAAGAATAGCTATTGATCTTTATATTCAGATCTTACTGTAATCCAAATTAATTTCCAAGAATCCAAAAGCCCCAAGAGTTTAAAGGTGGAGAAAAAGAATTGGCATATCGAATATTATTGCTGTCTCAGATTATTTTGAGCCTTTAGGCAGCCCAATTTTTTTCCAGTGTTAAATCCACAGTTGATTAAAAAAAAAGAAAGAAAACCAATACCCTCATAGCTGATAAAAAGTGAAGGTAATGGGAGTTTTAAATAGTAATTGCAGCTTATAGGCCTGTATTATTGTTTGGGGGAAGAATTCTACAGGATGGCACATTTTACAGTTTTGACTGTGGATACAAAATAGACTAGTAGCAATTAAGCCAAAATAAACAAATTAAAAACTCCCAAATTTGTATGCCATAACTCTAATACGCCTTGGTCTAGAAATTGCACTTTGTTTTACCTTTTTTTTGTCCAGAACAATCCTGCAAAAGCACATAAAACATTGTTCAGGTATTTACGTAGGGGGTTGTTTTTGTTTTAAGTTGATTTAAGTGTAAAATGTTCAATAACTTCTTTTAATCTGTGTGTTTTTAAATAGCTAAACAGCTCAATATGGTTTATAAACTGCATAAAAGCTCTGTTGCAGACCTCACTTAAAAAAATAAAAACATGCAGGCACATAATAAAGTAGTTATAACCCACAAACTATCAATAAAATAATTCTTTATTAATAACCACACAACAAAAGCAGCAATTTTCAATATATAAACAGCATTAAGCTCCCCAGATACCTGTCAACAATATATATGAAGGAGACACAGGCACACAATTCTACCTCCAGATAAGGAACAATCTGTGTGTATCACCATTATGGGAAAATGATTTAAGAAGGGTAATTTCTCATTTTCCCTAGTCTTTAGGAAACAGTATATTTATTTATTTAAGTTAAGTAATACTTAAACTTAGATCAAAGGAGATGTGTTCTCGAGGTGGTGGTCTTGCCAATTAATTTGATTAGCTTGGAAACAAATCCAAAAACAGAAGGCATTTCTAAATGTGAGCTTGTGCAAATTTGCCTGGTTACATAACTGCTAACATATTCTCTATTTATTCAACAATGGAAAATAGGATCTATGACCTTTCAGGTTTCAGTTTTCTAAATCATCGGAAATCCTTCTTATGGAAAATCTCAGGTTGCAGACACAGCATATTTACTCCTGAACGCTTTACTCTGGAGTAAAAGTAGAACAGAGATATCACAAAGAGCCCAGCATCAGTCACTCCATTCCAAAATAAAATCACTCGTTGGGTAATGAGGAGTAACTATACACTTGTGTAAATTATACTACATACCAATTGTGTCCCCTCCCTTCATCCACTTCATCCCTGTGTGACTGTTTACTATATATGAAACAGGTCCCCTGACATCTGATGGCCAGGTGCTACAACAGGTTAAGGGAGTTGGTTGTGTGTTTAATACCTCCTATGGAGTGAAACCCAGGGTAAACTCTAAATAGTACAGAGGTTGGCAAACTATGGCCCATGGGCTAGATCTGGCCCACCAAAGCATTTTGTCTGGCTTGCAGTAGGTCTCTCAGTCCTGCCCACGCCAGGCACAGGGGGAAGCCTAGGCCATGGTGCAAGCTGCTGGTCCGCCACTGTGGGGTATGCAGCAGGGCTGCGGTGGCTCGATAGCCAGAGTTACTTCTCAGCAGCCCCTGCAGCAGTGGCTCCTTCCAGCTGCCTCTACCAGTCTCTGCTACCATTACTGGATCCAACTCTGCCCAGGCACTATTGGCAAGGTGTAGGATGTGCATGCAGGTGTACGTGCATCCCCTGAAATTGGCCATGCAGTCCCTGGAAATGCCAGCAGTGAAACCAGAAGTGCCAGAGGAAGTATACTTCTGGTTTCACTCATTTTGCCACTGGTGGTTCTGCTGGGGGACCCCACTCTCCCATGTCTGTTATCATGTTCTGGGGACCACCCCCCATTGGTGATCTGGTGCCCCCCAGACTCAGAAGGCACCAGTCGCCCCTGTCAGGTACCCTGGCCCATCCACCCTACACCCACTTCTGGGGTTGCCAGACGGAGCAGGCAGGGTATCCATGAAGTCTGGCTCAGGACCTACATGGGGCAGCATTCTGGAGCAGGATGGGCAGGCAGGGCCAGACCAGGATCTTGGAGCCATGATAGTGTGAGGCTGGGGCCCAGGACACAGCCATGATCCATTGCCCATACGTCCCTGCAATGGGTACCAGTTCAACAGGCAGGATCATGCAAAAAGCAGATCATGACTCTGTCCCAGGCCCTGGCCCCATGCTGTCACCACCCCAAAATCCCAATCCATGTCCTAGCCCCAGCCCCACCTGCCTATCCTGCTCCCAAATGCCACTCCACACCTGCCTATGGCCTCTTCCCATCTGTTGCAAGCTAGGTTGGGGGTGAGGGGTAATGCTGACCTGGCCTGCGACAGGTCAGCAAAACTCTCTAAGTGTCCCTCTGGCCTAAATATTTGCCTACCCCTGCTTTAGTAATTCTGTCATGTGTCCACATTCTCAAAAATCTCAGGAAAATACAAATTGGGCTTAGTTGAATAATCAGAAAAGGGCAGATTCCTAGCAGCCAGACTTTTCATCTTTCCTTTATGGTCTCTATCTTTCAAATACTCTATTATGTAGTAATAGGGTTGAGAGAACACAAAGGGGTGGGACAACAGAAACATGATTTTCTTCTAACACTGGACAATAACCTTTATTCAAAGAAAGGAAGTTGGCAGGTTGTCCCTGAAGCAATTATGCCTAACTGTTTCACTGTACCTTCTCATTTGTAGCTATCTGACACATGTTTAAAGAAATAGTACAAATACCCTATACCCTTCATGACTATAGAACGTATTGAGTCAAAGGATTTCCAAGAATGGAAGACTGTCAAGATTAGGTTCTTTATTTATATTTTAAAGCCTCCCAATCCTGTTCAATTTGTTATTCATTTGATTTATATCAATGTAACCTTGAAAGTGATTGACATGCCTAAACTATTCAGTGCAATCAATTAAACTCTCAAGATTTGAATCAAAGCTCTGATTCCAATAGTCACTCATGTTGGCTGTCTATACCAAACTTAACTGCACAGGAAACCCTTGTTACTCATGGGTTTGGCATTCGTGGTTTCAAATATTCATGAATGCCAAACCTGCATTTTAAATACACTTTATACACTTCAAGCCCATGGTTGCTGCTGCCAGGCTCCCATGGCCACACTGGGCTCCTGCCACCACTGTCATCATGCTCCCACCATCGCTGCCAGAGCCATGCTCCCTCCCCACCCCCCACTCAGCCACCAGGGACACTGCATTCATGAACACAGTGCCTTATTCATGGATTTCACCATTTGCAGGGGATACGAGAATGTATCCCCCGTGAATGGCGAGGGTCACCTGTAATAAGAAAAATCAGACACTCTACATTCATAGATGCATAGATTCATAGAAGTTAGGGGCTGGAAGGGATCATGAGGTCCATCCCACCCTGCTTAAGGCAGGCAAGACTGCTGAGGTCAGATGACCTCAGTGAGGTGTGCATCCAGTCACCATTTGAAGATCCCCAAGGCAGGTAATTGTACCACCTCTGTTTGGAGTCTTCCAGCCTCTGGATACATGAACCATATAGAAGTTTTTCTTAATGTCTAGTCTGAAGTGACCCTCTATCAGTTTATGACCATTATTCCTAGTCTTCCCCTGGGGTGCCTAGGTGAACAAGTGTTCCCCTAGCCCCTGATGTTCAGCCTTTATATACTTAAAGGCTGCCACCAAGTCCCCTCCAAGTCTTCTCTTCTCCAGGCTGAACTGTCCCAAGTCCCTCAGCCTTTCCTTGTATGGTCTGCTCTCCAGACTTCTAATCATTCATGTGACCCTCCTTTGGACTCTTTTCAGCTTCTCCACATCCTTCTTGAACTGCGGCGCTCAGAACCAGATGCAATACTCCAGCTGCGGTCATACCAATGCCGAGTAGAGCTGGAGGATGAGCCTGGTAACTTTAGACCAGTCAGTCTTACCTCTATTCCTGGAGAAATGCTAGAGAAAATAATCAACGAACACATTTGTGCAGGCCCAGCAGGGGAAACAATGCTGAGGTGAAATGAGCATGGGTTTGTCACGGGTAGATGCAGTTGGAGTACTGTGTCCAGTTTTGGGTGCCGCACTTCAGGAGTGATGCGGGGAATCTCAAGAGGGTCCAGAGGAGGGACACTCACATTAGTGGCCTTCATGATAGATCCTATGGGGGAAGGTTAAGACAGCTGAATCTCTTCAACCTTCACAAGAGACGGCTGAGGGGAAATCTTGTGGCTGCCTATAAATTTATTGGGGGAGGTCAATGGGGAATAGGGGAACACTGTTTACTAAGGTGCCCCAGAGAGTGACTAGGAATAACCGGTGTAAACTAGTTGAATGGATTTAGGTTAGATATTAGGAAGACATTTTTCACAGTAAGGGTGGCCAGAATCTGGAATGGGCTTCCAAGAGAGGTGGTGCTATCACTTAGCTTGGAAGTCTTCAAGAGGAGGCTAGATAGTCACCTGGCTGGGGTCATCCGACCTCGGTCCTCTCCTGCCAGGGGCAGGGGGTCAGACACGATGATCTATTGTGGTCCCTTCCAACTCTACAATCTATGAATCTATGAATCTTTAGTCTTCCTTGTGATGCATCGGTTGATGCATGCCATAGTGTTGTTCACTTTGCCAGCTATAGCATCGCACTGATGGCTTTGTTCATTTTATGGTTAATCATGACTCCCAGGTCTCTTTCATTTGTGGTGCTGTCAAATGTAGCACCACTATGTCTGTAAGTATGTTGTGGGTTATTTCTTCCCAGATGGAACACTTTACATTTCTTCATGTTAAACATCAGCTTTACATCTGCCCACTTTACAAGCTTGTCCAAGTCACCCTGTATCCTCAGCCTGTCTTCCAGCGTGACCACACTTCCCCATAACTTGGTGTTATCCACAAACTTTGCCAGTACATTTTCTACATCCAGGTCCAAATCATAGATGAAAATGTTGAAAAGCGCTGATCCAAGTACTGAGCTTTGAGGAACACTACTGGTCACCTTTCACCATGTCAGCTTGGTTCCATCTATTAACACTCTCTGGGTCTGACCTTGAAGCCATTTTCCTTCCCACTAGACAATTTGGTTGTTGAGGCCACAACTTGCAAATTTTACCATGAGGGCATCATGGGAGATCAAGTTAAAGGCCTTTTTGAAATCCAAGTATGTTACATCGACCACATCTTCGTTATCCAGCTGGCGAGTTACCTGGTTGTAGAAGGAAATGAAGTTGATTAGGCATGACCTGCCCACAACAAAGCCATGCTGCCTGTCATTTAGAATACTGCTTTCTGTTAGCCTATCAATGATGGATTCTTTGTTAAATTTTTCCAGGATTTTTCCAGAGATTGAGGTCAGACTGATTGGCTTATAATTCCCTGGGTCCTCCTTCCTTCCTTTCTTGAAGATAAGCACCGCATTCGACCTCTTCTAATCTTCTGGGACCACACCTGAACACCAGGAGTTCTCAAATAGCTTTGTCATTGATCATGTGATCATGTGAGCCAGTACTTTCAGCACTCTAGGGTATAGTTCAGTAGGACTTGTAAATATCCTAGTATTATGGATAATACAATAAATGCTGACTTGTAAATATCCAGCCTCTCTAGGTATTTCCTCTGTGGCAGGGCATCTTTAGTGCCTGCCACTTTAAGGACCTAAGCAGGAGCAGAACAGCCTGCAGGTGACTCCACTGCCAATTAGGAGAGTCACAAGGCCTGATTGGAAGCAGGACCTAGCTGCTAGAGAATAAGATCAGTCCCTGAGCAGTACAGCCAGAGGCAGAACACTGCCTGGCTGGAGCTGCTGCTCCCAGAACACCTGGTAGTTAAGGATAGGAACTATGGGGACGTAGGAGGTCCTAGTCATGGGGAATGAACTAAAGCTACACCCTGCTGGGGTTGGATGGTGTGGTGGGGCTGCTTGTGGCAGGGTAGCTTCCAGGAAATGTTGAAACTGTGCCTCCCCAGTGAAGGGCAAGCTCGGAAAGCCTTAGTCCCTGCTACACTGTGGGTACCCTGTGGAGGGAAAAGGCTAGGGAAGCACACCCTGACAGAAAAGCACAGGAGCCCAGGCCCATTGAGTGGGGCCTGAGGAAGGATCCAGGTATGTTGGCAGATGCCTGAATCCTGAGTGGGCATAGGCTGAGAGTGGGGTCCAACCACATATACAGACACCTGAGACAAAGCAGCACCTGAGACAGCCCCAGTGAGGGGACAGAGTAGTGGCCCCAGTGAGGTGGTGTAATATAATAAGCCACATAGAGTAGGTCCTATATGGGGGACCTGAAGGGCTGCATACGGATGGTATAGAGTAAGGTCCATGTAGGTGGGCCTGAAGGGCTGCATAAGAGCATATAGGGTAGGGTATATGTGAGGGGCCTGAAGAACTGTGCATAGGCCAGCCCCAATAGTTCAAAATGAAAGCCCCAGTGAAGAGGATTGAGTTGAGGACCCAGTGAGGGGATACAAGGCCAAGGTAAGTCTCCAGATGCCTGAGGCCAAGTTTGGGCCAGAGGCTGAGCAATGGAGCCGGTGGAATAATAATGAGTAGTTTGGGCCAATGTCCTAGTGTATTCCAGCAATGGGGCCAGGGGAGTTAGGAGTACTTTGGATGCCATCTGTGAGGCATGGGATACAGTAGAAGAAAGGCTGGAGCAGTGTATTATGTCCTTGGCATTGGGTAGTAAATGTACAACCTCCTGCCTTGTTAAAAACTTCTAATTAGTTTAATCAAAGGTGGGCAAACTGCTCTAGATAGGTGGGTGGGCCAACATTGTGACTCGTCTCAAGATGGCCCTGTCACACCCTCACAATAGGGAGCTGTTGTTCTCTTATTCCATTGTTCTTTTATTCCGTTCTGAGAATCACTTTATATTATTGTGATTATATAGCTCTCAATTTATTAATTGCTCTTTATCATGTCCCATTTCCTAGACA
This sequence comes from Caiman crocodilus, assembly GCA_030014935.1. NCBI lineage: Eukaryota > Metazoa > Chordata > Crocodylia > Alligatoridae > Caiman > Caiman crocodilus. The sequence goes on from JAGPOW010003395.1 coordinate 61,342,529, forward strand.
GAAAACTATGAATTCCTTATAAATTACCTTGAAAATTTGCCCGTTAACTAAAATTTTAAAGTACATGCACACTTGATGATAAGTACTTTTTCTCCAGTACTTTTCCTTGCAAAGGTTAGCTTATATTCTAAAGGATACTCCTATAGTCAACACTAATTTCTGCATTAAAACATGAGAAACACATCTTAACCTTTCTCTTGTTTCTCTTCCCAGATGCATACTTTCCAACTAGACTACAGCTCTTAAGTCAGCTTCCTACTCTGCCTGTAGCAAAGAACTATCAGACTTACTATTTTCACTAGTCATTTCTATTGTTGTGATAATAATGAACCCAATCATGGCCCAGAATCCCATTGTTGTAGGCACTGAACAACTACACAACTTTACAATCCATGAGTAAATCCACGTCTGTCTATTTCTCCCTTCATAAACTGAGTAACAGTGGAGGAGTAAAAGGATTTGTCTCCTACAAGCACATTTAGAAATTATAGTAATTATGCCTTCTCTCTGAAGAATGTAGGATGCTACCCTCATGTGCACTCTACAAACCATAGGAATTCTGTCCATCCAGAGATAACTATCTTGTTTTACCCTAATCTCCTCAGGAGAATTAGAGTGGATACTTTTGTATTTTTCCTGGAGTGGTATCATCAAAGTTTCTGCCCCCAGCCTGTTATGGAAATTGCTGGTATAAATTTCTAAATAGAAAGTTACAGGGCGCATATACATGAGATGCTTAACTGCACAGTAGTGTAGTTTATTGTGCAGTAAGTGCACAAATCTACATGTGCACGTGCTTACTGCATTGTAAAAACCCCTAATTGCAAGTAAATTTGATACTTGCAAATGCAGGTATTAAATTTACTCACAACTATAGTTACTGTGCAGTAACGCATATGTAGATGTGACCCAGGAGCAAATGTACTCCCAAGTCAGCATTACCACTAGTGGCCAGCCTGAGGCTAGCTCCAGGGCTCCAGGCTGGGAGCCTCTCCTGCCCTAGGGTTGGGCTGCTCCTCTGGGCTGCTTCCTGCAGGCATTTTGAGCCCTGGGGCACATCCCCCTGTGTTGAACACAGACTAGGCTCACCAGCCTGCCTGCACCCCAGAACTGCTGCCTGGAAGCACAATACTGCTCACCTCCCGGGTCCACACTGTCCAGACCTGTATCATAGTATCATAGTACCTAGGGTCAGAAGGGGCCTAGAGCAGGCCATCTAGTCTGACCCCCCACCAATGGCAGGAACGAGTGCTAGGGTCACAGGACCCCAGCCAAATACCTATC
>JAGPOW010003395.1:61348524-61362366 GCA_030014935.1 Caiman crocodilus
TCGTGCAGGTGAGAACAGTTTATGATTTCTCTACATCTATGCTTTCTTCTTGACCACAAATAGCCATCTTTAGGGGCAAAGGACAGTTCTGCCCATTCAGTCCTCACTCATTCTGATAAAATACAAATAAAGATATCAATTAGGCAAGTTTTCCAAAAATTTAATAGATTTCATAGATTTTTAGGGTTGGAAGGGACCTCAGTAGATCATCAGGTGTGACCCCCTGCCCTGGACAGGAAAGAACACTAGAGTCAGATGACCTCACCCAAGTGTTTGTCCAGTTTCCTCTTAAAGACCTCCAGGGTAGGGGAGAGCACCACCTCCCTTGGAAGCCCATTCCAGAATCTGGTAACCCTTACCATGAAGAAATTCTTCCTGATATCTAATCTAAATCTGATCTTTGTCAATTTGTGGCCATTGTTTCTACTCACCCTAAGGAGCGCCCTGGTTAACAGAGTATCTCCTATTCCTCCCCTCCCCTCCCGCCCCCTGGTGAATTTGTAGATGGCCACCAGGTCACCTCTCAGCCTTCTCTTGTGGAGGCTGAAGAGTTCCAGGTCCCTCAAACTCTCCTTGTAGGGCCTTACCTGCAGGTCCCAAACCATACGTGTAGCCCTCCTCTGGACCCTCTCAAGGTTGTCCACATCCTTCTTGAAGTGCAGCGCCCAAAACTGGACACAGTACTCTAGCTGCAGCCTTACTAATTCCACATAAAGGAAATGTATCACTTCCTTAGACCTGTTTGTTATGCATGTGTTAATGTGTGATAGAGTGTGGTTAACTCATAATTATCTCATATGATGAACCCCCAAAAATGTGAACTCCCATGGAGGACCAATGAAATACAGTTATCTACTTTGTCTATATACACTTGGATTTTGCACATACCTCAGTTTAGGTATTTCCTTTGAAAAATTCAGCTTCTACAGGAAAGTTATGAGTGTTGGTTCTCCAATACAAGTCCTTGCCAACAAGATGTGAGGATGATGTCCTACTTTCATTTGCTAGGAGTAAACAAGACAGTTTATTTTATCACTTCAAAGAATTCTTTCGATTGTCTTGATTTGGTGAATGCACAAAACTGACCTTTTTTCCAACACACCTACAGTTTCCAAAGAGAGGTGTGTATTATCCCAGCAAGTTAGCTGGGATAGTTCTATCAGTTTGTATGGCCACTGTGCCATTATGCTGGCACAACGTAACTGGAGTCCCATGCACTTAAGTCTCCATGCAACCTGTTCTCTACCCTGCCTGGCAGACCTTGAGTTTACATTGCAAGGGAATCTTACTTTTCCTGCTTCCAGTACTAGGAGAGATACTGTGGAGATTATACATTCCACTGAAGTCCCTTCATAGTGCTAAAATAGCTCAGGGATGACCCATAGCACACATGCCAGGAGTGATAGAGGCAGATGCTTTTCAAAGGATATGCAGGCCCAGGGCACTCAGTACAAAAAGACACTGGAATGGAGGCAAAGAGCAGAGCCCTCCATGGAGTAGAGTGGGGGCAGACACTGCTGCAAGAGAACATGTTAGGTGTCACCTCCAGGAGCCAAGTTAACACTTCCCCTCACATACAGTTGCCAATGAATTCAGGGCTTTGGATCCTCACTTGCCATATAAAACCATGATGGTTGCAGAGCCAGGGAAGGGTTACCTTGGCTCTTGCAATGATAGTGCTTCTTCCAGCAGCCGCTTGCTTCTGCTTCACTCCACAAAAACAACAGGTGGCTCAAGCCACCCTCCCTGCCTCCACTCTGGCTCCATTCCAGCAGCCCATGGCATAAATTCTATCAGGTACACCTTTGGGGGTTGCCAGGGAAGCATCCCAGGTTTATCAGAAGCTTGACTAGTCCTGTAAAACCTCAGGTTCACTTCTGGGGCAACTGCCCAGGCTGTTCACCATAACACCAAACCTATTAGTTCTTGAAAATCAATGCCAAGTAAATGGTTGTGGTAAGAAAGCCAGTAATTTCTTTCTGGATTTTTTTGATCAAAAACATACTTCCTGTCTCCTGTCTTTTTTTACTTCTCTGACATTTATCTTTTTTGAGAGTTATTTTTTGTTTGTTTCTTGGTGATATTTGGGGGGAGGGGGCTTTTTGGTTTTTTACTAACTCTCTTTTGAAAGTAAATGTCAGGCAGACTTAATTAAATCTAGATATGGGTAGTCAGAACAAGCATATTTCTTCACATTTCTACTATACACAAAATAAAGCTGATAAACGTAATGACAAGCAACCTCCTATTCTTATGCACTACCATCATCTCAACACAGATATCCGGGGCAGAAGCATTTTATACCAATGAAAGATAAATCAGAATGTTTTTTCTAAAACACCAGAATGGGCCTTGTACCAGCAAAATCAAATAAACCCATTGAGCCAGGTTTTTAAAGGTAGTGATAGGTCACCTGTTCATAAAAGGAAATAAGGTTGGTCAAGCAAGACCTAGCCACAACAAACCCACACTGGTTATCCCTCAGGATGTTGCCATCAGCTAGTCTGTTAAGAATGGCTTCTTTGAAAATCTTTTCTAAGACTTCCATCAGATATAGGTCAGGCTGATGTCTTCCTGGCCCCATTTAGCCAGGACATCAGCGATAGCCAGCTGGGTCCAAGATGCCAGCTCTGAGCAGGCAGGGTCCTGCCACTGACCTTCCTAGCAGGAATTCTGGTGTTCTCTATAGAAAAACTGAAAAATCCCTGATAAAAAAAAAAAAAAAAATAATGTGGAAGCCTACCAATGTCTCTATCATAATAATAAAGTGAACTCTAAATACACGCTTCATTAATTCATGAAAACATGAAAATATATTTTGCTGCCCTCCCACAAGGGCTACAGCCCCCCAACAGGGGCTATGGCTCCCCAACAGGAGAGCTAAGTAGCCCCTCAATAGTGGCCACATAGCTCCCACACAGGCTACCCCCCTGCAAGACCCACATGCCCCACCACAGCCCCCCAATTGCTTCCCTACCTAGCCTCATCCCCCACGAGCTGCTGCAGCCCTACCAATGGCTGCCCACCTAGCCCCAGCCCCCACTCCCCGAGCCCCCCACAATGGCTGCCCTATCTGGCCCCATCCCCCACTTGCACCCCCAGATCCCCATGGCTGTCCCCCCACCCCATGCACATCACTTAAAAAAAAAAAGAAAAAACACAGGAAAAAAGCTCTACTCACCCTAGAAGCAGGGGCTATGAGGGCTCCAAGACCTCCTGGCAGAGCCCCACTAGGCAGCACAGGGCAGCAGGGGGCAGCAGGGCCTTGGCTGGGGCCACTGGGGCTGTCCCTCTGCCCTGTGCTGTGCAGGCAGGACCCCAGTGACATAGATGGCAGCTGGACTCCCAGTAAGTGCTGGGGGGTTGTTTTTTACTGTGGGGATGCTGGGAGGGCATGGATCAGGGGCCATAGGGGGGGATGGGGCCAGGGAGGGCAGGGATCAGAGGTCTTGGGGGACAGGTGGGGGTTGGGGCCAGTCAGGAAAGGGATTGGGGGCCTTGGTGGGGTGGGAGGGTCTAGGGCTGGGCAGGAAAAGCTGGGGGGCTGGAGGAGTGGGAGGGGACAGCAGGGGTTCCCCCATAGTCCCTCCCCCCTCCTCCACCTACCCTGACCCCTTACTTATCATCACTAGAGCTCTGGTGCTGAAATACTGCCTGGCAGGCAGCATGCTTCAGCACCAGGGCGAGGGCCAACCAGAGAGACACTCTGGTGGCCAGAGCATCTTTGTGGAGGATCCACCCTCCAGTTGTCTCAGGGCATGGTCCCTGCCCCACTTTTTTTAACTCCAATTTTTTTAGACTCCTGGATATCCAGGGGTCTAAATTTGCCCCCGTGCTGGAAACTTGTAGTGCAGGGAGTGTTTTTTTGTTCCTGCACATGCCTCTTGACCCATCCCAAAAGGGTTTGAAATGAGGCAAGAGGCACATGTCCACTCATCTGGACATGCCCAGTTTTTCATTTTGCTGTTTTGAAGCACTGTTCTGTTTTGTTTTATCAAAATTATTTCACTGTTTCGATGGTGTTTTGACCTGTTTCAACATTTTCCCCATAGGCTATAATGGGGAATCACAAAAATGCCTATCGCTTAGTCATTTCTTTCCTGATTTGAATGAAAACAGCAGAAATAGTAGCCCCTGCTAAGGCCATGAAGCCTAACAAGTTTCATGGAGATAGATTCAGGGGTTTCTGGGAAACTTCACTTTGCCACAGAATAGTGTCCACAGAGATGGCCTTGATACCCCTAGGGCCCTGTGACCATGCCAACTCCACCCTGTGTGTACCTTCTCTTCTTACCTGCCACCACATCTTGTTGGAAAAGATAATAGGGAGGCTGCCATCAAGTTTCAGCTCAGTCACAGTCCTAATGGATGCTACTAAACCCTGTAGGTTCTTGGACCCCTTGCTGGAACTCGCTCGAAGTTGGTGCCCCAAAGGGACACCTTAAGCTTTATACCATGCCCCATGCCTCGCAGATAATATATTGTTATCATCCCTGTAATGAGGTCTTGGTCTCCATTTACCTTCTATTGTCACTGGGCTCTCTATGCCCCTGTTGCTGCACCCTCACCGGCATTGGGGCCTCTACATGACATGGTATCATGACCCAGTTAGGTCTCCTCCACCCCTACAGCCTCATTCTTGCCCACCACTTTACTTAACAACAGGTAAGAAAGCAGTACAGTAGCACTAGCATCTCAGGCAGCCAAACTGCCACAGAGCCTTTCTTTCCTTTCTTGCAGGAGCTTCTTCTCCAGCAGCTGCCAAAGAACTCTCCCTGCCAGCCTCAATCCTGGGGCTTAGATATGCCCAGGGCCCTGCCTCTTTCTGGTCAGCTGACCAGGGACAAGTGCTAGGGGTGTAGGTTGTAGATGTGTTGGTCTAAGGACATGGAAGACAAGGTTCTTTGGGTCAATCTTTAGTAGACCTTTTATACGTTTTATATCTTTTAGCAGATGAACAGAATTGTTGGAGAAATATATCTTAGTAAGCTTTCAGGTTGAAAACCCTTTGTCAGGCTGAGGAAGCACCTGCAGTTGGTGTGTGTGTGCTCTTCTTGGATAAAAGGAATAGTAAAGAAACCAGAGGCTGGCATGTAATGCAGGCAAGAAAGCCAGCCAGTGAAAATGGAAATGGAGGTGTCAGGAGGTAAGGGACAGGCTGGGGTGGGGGAAGCTCCCAGGAGTGGGAGCTTTACCTTCAGGAACACCAGCTGCTCCACCAAACCAGGATCCAAGGAGTTGTGGTGGGGTGTCACTCCATCACCAGCAATGGTCACTCCATCACCCTCTCACTTGGAACACTGGTCAGTGGACAGGACAGGTGTTCCCGGGCAACTATGGCCAGATATGGCCACATCTGGCTGTAGCTTTCCCAGTAGGCCAAAGGGTTGCGCAGAAGCAGCTCCACATCCTCAGCGAGATAGGCAGCCACCAAGGCCTGAGCACTACCTACCTGATGGTGGGGTCTGGTACCTCTGGACCCCACCATGGAAGCCATGCCCTTGGCCCACACTGGCAGTGCCTGTGGTAGAGGAGGAGGCTGGCTGGTGGATGACATGCTGGAACAGGACACTGAATCCCCCTCTTCTACATCCCCCTGCCTCCACCCTTCTGCCTCCCTGATTCTGCTCACCACCACCACCACCCAGTGATCCAGGGTTTTCCTGCTACATATGCTCCCCTTCACCCTTGGGTCACACATGGCAGCCAGCACATGGACTGTACTGGATCACAAGGAATCAAGCCATTTCCTGATGCCCTCCTTCAGCTGCCTCACTAGTGCCTGCATGTTTGGTAACAGTGGCTTGCCCCAGCCAGGAACACTCATCTCCTGGAACTTCTCCATTTGGTTCTAAGTTCCCTCACTAATGGGATCATCTGGCTAAGGACAGCATCACCAGCACTGAGGCTCTCAGTGGCCTCATGGAAGGGTTTGAGGACAACCAAGATCTGGGAGATGGTATCCCAATCAGTTCTGTTAAAAGGGCTGCTGATCCCAATCTCCTCAAGCAAGACTCTCTCACATATGAGTCTCTACATCCTGCATGATTTTGTGCTATGGGATGTTCAGTTCTGCCTGTTTGTCCCATAGCATCTTTCCCCCTTTGATGTTCCAGTGGAATTAGCCTGCTACCTTCCTGCATTTGGAAATGAGCTTGCTGGTGGTGTTGGGCAATAACTGGCAGCCCTGTCCCTCTCCAATGCATCCCTAACAAAGAGGTGCAACTTTCCTGCCACAAAGCAACAAGGTCGGCATTACGGGCATCACAGACCACCTTGATCATATTGGCCCCCTTGTTGGTGACCATGAACTCGCAGGTGAGCTCACCCTGTCCAATAAGCCACACCCGCATCAAGCAGTTCATGGCCCCCATGATCTCAGTGGCCATGTACGACTCATCCAGCACTTCCACTTGAAGGAGAACCTACTGATGGCCTGACTGGTTGCACCAATGCCCTGTGAGTGAGAGGTAGGTGTGATCTTCACCCTAGCTGCTCCAGATATCCAAGTTGAAGTGTAAGACCACCTGTGGACCTGCTTTATGCAGCTCCTCCCTCAAGTATTCCCTACATGCCTCATACAAGGAGGGCACCACCATCCTGCTAAAGGTGATGCATGCAGGCACTTTGTGCAATAGGGCCATGAGTGCCATGAGCCACCTGAACCCTGGCCACTCAAAAAAGGAGAAGGGCTGGCCATCCAGAGCAAGCATCTCCCCAATGCTCTGGGTGAACTCACTTGCCTTGGGAACATGCCCCCTGTGTGCCTGCCTTTCCCCCACAGTTTCAAGATGGCCTGCATCCGCTTTGGGGAGATGGAGGCTGTGGAGTAAGAGGTGGACTGTCCTTTGGCCACTTTCCCACTGGTACCAGGCTGAGGAGGAGCAAGGGCAAGGGGTTAATGCCTGAGGATATGCATCAGTATCCCCGTGGTGCTCATGTGTTTTGTTCCCTTGCCCTTGCTGGTTTGGGCTCAGCAATGCAAGCAGATAGCATATGTTGGATCATCTGCCAGCTCAAAATTATCCCAGACCACAATACCCACTCACTTCTGGGCTGCGGGTGCATGTGCTGCCTTTTCCCCCTCCTCATCAGGAAGAGGCACAGCAACAGGATAAGCGGACTCAACTAAGCTACTTGCCTTCACAACCTCTACCTCAGCCTCCTCTGAAATGCCTTCAGGGGAAGGAGACCTGGCTCTAGGGGAAGCTTGAGCTGTGTGGAGCACAAACTCAGATGATTCCTGTTCCTTCCCCAGAATTTCCCTTGCTATGGCACCCAGATCCAGATCCCAATCTTCCCCTGGCACTGGAAGGCTCAGGTTGGGAAGTGAAATGGGGGTGGAGGAGACTGTCATGCTGGTTCTGCTTGTTGTCATGGTGGTGGTGGTGGTGTGGCGACGAGGATTATGGCTGGTGCTATTGGAGGGGATGCAGATTCAGGAAGTGGCACTGCCCCCCTCTCCTGGCTACCAATTGAACCAGAAGCCTCATGCGTACTAATTGTATGCAAGAGGCTGCACTCCATTTGTGGGGAGGAACTTACAGCTCTCCTTCTCCCCTCCCTGATGGCCAGCTATCTTTCCAGCACACTCCATAGTGTGTTTGGTGTGCCAGAAAATCTGTGTGTTCTTCTATAAATGTAGTAGGTATTTATGTAATATATGTAGAAAATTGTATGCATGCATCTATATATGTATGTATTTATGTAATAAATAAAATATACAAATGTATGTATGCCTTCCTGAATAAATTGTATATTATAATATGCAATATATGGTGTGCTTCTCTGCACAGTGAATGGAATGCACACTGTGAGAGAAAGCACAGATTTCTTTTCTGGAGGAAAAGAATCAAAATAGACTAACAAAAACAAAAAGAGGATTTTGGGGAAGGAATAAACTAAAATGAATTAATATAATAATAAAGGGTACTGGAAAGCAAAAGGTATTGGATCCCACTTGCTAGGAACAGGCTAGCAAGTAGGAAATTAACCTTTCTGATGCTGCTGAGCTGCTGGATGACACAGCTCAATAAGCTGACAAAGAAACAGCTGACAAAGCTCAGTTCAAACAATGCTTTTTATGTTGTTTTGCTATCCCTCCCCCAGAGCACTGGGACTGGAAAGGACCTCAGGAAAGGATCACAGTCACTGGCCAGCTACACATGTCAATATCTGAGCAGTTCTGCCCCTCTTCCCCCACCATCTCCTTAGTTTCTGTTTATCTGCAAGCAAGCCCATCTTTGAAACGCAAAACATTTTGAAATCTTCGAAATGTTTTGAGTGCCCTTGTTTCATCTCAAAGCTGTTTCAAACCTTTCATTTTGTTTTGATTTTGCTGCTTCAAGCTTGAAATGCATTGAAACAGCTTCAAAACAAAGCACATGTTCGCACAGCCCTAAGAGGCAGCATGGAGTAGCCGTACTTTTAACTGACAATCCTAGTTTACCTCATAAAGAATTGCCCTTGCAGCTATGCTCCACTTTTCTCTAAAATCAATTAGAACTAGATGCTTAGGTCCTTTAAAAGATAGTACCCCTGGACTGAAGCACCCTTGTAAATCTGATATTTTATTACTTTTGTTAACACCAGCATGAAAGGCAAACACCATGAGCAGCGTAAAGCTAACCATGAACCAAAAGTAAACTCTTCAAATGTGCCAGATATCCCCTTTTCAAAGGTCATTTAAGGGATATAGAAACCTAACTCTCACTGAATTCTAGTGCTGCTTCAACTCCTAATTCAGTTAAGAGCTTTTTAAAAGTTTGCTCTTTAAGGTCCTGAATCCAATCAGAACCTTTAAGATACTGAGAAGATTGAAAAATAAAATGAATTAAACTCTTTTCTGAACTATATTTCAGAAATTAATTTTTAAATAGTATTTCCAACTTATGTGTCAGAACAAGGAGAATATTCATCACATCCTTGCATGTCATAACTTCCTCTATAACATGACATGATTGAAGCATCTTGACGTGACATTGTGACACAAGCCATCACTTGAAGGGGAAAAAAAAGTTTCATAAAATGCCTTTGCAGTCTCTCTCTCTCTTTTTAAAACTATATCTAAATATAGAGAGAGGGGGAGAGCCTTTGCCATTCTCAAATGATTCAGTTTGGCAGCTTGCAGCCTTAGTTTCTATGGATTTTCCAAAAAGACAGCATAGAAATTAAAGGAGCTAAATAGCAGCATTTGGTGAAGAATGTTTTTAAAGGAGTACATATTTGTAAATTTTACCTCTTTCTTAGTGACAATACTCTGTCTTTTTCCTCATATAGAATAGCAGTAATCATCAATGTGAAATATGCAGAATTGGTAAATTCTTGTTACTGGATTTGTAAAGGGGTGAGGGCATCTTCAGTCAGTTTGACATTAATCAAAAGAACAAGATATATTACTCTAAACAATATGACCCTTGTATTGCATATCTACTTCATCTCATTTAATACATACAGCATGTCAGACACAAATTAAACTAATCTTTTGGAAGAAGTATCCTCTTTCAAGGCAGCAATCTTACAGCCAAAATACAGATCTAGTTTTTATCTAAAAACTACATTAAAGAAGTCTAAGGGCAAGATGCTTCTCTCAGATCTGCACAGTGCGGCTTGACTCCAATATTCTGCCTCTCTGCATGTATAGGTATGGATTTAGGAAAAGCTAATTACTGAAGCTGAGATATACCACGGGGACAGGAGAGAAAAAAAATCTCTCCATTGAAGAATCACTGGGAGCATACATTTATGTATACCTTGAGGTTATTGGAATTTGCTTGTTTATTGCACTTATTATTGTTTATTGGCCCTGTTATTGGTCTCCAACTCTAGATTCTGACTCTGTTTCAAGAGGTCACACTTCTCTGTCCCCTTGTCCATCTTTGTTCTCCCTCTCATTCTCAACTCCCCAGCTAGTTTCAAGAGTCCATTCTGCAAAGGCAGATAGAAAACTCTGACTCCTATCAGAATGCCAGTATGAGGTCTCCCAAGTTTCTGATGGATGACATTAATTTGTCTGCATACTGTCAGTCACAAGACTGTCAGTTTTGATCTAAACTAGATGCCTGATGCTCATACCTCTAGCTAACTGGTCCTCCAGCCCAGCTCGTTTCCAGCCTACTGACCTTCACTGGCCTTCTTTTATCTGTAGTTCTATCAGGGATTGCTGTCTGCTTGGGCAATGGCCAGCTGCTTAATTGCTTGTTTCTTTGCCAGGCCTCAGTGAGACCTATAGACCCCATCACACTTCTGGATTCATAGATTTATAGACTCATAGATGTTAGGCCTGGAAGGGACCTCAATTGATCATCGAGTCTGACCCCCTGCATAGGCAGGAAAGAGTGCTAGGTTCAGATGACCCCAGCTAGATGCCTATCTAACCTCCTCTTGAAGACTCCCAGGGTAGGGGAGAGCACCACCTCCCTTGGGAGCCCATTCCAGATTCTGGCCACCCTAACAGTGAAGAAGTTCCTCCTAATGTCCAGTCTAAATCTGCTCTCTGCTAGCTTATGGCCATTATTTCTTGTGACCCCCAGGTGCACCTTGGTGAGTAGAGCCTCACCAATTCCCCTCTGTGCCCCCATTATGAATTTAGGCAGCCACAAGGTCACTTCTCAACCTTCTCTTGCAGAGGCTGAAGAGGTCCATGTGCTCTAGTCTCTCCTCGTAGGGCTTGGCAACTGCATGATGTATTGTAGCTTAGATATATTGTTCCTTTAATACATCTTTATTTTACTTAATTAAGTAAATGCACCCTACAAATCTCCTATTATCCTCAGGTTTTGTAAAATTCTATGTTCATACAGAAGAAATAAAAATGATCCCAAGAATAATCTCCTATTCTAGTATGATGAATCTGTAGAACAGCAGGAATAGCAATGCCACTCATCAAAAGTAGCAAGCCCTTGATTCAAGGATTATCTCTACCATAGTTCCTTGATGGGTCTTGAGGTGACTTAATCTCTGAGCCACAGATCCATCCACAGACGTTGCAGGTCTTTCTGCAGAAAAGAGTAGGCTATAGGTTGGGATTCTTTTCTTTTTCGTTCCTCTGCTCTCTCTTCTCTGCTTTGAAGACAAAACACTTTCCCTCAAAATGGGGTGTGATGTGGCTAAAGTTGCAGTGCTGAGTGCTCTTCTCTGCCAGACTGGCTGACCTGTTCCACCAGGCTTTAAACTAAGCCCACTGTGGGAGGGGGGGACTACCACCACTGCTGGCCCACTGAGCAACACTTGCAAAGCCACTAGGCCACAGCACTTAAAGGAGCCCACCCCTGCCCCAGCCCTGGTACAATCTGTGAGCAAGGCAGGAGCCCCCAAGGGGATACTTGCCTGCCTGTACACAAATGCTAAGAGCTTGGGGAATAAGCTGGAGGAACTCATCCTCCTACTTAACACAAATAATTACAACACCATAGGGATAACAGAGACCTGGTGGGACTCCACCCATGACTGGACCACAGGTATAGATATACCTAGTACAGGAGAGATTGAGTAGATAAAAGGGGCAGGGGTGTAGCTCTCTATGTTAAGAAAAGCTACACATCCCTGCAAGCTGATGTTGGTGACCAGGATGGATGACTGGAGACTCTCTGGGTTAAAATCCATGGGGAATATGGCACAGGGAACACAACGGTGGGAGTCTACTACAGACTTCCCACTCAAAGTCAAGATCTTGACCAGAATTTCACCCAGGAACTAGCTGAAGCCACATGCTCCAGGACCATGGTTGTCATAAGTGACTTCAACTACCCAGACATCTCGTGGGAGGATCACTCAACAAAATCCAAGTGGTCACAAAGCTTTGTATCATACGTGGATGACATCTACCTGACTCAAGAAGTCTACGGTCCAATGAGAGGTAAAGCGCTGCTCAACCTGGTACCAGGGATGACCTAATTGGGGATGACCTAATCGGCAACCTAGTGATCAATTGGAAGCTGGGTGACAGCAACCATGAGCTGATCACCTTTACCATCCACCGTAAACCTGGCAAGTTATTCAGCATCACTGAAGTCCTTGACTTCAGGAAAGCCAACTTTAACAAGCTCAGGAAGCCCATTAGTGAGGCCCTAAGGGACTACGACCCCAGGGGGAGGGGAGTTCAGGAAAAGTGGTTGCTCCTCAAGGGAGCAATCTTCAATGCACAAGATAATTCTATTCCATCTCAGAGAAAAGGCAGCAAGAGGGCACAGCAGCCTCCCTGGCTTTCCAGGGATCTAGTAGATCTCCTGCGTCTAAAAAGAAAGGCCTACAAAGGATAGAGGATGGGATTCACCTCCAAGGATGAACATTCTGCACTGGTCCGGTCCTGCAGGGAGCAAACCAGAAAAGCCAAGGCTGCAACTGAACTCCAACTAGTTTTGAGTATTATAGACAATAAAAAGTCCTTTTTCAGATATGTGGGGAGCCAGAGGAAAAGCAAGGGCAACATTGGACCCCTGCTGAACTAGATGGGACAACTGACACCCAAGTAAAGCCAACCTATTAAATGGGTACTTTGCATCTGTCTTTCATCAGTCCCATGGGATGCCTATGCCCACTATGGGACAGGGAGGTCCGGATGAGGGAGATCCCCTGCCCCCCATCAATGCTGACCTCATGAAGGAACACCTTGAGAGGCTGGATACCTTCAAGTCAGCCAGCCCTCATAATCTACACCCCAGGGTACACAAAGAGCTGGTGAGCATCATAGCTCAGCCCCTGGCATGGATCTTTGAGAATTCCTGGTGCTCTGGTGTAGTGTCTGAAGACAGGAAGAAGGCCAATGTGGTACCTATCTTCAAGAAAGGGAGGAAAGTGGATCCAGCAAACTATAGGCCCATCAGCTTGACCTCTATCCTGGGGAAGTTCTTAGAAAAGTTTATTAAAGAGGCCATCCTTAATGAAGTAACCAACGCCAACATCCTGAGGGATAGCCAGCAAGGGTTTGCTGTTAGTAGGTCTTGCTTGAACAATCTCATTTCCTTCTATGACCAGGTGACCTATCATCTGGACAAGAGAGAAGAGATTGACGTCATATATCTTGACTTCAAAAAAGCCTTTGATCTGGTATCCCATGATCACCTCTTGCCAAAACTGGTCAGTTGTGGCCGTGGTTCCACCATGATCCACTGGCTGGCAAACTGGCTCAATGGTCAGACCCAGAGGGTGGTAATTGAGGGAAGACAATCATCATGGTGCCCTGTGACCAGTGGGGTCCCCCAAGGCTCTGTCCTTAGATCCATATTGTTCAACATCTTCATTAATGATGTGGACACTGGAGTCAGAAATGGACTGGCCAAGTTCACTGATGACACCAAACTCTGGGGCAAAGCTTCCACACCTGAAGACAAGGTGATTCAGGCTGCCCTGTACAGGCTCAGCAAATGGGCGGACGAGAAGCTTATGGTGTTTAACACTGAAAAATGTAAGGTTCTCCACCTTGGAAGGAAAAACCTGCAGCATGCTTATAGGCTCAGCAGTGCTATGTTGGCTAGCACTATGGAACAAAGAGACTTGGGTGTCATCATTGACCACAAGATGAACATAAGCCTGCAGTGCGATGCTGCAGCTAGTAAAGTGTCCAAAATGCTGGCTTTCATCCATAGATACTTCTCAAGCAAATCCCAGGACATTTGTACTCCCCTTGTACTCAGCCTTCTTGAGGCTGCAACTGGTGTACAGCATCCAGTTTTCATAGTATCATAGCATGTAGGGTCACAAGGGGCCTAGAGCAGGCCATCTAGTCTGACCCCCCATCAATGACAGGAACAAGTGCCAGGGTCACAGGACCCCAGCCAAGTACCTATCTAATCTACTCTTAAAGATGCCCAAGGTAGGAGCAAGAACCACTTCCCTAGGAAG
>JAGPOW010003395.1:61362466-61377730 GCA_030014935.1 Caiman crocodilus
CCCCGTCAGCCAGTTTCTGACCCACTCAATCGTGTAGGGGTCAATGCCACAGCTCCCCAACTTTTTAATGAGGATGGGGTGGGAGACCACATCAAATGCCTTCCTGAAGTCTAAAAGGACTATGTCGACAGGGGCGCCCGCATCTATGGATTTGGTCACCTGATCATAGAAAGCGACCAGGTTGGTCTGACAGGACCTGCCCTTAACAAACTCGTGCTGGTTGCCCTTCAGCATAAGGTCCCCTGCTGGTCCCTCACAGATGTGGGACTTGAGAATTTTCTCAAAGATCTTTCTCAGAACCGAGGTGAGACTGACAGGCCTGTAGTTCTCCGGGTCCTCCTTCCTCACCACTACAACCCTAACAAATGATCCAACCTTTTAGCTGTGCATGAGTGCTGTTAAAGGAAACGACCAAAGGCTTCAGTAGGATCTTATAACTGAAGTGCTCCTAGGCACGATACATCATCTGAAGCATCTCAAACAATCTGAATCACAGATGACTCCCAATTGGCAGAGCCAATTAAACTAGTCAGATCAGGCTAAACTAGTTTTTAATGTTTCAAAATAATTTTGTACTTCTTATTCCTAATAGGGACTGGACATGGAGATAAGATCAGGGAAGTTTTTTCTGGTATTTCCTTCATGCTCGAAGTGGGAGTTTCTGAAATATCGTGAGATATCATGTTTATATAATATTCCCAACTTTTATTTGAACTCAAGCAGTCCAGATAGCTCTGATACAGAGTGAGCTAATTGAATATTAGTGGTAGTTGTGCTCCAGATATTTTGGGTTCATAAACAGTAAACTGTTTACTCTGGGACTTGAAGTCTGCTGCTCTCAGAAAACAGCCAATTACGCACAGCTAGGTGAGAAACACTGATCCTTCACCAACAGCCTAAGCAAATAAGCCCCTGTCTTCCCCCTCTTAATCTGGTGGCCCTCTCTACAAGGGAGCTAACAAGACTTCTTCTTACTTCCCATAAATATATCTGAGTGTTTAGGGGAAAGCCAGCACTCTGTAAGCACCCTTCAAATTCTCCAGCAAATATTTTCAGGTTCCTTCTCCTTTCAGCTCTATAGTTGCTCCTTGCATCTCTCATGCCTGGAGTGCACCAAAATGGGTGGAGTTTTCATCCTATTTATTTATGTTCTATAACTAATCCATTAGTGTATCATGACAAATAACATAAAAGATTCTGATAAACAATGAAAGCTCATTAAAGGCTAAAGACCGCTCTTAGCTTCTGTTACATCATTTGCTGTTTAAAGAGCATCATGAGGAAACCACATGGGCACAGCTATGAGCCAAATAACTATAATCACCAGCTGAACACAAATAAGCAAGATGTAGTCATATGCTTCTTGGGGCACTGGCTCATTTCTGGCAGCTTCTAAAGTGCGGAACACAGTGAGCAACACTTTAGGGCACACAAGCTATTTAGATCTTGCACCCAATTTCTATAGACTACATCCTTAGATTTATACGAGTACAGAAGTGTACCTTTATAAGAGATCAAAACTTGGCACTACGGTTTCCTCATTGCTTTTTCCTTCCCTTTATTTTCCTGAAAGAAATTTTTACTTAATAGAAACTGTTATAAACCCCTCACTGTTCATTAGGACTGTGCATCACCAACAGGATGCCAGGCAGGGGAGGGGGAATGGATGAGGGGAGGCAGAGGAGTCTGCACACTGCACAGCTCAGCCAGCCCCCTGCTACAGCAAAATGGGGAACAAAATAATTGCCCACCCCTGTGATAGAAGTTAGCTAAATGAAGCAGGGTTAAAATTGGAAACATTTTCCTACATAGAAATTCCTAAAGGATCATGCAGATTTAACAGTTGCATAATAACAATGGGTATCAGTATCTTTGGACACAACTGATAAATTGTTACATATCCCTTTACCTTTAGTTAAACTGCATCTGACACAAAATTGTCACTGAAGTTTCTGATAAGTTAGTAGGAATGTTGCCCAAATAAGAGGGTCAAGATTGGACATTTATGTTTCTAAGGCACATAAAGATCTCAGGGGCAATACAAACTTGAAAATGCAAAGTGGCATTATTTTGGATTAAACTATTTCATTTGTTTTTTAAATGCCCTCCAAACATTTATGAGTCAGGTCTTGGCTTTTCTGTGTAGGAGAAACTATTTGATCAAAATGAAATAAAAATGTTGTTTCCTTTCTAAAATGTTTTAAAGTTTTTCTTGCAAAATAAAGGGATATGAAATTAAATTGTGCGGTAGCCTCTGCCCACTCTGTTAGTCCTCTTCCTCCCCCCACCAAAAAAATCTGCAAAGTTTTGCCAGCTTTATCTAGATCCTTTCCAAATCTCTGGCTTATTTTTAATATTTACTATTATAGCTCTGATAATTCTTATCAACAAAAATCCAAGCCTCTTAGATGCTTGCTAAGCTCTTGTCCTTAATTGACAGCTTCTGGCAATGTGTTCCAAAGGCTACATAGGAAAACACATTTTAACTGCTTTTGCTCATCTAGCAAATGTTTTTATTGATCCATCCACAATGATGTCTGTATCTTTTTCCTGACTTGGTACACTTAATTTAAAACCTGTAAGGCTAGCTATGACCTAGCCCACTGTTCCTTTCCCATCCACATTGTACTGGGAATCAGAGCTGAATGGTTCTGGATAGGAGCTTATGCTACAATAATTATTATTATAATAATAATAATGATTAACACAACAGGTACACTCTCCTTGCTTGCTAGACATCTCCAGTCAGAAGTGTACTTTTGGCCATTGCATCCCAGTCTTCATAATGCAATCCTACAGTGTCCCCAATCCAGAAATAATCTGGCTTTATGAAGTTTCAGGAGATAGTAAACTATAATTGACTGCAATTTGATTTATCTCTTCTTAAAATGTTACCAGCTCTCTGAACCACCCTAGATAGAGGAAGTTATCTTTATTTTACTTGTTGAAATACATTTCCAAAGTATTCAGTCCTCTCGGGGCAAAATAACTTCTTTTCAATGCACACTCTTTGTAATCATGTCCTTCAAATACTCCCCAGAGAAAATGTAAAATATATATTCAATAATACAAAAAAGTTTAAAAAAAAAAAAGTTAAGCAAGAGCTTTGAGTGATTGTTAAAATCAGCGTAGTTCCTTGTAACTGAGTACAGCTACTTGGATTTGCACCTCCTGAAAAGTTGGCACACACTTTCTTTAGGACACATTCCATTCTAAATTTGAAGGAAAGCAAGAGATTATAGAAACAAGCCTGAAATAAAGCCTTGGAGTAATAACTCTGTTGGGTGTTTCAGGTCCAAACCTCAATCTGAAATCTGTAGTCAACCCAGGTCAAAAGTGCAGAAACAAATCTTTAAATTAAATGCACCTTGGAATCTAAGGACATTTTAATCCAGTGAGTAATTCATCCACTGATGGCTTGTTCCAATCTTCCTGCGTAGTCCATCAATGATAACTGTGAATTTCTCCATCCATTTATGTCCGGACTGGATACAGATACAATTCAGAGGCTGTCCCCAAAACAAAAATACTATCAAGATCACACTCTATGATTTAAGCTTCAGTATTTAATTGTAGATGGAGTAGCTTCTCAGTTAACTCTAGATATAGCAATCAAGAAAATAAAGGAAATATTATAGTGTATAAAATGCTAGAGGCTCCTAGTCAAATCCAGCCCTCAGGTATACTAGAGTAAGTTCAGAAGATTCAGAGTACTGCTCAGGTTTTGTGCAATCCTGTACAAACTAGCTGAAGAAGAATTTCAAATAATGAATAATTTGAGGAAAATTTAAAAGTATTCATGGACAATTTAACAATCAGAAAGAGAAATCTTAACTTCATTAAATACATATTTCACTATTTCTCAACTCCATTGCATAAAGTGATATGGTAATATTGTCTGCTTTGAATGTGAAAACAGAGGATTTCATTTTTAATGGAACAGGAGAACATGCAGAACATCAGAAACAGCAACACGCTGGTGACTGAACTGAAAGATCCCACTGCCATAGTCCACTGCCTTTTAGAGAGAAATGCTGACAAAAATACATAAAAATGAGCCAATATTCTTTGCACTAAAATGTACTACTTTTCATATTTACTCAATTAAAAGAAAAGGTATTTCCACCATTTAACATGGGGGGAAAGACCCTCATTTTACAAGAGAGTACAAGGTGGCAAGAGTGGCGGGGGGGGAAGAGGGGACAAGCAGCTGGTGCAGCTCTGGCACCAGCTCCGGCTCCAATCCAGGGTGTGGGCCAGACCTGCAGCTGCAGCTTGCCCCAGCCACCTCTAAATGCTGCCCCCCCCACCTCTTTCTCCACATCCTCAGTCCCCCACTGCTCCATCTCCCTCGTGCCACTTCTCCTTACCTTTGCTTCACACTAGCAGGCTCCATCATGTGCAATGGCATCAGCACCATGTTGCTGCTTTGGGGCCAAGCTAGAGCAGTACTCAGTGCCCACCAAACTGCAGCATGGATGAAGCCTGCTGCCAGAGCAGAGTTAAGGGGGAGGTGGAAGGGCAGGTAGAGGGTAGAGGCTTGTGGGGGGCATGGAGACAGGAGGAAGGAGGTCTGGGGACCCAAGGCTGCAGGGGACATAAGTAGCATGGAAGTGGGGAAAGGGGAGAACAAGCAAAGGGGGAGAAGGGACCTGAGACTGCAGTGGGCAGGCAATAGTTAGGGTAAGTTGGTGGGGGCAGGCAGCAGGGGACACGCTGCTCACCTTCCCCCTGCTTGTCCCCCACCACCACCTGCCCTACCACACAGCCCCTTACTGTCTGCCCCCCTCACCTGTCCTTATTACTACACTCCCCCTTCCCCTTATTACCTGCCTTTACCACCTTCAGTAGCGGAGGGGAAAAAATTAAGATGATCCTTCAATAATTAGAGTCTACACATGGAACATTATATAAAATCTAAATATTTGGGGAGGTCATCTTAAATACAGGGTCATCTTTCATTCAAGTAGACATGGTAGATGGTTGGATTTAAAAAACAGGTATAAAAAGATTGTCACAAGGAGCCTGATCCAGAGTTCACAGGACTTAACCAATACCTTTCCATTTCAGATTCCTGAACCAAGACCCAGTGGCAACAGCAGGATTTTCCCTATTTCTCAGGATTCAGCTTTCAGGTATTAGTTTGGCAGTCCATAACTATGCCAAACCTCTGTACTAACCAATGGGCCAGAGATCTTAACTATGCCTGTGTCACATTCTGCTGCTGAACAGAGCAAGAGAAGGATGGCTCTAAGCTATGTTTGTGCTCTACTTAGCCTAGCCCTGCCAGAGGCCAAAATAGCCTCTGTCATAATTTAAAACAGCCTACAGGTTGTTTTAGATTATACCAGCCATAGCAGTCCCCCAAGGGACTCCTATAGCAATTGGGGAATCCCATGGATAGTTCTGCTTTCTCTTGTCGTGCCCCTTCCCAATTCTGCCCCATCCACCCAGGGGAATGTAGACTCAAAGCAGCTTTCAGCACAAAGCTCAGAGTTGAGAATCTCTTCCAGAACTACAATTTGAAGTCTCGAGACAGGACTAGTTTTCTCATTAAAACTATTAAACAATTTTGCTTTTTTTAACAAACCTAAACTGAGTTTCAATATTGTAATAATAAAAAAAAGATAAAACCAAGCCAGCAGCTTTGAATTTTGTTGATGTCATTTAGATAGTTCTGTTAATTAATTACTTTCCCCCTTATAGTAACATATTATATACATAGTAACATATGATATAGTTCTGTTCCCCTATAGCACTTATTTCGTGACTTTCGTCTCAGGATTATGGCCCGTCTTCCAGATATAACACTCTGACAAGATACAACAGGTATTAACAGAGAGCTCAGGCACAGGGAATGCTGTTTTATGGGCTTTTTTAAAATGTGGCTTGGTTCAAAATAAAACCCAGAAATAGTGAAGTTCTCTGTGAAATCCAGCAGAGTCCCAGTCTGTGGCGGTTCACCTGATGAACTTCCCCACAGAGCTTGGAAACTTTATAGTTACCAATCCAGAAGCAGTCCAGCAAACAGAATCAGGCAAGCAAGTTGGCAGTAAACAGACAGTGTTCTGTCAGGACACAGCTTGATTTTCCATCAGACCTTTGGCAAAAATCAAAACAGCCTCCACAAAACATTTTGGTTTCAATGAACCAGCCAATTTTGATTACAAAAAAAAAAGTTTTGTCTCATGCAGAGAGAATGCTATGGGCAAAATCCTACCCAATGAAGTCACACAGTGATTCTAGAGAGACTATAACGAAGTATTCCTGACAGTATTCCACACTCCTTCCTAGCAACAGGAAAACACCCCCTTTTTCCTTATGTACAAGAAACTGATGATTCAAAGGCTGAAATCATCTTTCTGTTTGATTACTAACAATTAACAATCCCAATATCCTGAAAGAAGAATTTTAACTTAAACATTTTTTTTTTTTTACAATTGCTTCTCTACTTGTTCTTCACTTCATTAGTTTTCTTGGATATATAGTACATTGATATTCTATTTGAAAGTGTATTAGTCCTCTATGGTGCTTTTATGCCTAATTCTTATAATGGGAGCTGTACGCTTCCTGCCTGCCAGATATTTCCATCAGGGATGAAAATAGCTTTTGTCATGTATAAAACATGGTAAAATGCTGACTACAGCTTAGAAAGGCAAGCAAATCCACACAGAATCTAGGTTTTCTATCATTTTCTCACTATTCCCATTGCACCCATGTTTTAGGCTCTCAGATCATTGTATGATTCTAACTACAGTATATTCTGCTCCATACTGTAAGAACAACAAGAAACAGAACTTTAACTCTGAAATCTGAAAGTGATTTTGATGTCAGGGGATTGTATGTATTTTATTTCGTCCAGTATCAGGAACTAGTTTAAAGGGAAAAGTAGACAGTGAAATTGAACTTCATGTAGTATTTCACTTCCTACCTTTAGGTTTCAGTTTATGACATATAGCTCAGTGCATTCAGTATTGAAGCTCTGCTGTGTGAGCATTAAAGAACCTACAAATCCTAAAAGGAGAGATTCAGGTCAGATGAATCAGTGTCTTTAGGACCTATAAAACAGCAAAATAACACTTCTCACAATTTATCATAATTAAATACATTTACTGCACATGCTGCATCAGGTGTGTTCTACTGGTCTACATACAGACACATAGGTTGAGTACAGATAGTCAAAAAGCCTGAGGCTGAATTGATTCAGTCCTTGCAGGTTAGTCTAAGTTGCAGACATTAAACTGAGAAACAAGTGGACACACATTTACTTTTGATTCAGGAAATGCAGCTACATTCCTGTAGTGGCTCTGGCCAGAAGCCAGGGTGCACTAGAACACAGCTCTCTGGCATGTAGCCAGAATGGGCTATGAGTTTGCTTCCTCTTCCTGCTGCCCCCAAGGTCCCTAGGATTTGCAGTCCAGACTCACAACAGCAGGACCCTGCAGATTGCTCATTGCTTCCTTGTTTTGCTTCCAAGCACAGAAGGGCTGCTTCCAAGTGCCTATGGGATCTGTAGTCCACAGTTGCAACCAGCAGTATGTTTGGGTGGGAGAAGGCGTGTTTATACCCCTTCCCTGGCCCCCAGCCCTAGCCAGGGTTTGTCTGGGGGAACCATCTCTGCCTCTCTCTCTCTCCTCTCCCCCCAAACCATCTCTGCAAGAGCAGACAGTACAGCCCATCCCAGGGATGGAAAGCATGCTGGGATGCTGGGGGAATATGATTTAATTTGAACCAGAAAAGGGTCTAGGAAATAAGTTTCATAAACCGGTTTGAGCCAAATCAGTTAATACTACATTCAACCAGGTTTATCTTAAATCAGTTTTGCCCATTTTAAAACTGGTTTATATGCTCTGAATGTCTGTTCTCTTACAGGTTTAAACCAGTTTCTGATTACTTAAACCAGTTTATGTGTAACTTCTGTCTCTCATAGGGTACATAAGCTTTCTCTTCACTACTGCCTTGACAGGAGAAGGAAGAAAAGTAGCAAAGTTCCAGGACCATCATTTTCTAGATACAGGATAGCTGGAAAAAACCCAGAAACAAAAAACCAAGAAGCATGTCTGGGAGTTGCTGCCATAAGCTACTTAGGAAACATGATGTGGGTGTATCTACATGTGATGCTAGGTCACTGTAGCAATGTGCTATAGCAATGTAGCTTGTCGCTACAGCGACATAGCATTAGCAGGCACAAACCATGATGCTGATGCTGTCTCACCATAGCAACAAGCTACCTCACTATAGCATGTTGCTATGGCAACAGAATTGCTAAAAATAACTGTGCGCCACCAGGAGGGTGTAGTGACAGCTGTTAAGTGCCATCTACAGTCCTTTTTTAGTTTTCACTTAGACTGAACTGTTGTGCAGATAAATGGATCTTTATGGACTGCCCCATTGTTCACAATGTGTCTGTCTTGTTAGATGATGGAATTATCCCTGTATTTCCCTGAACTATAGGGAGCCTGAGAACAAGGCTCTTTGCTTCTGGTGTACCCCCCGACCCTCCGGTTATTAGTCTGTGCCTGACTGAGGAAAGGTAATGGAATGGCCAATCAGCCCACAATTATGTAGCTCACAAGCCTCAAGCACCTATGGGTTTCTGCCAGGTTATGGCTCACACTCTAATTAAGGGCTCAAATAAGAGAAGTAGATCCACTCCACACTCTACCAAAAGTCTGGGGATTCTGTACACTCCTACATATAGCAGATAATAAATATTCTTCTCATAATTTGGGCTTCATGAGATTTGTGAATTTCTTCTTCTTCTAACTTCTATAAGAAGTTATAGTCTTGCATACATTCAGATAAGTACAGGCTACTACGAGTTACATCTTTAGCCCTGACTGCCTCCCAAGCACCAGCACATCCACTATCTCCCAGAAAAAAAAATGTCTTAATGATTCTTCTATTTTTTCCAGCCCATCAGTCCCTGTAAATTGAAATCTTCATAGCACTAAGAGCTAGATTCAGCTCAGATAGGCTCTGTGCACTAGAGATCAAAATGTGGTCCTTAATGAGCTTCTATAATTCACATGCAAGATTCTAGACTGAAGGAAATCACTTGGCTGTCTCTGCAGGTTTGATTTCACTGTTTTAGGCTGGATTCTGTCGTTTGGCTTTCACATGTGGCCTGCAGAGGATTCAGAGGGACCCTAGGAATCCCAAAAGCAATTAATCATGTTTAGCTAGACAGTCCCCTAGAGTGTGCATGTTGCAGCAGTGGCTCTGCTACCATTGCAACCTATACAGCATGCCTGCCCATCCACAAGCTCACCGTTACAGAGAGGCAGGGTCAAGCAACTGCCTTTACACTGCTGTCTTCTGTGTAGCTAACACTAGTGCAGAGCACTGCATGTATTCCCTGCAAGGCTTGTGTCTGCAAGCATTGCAGGATGTGTGTTGTAGGAGTGAGGAATAAAAAAAAAAAAAAGTGCTCCTTGCATTCTTTCCTCTCCTTGCAGGCTCACACAGGGCCAGTCCCACCGTGCCATCCTCCAGCACTGCAGAGAATGGGAGGAAGCTTCCCTATGGATCAGCAGGAAAAGCCAGTAAGAGTCCCAGTAAGGGGTAGGGAAAGTAAGGGATAGGGAAAGTATAAGTGATCAGATCAATATGGCTGAGGGAGGTCTCCAACCAGCTAGGGGAAGATGTAGAAGTGTCCCTACAGCCTGAATTCCCTTCCAAAACTAGTAACTCCAACTCTTTTACCCCTGAGATTAGTGTAAGACTTGTTTTCTGTAGTCTACCATAAACACTGAACGTGTTGCCTTTGCAGGGCTGTAATTTTTCCTTTATCCCAGACCAACTTAAGACTGAGTGAGTTTTCTTTCCTTTCTCACAGCAAATCAAGGATCCATTTGAGTTGATAGGGTAGTTAGGTTCAAGTTTGGGCAGGTATCCAATGCCAGTATTTGATCAGTGGAGTAATTCATTCCTTGATAAACTGGAATTAGAAGCAGACTTCTTGGAATCCTTCCTTTAAAGATGCCAGGGAAAGTGAGCTAAGCCTCACAGGGTCTGTTTAAAACACCCTCTGCAAAGCTAAGCACACCACCAGGAAATAAGCCAACTCACTACTGCCTGCTCTGCATGCAGGTCTGCAAAATAGGCAAAGTTGAAGGCTTAAACACTGGCCAAAGCAGCTCTGAGTGACCCTGAGTAGACATCCCACTAATTTGAAATACAAATTAGTGAAACCCTGACAGCTGTCCTAATTTTCTGTTTCTTTCCAAGCCATCCGGCTCAGCTGGGCTTGCTCAGGGAGCAGTTTATAAATGCCTGCTATAGAAAGGAGATGAGCCTCTTTCCTCATCCCTGTCACTCTCACAGAAGAAGGTCTGTGGCTGTCCCAGCAAGCAATGAAGCATCAATCAGCTGGGGAGAGATGAACTGGGAAGCAGGGGGTGCCAGCAGCTCTCTTCCAGCTGGAAACAATTAAGAAAAGAATTGTGACCTGCTCTCTACAAAACACCGGCTATTATAATTACTTTGCGGTAGTCCAGATTAACAGTCAGCATGGCTCTGCAGGCTGCCCCCTGGTTCCACCTGCTGTTACACACATTACATTCATATTACAGCAGCAACAGTTTTAAGAAGGCTTTCTGAGTATGTCTCCATTAAAACTGAAATTACAATTGTCAGCCTTTCTGAGTTATTTAGACTGCAAACTCAAAATACACAGTTTAGAGGCTGTATGGCAATTGGTCTTGATTTGTTATTTTATTGGTTTGCTCACCTTCTCATACATCAAGGAAAAGCAACATACATGTTTAACAACAAACCACTCTGAACCCTTACCAAGATGGAACTCTCCACTGAATGTTATCTCCTTGGCAGAGATGATGGTAGAACAAACCATGTGACAGATTTAAACACTACTTCATGCACTACCAAGTAGTCAGAGGCTATGATAAAAGGCATCAAATAGGAATAGGTACTGTCATATAGAACAGAACAAGTGGGACAGTGGGATCCACTTACAATTTGCTTTGAGGTCCCTTTGTGCCAACAAAGCTGGCAGGGTTGCAGGACAGGTACCCCAGTTCCCCTCCCTTTCCCAGTACAGGAACCTTGATGCCAGGTACAATCTCTGCTGCCTGTGCAGAAGCACTCTGCCTCTGGAACAAGGAGTGCTCTCAAATACAGAAAGATAGGAGGAGGGAACAGATCACCATTCAGTAGGAAATGCAGGTCATGCCAGGGTGACTCTCCATCTGTTCTTAGGGGCTGTTGATATTGGGATACAAATCAGTACAGCCCTGACAGCTGCCCTAATCCAAATGGCTGGCTAACCTAGTCCTTGAACATTGGTGCACATGCAAGCGCCTGACAGGGATGAAGTTAACCTTAATGCCTTCTTCAGTCCCAGACTTCCTCCTTGCACCTTCCCATAGGCCAGATCAAAACTCTCACCTCCTGTCACTACACGAGTCCATTTCTCCAATGTTTGCCACTGCTGTCTAATTAACATATATTGCTAAATGGCAAGTTCAGGTCCCAGAGTCAATGAATGCCAGTAGTACTCATGCAAATACTCCCTTGTGATCTTCATTTAAACAAAAAAAAAAAAAAGAAAGAAAGAAAGAAAGAAAGATAATGTCAATGGAACAGAATGCTGCCACAGGGTAAAGGTTTCCTGCTGCTAAACGAATGCCAAGGGACAGATGCAGCATAAATAGGAAATGTCAGGATAAGATCCAATTAGAAATTTTTCAAGTGAAGGCTGTTGGAAAATATTGATTCAGTTAAACCTGAACATTTCATTGAGAGCATTCAATTTTCTCTGGGAAGGTTTCTCAGGTCCAGAAAGGTATCTGGCCCCATCCTTAAATAGCCTGTAAGTTGAGGGAATGGGAGGGCAGGGACTCAAACCTGAGATTCACACATCCAGCGGGTGCCATAATCGCTGGACTATTGGGATGGGTTCATCTTTGCCAAAATGTGAAACCCTGCTTTTGTCCTAATGCACACCAGGAATTTCTTTAAATCTCCAGTGCATTCCTTTGACAGGAAAATTGTTTCCTCAAGCCACAACGCTTATTTTGTTGCCCAAGTAGGAAGCATTTGTTCAATGACAATATAATTTCTGCTCTACACAGGATTAAGGCTAAACTGAAAGCTGAAGTAATCTTTTTATTATAAGCCTTTCTAAAATTCTTGTCAACATGGTATGTGAGAGCTGTGGAGCTGAGGTTGATTAAAATAAAGGACTGGTTCTGTTTCAATCTAACAGAAAAAGAAGACCTCTATAAGCAATGTTTTACTTTTAGGTATACTATATTTAGAAAAGGTACTGGACTAGAAGCTCTGGAGACTGAAACCTTGACATGCTCACAGAAAAGACATCTCATGGCTGATGGCTGTTCAGATTGTTTTGCTCTATTGACCCCACTAACATCTCTCACTTCTGACCAGAATGGATCATCTGTTCAGGTGGGAGGTTAGTAGACTCTCCATTCCTATTTGATTTCTGCCCAGCATAAAGTGATTGATAACAAATGACAGCTGTGGTGCAGTTTTTATGGTGAGTGCACTTACCTCCTAAGAATTTTTTTCCATAGTTTCTTAGACAGCTGAAATGAGACTACAAACTCCTTTCACACAGGTCAGCAAACAGCCTTTGAACTACTGTCAACCCAGGCTAGATTTGCATCAGTGATTCAGAGGTGAAAGGCTCCAGAATCTTGCTACTGATCCTCTGACATTTCCAAAACTATATTAAAAACAGCTGTTATTATGGGTAAGCCACTTGCTCTGATTGATGGATGTTTCATTTTTTTCTCTAATCAGTATCTAAGAGTCTGCAACCTAACAGTGATTGACTAAAACAGATTTTATGCCATAAAATCTGGAACTAAAATACTTCTTCTTATCAACACTTTTAAAGACTCCTTTATCATACACTGCTTTCCTGCTGACAGAAATATATTTCTAAATTGCAAAACACAACAACTCAGGATATATTAATTGTATAAATTAGGAAGAATAGCAGTTCAACCAGCTCACAATATTCATAATCATGCATTTTGGAAATGAAATGGTATTATTTTGATTTTTATAGTTTATAGGTCACACCAATTAAAATTTAATAAGTTACTATAGTTGGATATTTTTCAAGACATTAAGAATCTCTACGTGAGTACATTTCCATTGCTTCTAAAGTCTTTTAAATTACTCTAATACTTCCAAGTAATTTGCAATTGAAAGCAATAAATAGATAGCTAAATTCAATTAAATGATCAGTGTCTACTACATGCTAAACTACAGTAATTTATGCAAATATTCATCTTTTTCTTGCCTGTGTCTCTGAGCAGCCTATGTGTTGTTCTCTTGAGATATGTAAATTATTGTTTCCATCTGGTTTATTGCCGTAAGGGACTGCTTGAGAATTTAGTTTGTGAATGCAGGTATGAATAAAAATGGAGCAGTTTATTAGAAAAAAAATCTCTCTGCAAGGGTGCAAGTCTATAGTTAAATCTTTTCTCAGCACCCATCCAGCCACATGTGTGAATGCACACATAGAAGAGCAGTACAGGGTTGGAGGCAATTCTTTAACCTATCACTGCAACAATAATCCAGGATGGAAGAAAGTTACATATCTGTAAATATGAATCTTTGAGAAATCTGTTCGAAGATCACTGAGCAAAGTCCCACTGATTTCAGGTCTGATAACAGGTTGTGGAAATATTAACTTGATGGCTTCTCATATGTTGCATTCCATTCTGCAAACTAAAAGTGTAGGTGTTTTCCATTCTTTACCTGTTTGGGTCGATAATCGTCATCCCCTCAGCTAAATCCGGTGTGACTGGGTGTGTTTAAGAAGAGGATAGTGCCATTTCAGTTTCAATGTGAAACTCCCTCTCTGGAAAGCCTGAACACTTAATTCTAATCCTCACTTTCATTTTACAGGTTCTTGCAACAGTTTCATGTTCTGTTCTGAAAATGTTCCACTTAGCTTATAATGGCTTTCTAAATACTAATTTAATTACTGCATAGTTAATATCTCAATTAATGGTTTAAAAACCTTTTCATTATCTAATATGGATTACAAATCACTAGCATGTGAAAATGGAATGTGAAAATCTGGACTGTGGCATCTGATGGTTGATTTAGAAAATAGATATGTTTAGCTTCTTTACTACTGAAACTCACAAAAACAAAATTATGAAGCAGTGAATCAGTAGATGTTTATTCTGTCCACTGGCCCAGATTTATGTACTGAATCTGGGCATGAGCATGCATAGAATAGTCTGAGTGTTCAAAATACCAATAGGCAAGAAAAAAAATTAAAATATATATATATTACCCCTAAAGCAGTAACAGCTAATCCTAGCCAGATGGCCAGATAGTGGTTCAGACTTACAAGTAATACAAATCACAAGCTTGGTCTCCTGTCCCAAGAGTCCCAAGGCTGCTACAAACTAGTAAATTCATGGGCAGCACTCAGGATTTTAAATGCCATATTCTCAGTTGGGATAAATCAGTGGTGCACATTTGAAATTAGCATACCTCTGGGTGCGTCTCACATGGATTTACTCCAGCCTAGATTTGTTGTGAAGTAAACTACTGCACAGTAAGGGTTTTTGGGTAAGTGTCTACACATGCAGAGATTAGAGGAAAGATTGGCTCCCAGGTCTTTGTAGACCTGTAATGGGTCCCTAACACTACTGGGGGGAGCTCTAGGCTCCTCCTGGGTGCTAGCCTAGGGACTGGCAGGGAGCACTGGGACAGGAAACAGCTATCTCCTGCCCCTGGGGTGCTGCCTACTGCTGGGGTGGGGATAATGTCCCCCTGCCCCAGCAGCAGGGAGCTCTTGGCCCTGGCTCCCTAATCAGGGTCACCAGACTTGGAAAGAGCTGCAGGGGAGGGACCTGTCCCAGCCTCCAGTCCCAATCCACCTGTGGGCAGGTAGCAGTTAGCTTGCTTCTAGCTGCCCACCAGCAGATCAAGGCAAGGGGCTTGGACCTACCCCATGCCTACAGCTCTTTTCAAGCCTCGTGACTGGATCACCTGATCAGGGCATGGGGCTGGGATCTGTCACTGACTGGAACAGTTCCCAGCCAGCCCTGGGCTGTGAGGGGAAGTCTGCATTTGGAACCTGGAGCTGGCTGGGCACTATCCAAAACAGGATAGTTTCTAGCCACCTCCAGGCTGCACTGCTTCCCTGCACAGCCTATGGCTGACTGGGAACTGTCTGGGTCAGGGACTGAGTGGGAAACTGTTCCCATGCAGAGAGCTCCCAGCCTGTTCCTAGGCTCGGCTCTAGAA
>JAGPOW010003395.1:61388263-61403480 GCA_030014935.1 Caiman crocodilus
TTTTTTTTTTACTAGGATCAGCATGTTTTAAAAGGATGGTGGAGGCAGTTCTCTTTGTTGGTTGATGCATTGTACATTCTGCCTGTTAGCTGTTGCTTCTAAAATTATTTGATCTTCCTGGTTAAAACCATCACTTCTACATTTTATATAGCATGGACTGTTGAAACAAAAGGTCCAGAGCGAGAAAAAGTAGTATTCATAAGGAGCTAAGAAATCAAAATCCAGAGCAAGGTTGGAAACTGCATAGCAAGCACAAACTCAACTTTAAAACAAACTCTTTCATTAAAGACCAAGTCACCCTATTTTTAGCCATTAGTTCTTAAGGATTACATAACTGCCCTGCATCTTTATCCATTAGTGCTATGTGATGCTGGCACGTAGTTAGATTTTGGAAAACAAATAAATGAAGCTTTACAAAATCTAAAAGTGTTCATGATTATTTAATGGTTTTCTTATGATAGTACCTAGGGGCCCTAACTAGGTTGGAGCCCCATTGTGTCAAGTATTGTACAAATACAGTAAATGATTGTCAGTAAAAATCAAGAAACAAGAACTCTAATTTATTTTCTCTCTACAGCAGCCATTACCATGGGACTTTAGCTTAGAATATAGACTTTTCAATCACAGTTAAATGTAAATAGATTTCTTTTGGCTAAAAACTCCATTGCAATGAAAAACTATTGTAAAACAAGCCCCAAAACAGACTGTAAACAGTTAAACTGGCTAATTTAATTCCAGAACCTAAGTGAGGTAAAGTGAAACAAGAAAGCAGAAACACTGAAAAGTTTGAAATAATATTAAAAAACAGTTGTAATAATCTTGTTGTGGCAGGTCAGTTTTACCTGCTACCATACTTTACAGTAGGTGGTATGCCAAGTGCTAGATAGGCATTAAATAACCTAGCAATCTGTAAGGTGCAAATGGCTTTGGGCAAAAGAGCACCTTAATCTTACCTCTGGTGGAGGAAATGCCACAAAGAGCTTGTGGAACTCCATGATAGGGTTGACTGGGCTCTTTAACCTTGATTGGCAGCCAATATAGAAGTGGAGCCCTAACGGATGGAAAAAACGGATGATATCCTTTGATCCAGGAGCTTCTGCAATTAAGCTGCTTCCAAAAATATTGCCCTCTGCCTTATCTTTAGATTAAGCCAGCAAGACCAAGAAGGGGACACCACTAGTGTGTGGACAACTCGGCGTCTCCATATACACTGCCTAGGCTTTTGTGCCCTGAAGAGGTCATGCCAGTTTTCCTTTACCTTTCAACATGTTCAGTGAGCTAACACCTCACTTGATGCAATTCTATTTTCTTGCAAAACAGAGAGATACCTACTACTAGTGCAATAATCTTGGTAAGGGAAAGTGGAATTATATACACACAGGTAAAGGAAATCAGAATTACATATTTCTAGATTGTTCCAACTTCTACTAAAGTAAACTAGAATCTGAAGGATTGAGAAGTCTTCCCTAGCTGGCAGGAGGGAAGTTCATATCAACACCGAGAGCCTTTCACCCATTGGTCTACTGGGACGCAGATACAACCCAAGAAGGCAAAGTATACTATGAAGAGGATTTTGCCAAGACCCAGACAAGTGGGTGATTTCAGCATTTTTCCTAAGCCAACAGGGCATCCTAATTAATTGAAGCTTCCTTCTGGAAGACAGAAACTTTATTAGTTGTACATAGTGGAAACAAACATGACTGTCTTTCGGAGGATCTATGCATGCATACTTGCACACATATGTATCCTCAAGGCCAGGGTCTGCTACCCTTATTCCCTCTGAGCAGAGTTAACACACTGTGGCAACATATGGAAAACATACTACTTGCTATGAGCAAGAACTAGCTTACATAGATCTCAAAACCTTAAAAGAGTTTATATTATTCAGAACCAGACTGAGCCTTTAGGTTGGAGGTGCAGCATCTGAAGAGCTATGGAAAGAAGTTTGCCTCAGTGAACACTTCCTTTTCATCTTGCTCTGTGATGCATGATCTGAAGAGTAACTTACTTCATCACTTTCCATAAAGGAAAAATATCTTTGCATCTGCTAGGCTGTCATACCCAGGACACAGCTAAGCCTGTTCCCAGTTGCTCACAAGGGAAACATCTTTCACATAATCCCTGCTTCCTGCATTAAAGCAGGTCAGTATCAGTAGGAGCACCAAGGCATGCACTGAGAACTGGATGAGTATAGCTCACAAGACTCCTCTGTAGGTGGTGTGGTTGCATGCTAGGCTTCTCCTACACATAGTTGTATCCAACTCATGATTGTGCCCTTATGAGTTCAGAAGCTATGGAGACACCTGAGATCAATCATTCAGTGGCCCAGAGGAAGTTAAAAGTGCCCAGGGAGCAGGGCTGAGAGAGAAAGGGGGCAGGTGGTGCCAAGGAGGTAGCACTGAACTGTGCCACAGAGTTCCTCTCTCTTGGCCTTGGAAGGACCATAACTGTGAGTTAACCCTTTGTTGATTGTATGACTGTTTGTTAAAGACATCATTTTTGTTATGGACATTATTTTCTGGATGAGAGCAAAGTTGCCTCAGGAAAAATAAGGTGCTGAGTGACAACCTGCTACAGACCACTTGCAGGAACATATAACATAAGCAACTTCTGGCAAGATTCAGCCTGAAGTCACTTTACTTTTCCCAATGAGTAAAAGCTTCCAGCATAAAAACCTTTAAAGTGCCTTGTAAGAGGCTTAAAATTATACCAATTGTATATGTTAAAAATCTGTCATTTTAAAAATTCTGAAATCCTTTTCATGAAAGAGCATTTCTTGAACTCATCATCTTTTTCTCCTTTGGGGATCTTAGCTAACTGTCTAGGTGCCCTAGGACAAAAAATCCCCATTGATAATTATCAAAAACTTGGCAACAAACACACAGTTTAGGTAAAATATATATGCTGAGGCAAGATGGCTACAATCCAGGATTTCCCTCCCTCAAAACGTCCAATTTATTATTTGAAAAAAGTATACTAATTACTTTCAGTGCAAGGCTCTTTTTCAGCAGACAGTCAAATCCTAGATAGCTCTTGCACTGTTGCAATATGAGAAGAAAATACTGTGATCTGATTATTTTTTTGTGAAGACCCAAGTCGATGTTTCAGAGCTTTTGAAATTATATTGTAGGAAGTTATCCAGACCTCAGATTTGGGAGAAAATTCCTGTAGTATTGTGGAATTGCCATTTCCTGGGTTTGGTCTCCATTGCTTCTTTGTGCAGCCCTTAGCACTTGTAGAAGGCAGGTCTGCAAAGAGGATATACAAAGATACCATTTGGATGAAGTTGTATTATACACACACATTGCATAGCTATAAATGGCTATAGAAAGGACAGGGCAGCCAAGTGTAAGTCCAAGACAAGAAGTCTAGAGGTACATAAAAATAAAAACCAGTTGTGCTTTGCTATTGTGCTACTCCATTATAGTTAATATGACTCCAACAGGATGCATTCTTACACTGTTCCTTCAGTAGCATTCCTGTCAGTAAGGGACTCTTCAACTCACTGAACAGCAGCATTTTGAGCACAGTAGGTATTACCCCAAGTATCCTAACACCTGATTAGATTTCAGCTTGAAACTACTCCAAAGAAAGGGACGGCCATTCTCCTTCTCTATCCAAGAAGAGCTTGAAAACCCCAGAGAATGCAGTCAGAGCACATACTGGGGATTACAGGGAAAGGAAAACATTTTGAAGTGGGTGTGGATTTTACTGCCTTAAGTTTTTGGTATCAACAGCAGAATTTGCACTCATCTTACAACCCAAGCAGGGAGAAAATAAAATCCCCTAAAATAAATCGAGTTGGGGGGAATTCAAGAAAAAGGGGGTTTCGTTTGTTTTTTTTAAAGCCTCCTCTGTAGTCTAGCCCCTTACAAATATTGTCTATCTTGTTTACATAAGAAAGAGAAATTCCTGTGTTTGCCTGATAGCCACAGATGATAGCAACCAAGAGCAGGCACTTGAAATCTGGTTGGTCCTCCATCAGCCTCATTAAATACATTTAATGCCTGGATTTCCAGTGACCATCTACTTCAAGTGGAAATACTTATACTTGTCCCCTGTGGCCAATTTTATGTTTTAAAAACCTTAGAAATCACATTGTACTGAGGCAAATGTCTCTCTTGTAATAAAATTTACTGTCAGAGTTGTGAAACAAGTACAGCAGAACTGCAAATCTGTGCTGAAGACAAATGTTTTTTTCCAAAACTACTCTGGCTGAAATACCTAGAAAGTAGCAACATCCCTAAAGTCAGTTAAAAATTCAATTAAGCCATAAAATAAACTTTAGCTTCAAATAATTGTTACTGTTGGAGACCAAAACCTGAAAGAGGTAAGCGCTTGCATTTGTGTGTGCATGCAAACAACATACTTACTGTGCATGGCATAACCCAGTCCCCCCTCAAAACACATAGCAGGCATTACTGGTACCAAGTTGAAATGTTAATAAAAACAGGCTAGTTTTTTCAAGCAAGGCTGCCTAAACTAAGTCACTTAAATGCATAATTAGACTCTTACATATCCAATTTTCAGAAGGAAATAGGTACATGCACAGCACCTATTGTTGTCAGTGATAGTTGTAGATAACACACCTCTGAGAAACTAGCTATTTACTTAGGGACCCTAGTATAGATTTACGTGCCCAATTTTAGCCATTCAGAATAAAGGTCTCCATAGTTTTTGTCCTTTGCTGTTGTAAAAGGATACAGAAGAGAACCAAGGTAAATATAGCATAGTCATGTGAATATACTAGTAAGAAAGCTCCTTGAAAATATGTATACTTACTGAGGCAGTAAATGGTTCCAAGGCACTTTGTTCCCTCACCTGGGGCATATTATGGCTCTGTCTATTCTAGGCTGCTTCTGCTGCCAACACCTCTGCTAGCAAACAGTAGCTACTACAAGATCCATACTTACCTAACTCCAGATAACCCACCTACAGCAGCTATGCGAGCTGGACAAAGTTGATCATGGAAATGTACCACCTGCTGAAGGGACTACAGCAGTCAGTAGTGAAGACTGGCCTGGCACAAGGGCTATGGTAATTACATGGGCAGAGGTTTGTTAAGCCTCTACAGTGCCACGGGTCTATAATTCAATTGTAAGGGTTAATCCCTCAGAGTAGTGGTCTGTAGCCTAGCCCCACCCTGAGAGCCACTACCATTGATGAAGAGAAACACAAAAGTAAGGGTTAATAAGCAAATCTGTATTATAAACCAAAGGTATCAGCAATCATAACAACATGAACTAATCAACAACCATTGAACAGAACACTGTATACAAATATGCACAGAGAGCAATATTTGCCTGTCACCAGCAGTGGCAGCCAGAAGCACTGGCACCCAGACTGCAGGGCCTACTGGCCAGGTCCCTGCCAGACATGGGATTTCTATCCTTTCCTCCACAAGTGAAGTACTCAGAGACCTCTGAGGGGAAGGGGGATACTTTACCCATCCTATGGGGGGGAACGAAGGTCAGTATCTCCGGTGGAATTCAGGTGTATCTTGGTGGATTTGTCCTTTTCCCTGCACTCACCACTCAGCATCCACACTCCCGATCTTCCCAGGCCTTTCACACACGGTCACCATTCACTCCTAACACATTCCAGCAGATTCAACACCACACAAATCTTTCGAGCTCTCAGTCACTATGCCCAACACATGCCCACACAGCACCTAGGCATACAGCCAGTCATGCACCGTCAGTCATGTCTACCTGCTCATGCAGCCTCGACACACGCACTCCCCACTGCACACACACACACACACAGGCAACAGTCAAAAACCATTTTATGGTGGCCACCTCACGCCACCTGTCAATCATGCCAGTGGTCCAATTACAACTCCATTCATTCCAATGAATCAATAACATCACTTTCTTGGACCAATCACATTAATTATTACTGTGATGCCCCGTGTTGGCACTGTGAGTATAATCCCATCCTATGGCTAGGATTCCCCCCAACTCACCTGCCATGACTCGATGGAATATGTAAAGAAGGAGGGGGTTCAGTGGTGTTAATTCCCATTGACCCAAAAGCAAGGTACTCACGCTGTGTCATAGTGGTCCTGGGGGCTCCGCCTCCCCTACACCTCATCTGCTTGCCAGCCACTCCAGTCTTTGGGCTCGTGCTCCCAGGAGGGTATGCACCCCAAAATTGTGGGTCCAGTGTGAGCACCCACAATCTGGCTAGCCACCAGTATCTTGATTTGGCCTTGAGACTCCAAACCCTAGCCTCAGGGTCTGAGCTGCTGTAATTAGGTGATCCTCACAAGGAAGATCGGTGCCTTAGAATTCTAATGCTCCAGAGCTGGGAACTGAACATCCCCAGACATGTACCAGCTACTGTCCCCACTCCTCTGCTTCAGGGCAGCAACTCCAGGACTGTTCCTGCTGGCGTACTGGGTCTCAGCACGCTTGGTGTGTCCCCAGCTTGCCCCCCTCCTTCCCTTGCCAGCTTCCAGCTCAGTTTTTAAATCTCCCGCCATGGCGTCCCCAGCTGACGTAATCAGCTGGCTGTCACCCAGCCCCAGAAGCAGCTGCTTGAAGAACTAGTGAAACTCTGGCTAGTGTGGCTCTCCCTCTGCCCCCATCTGCCCAGGAGGTAAGTTTCCTGAGGCATGGGTGACCCTGCTTTCTTTTTCAGGAATGCCAGGGTTCACTCCCAGTACCTGCAAGTCCTGTGGCAATTTCCCACTGCCACAGCATTTGGTAGCTGTGGGGTTTGCCCCTGGTTCCTTCAAGCCCCGCGGTGGTTTCCCACCATCAGTTTACCCCTGCTGCCTCTGATCCCTGTGGCAGTTTCCCACTGCCACAATTACCATGTAAACTTATTAACATAACATGGCAGAGCACCTTTGGGGTGCTTGCCACATGACAGGGGCTGCCATAGCCTGGGACAGAACCCAGCAGGGAAGACAGCCAAGTTGAGCCCCCCAGATCTCATTCTAAGGGTGGAGGTGTGTAGCGGAGCACCTTTGGTGGTGATTGCCACTTGAGGGCTCTTACAAACTGAGGGGAGCCTGCTTTGGAGGAGCAGCAGGGGAAGCCTCCCCTAGGTACCATTTTAAGGGGGTAGGTCTGTGGCAAGGCACCGTTGGTTACTGCCACTTTAAGACCTGAGCCAAGTAGTCAGCAGATGCTTGATTGCAGCATCCATTTTAGAACCCTGGCTGCCTATATAAACAGGCCAGGTCTCTGCTGGTGCGGCAAGTGGCAGCATTGCCTGGCTGCAAAGCTTCATGTACCATCCTGGCTGTAGGGGATGGATTGGAGGTTCCTTGTCCTAGGCCTGACCTAAAACTGCACTCTGCTGGGGGTGGGTGACCTGGTAGAGCTCAGTGGTGCAGGAGCCCCCAGGAAATGCCAGGCCAGTGATGACCCCAGTGAAAGGCAAGAAAGGGTGCCTTAACCCTAGCCATCACCTTCGGGTCAGTTTGTGTAACACTAGAGGTAGGGAAAGTGGGGGCTAGGCATGGCTGTGGCCATCTGAGCCCTGTGGGGTGAGACGCTTTGAGGAAAAGTAGTTGGGGCCAGGCATGGCTATGGTCACCTGAGTCCACCGGGGAGGGAAGCCCCATGGCCCCAAGTGAAGAGGATGGAGTGAAGCCCCGAGTGAAAGCCCCAGTGAGGGGGAGGAGATGAGGAACCCCAGTGAAGGGGGAGGAAAACCAGAGGGCTGAGAGCCCAGTATGTTTATATATAGAGAGAGCACAATGAGCTGCTGCTCCAGAGGGGGAGTGAGAGTCCCTGTGAGACCCTGGAACACCAGTTGTGGTGTGAGTCACCCCAGCTCCCACAACCAGGTGAGTCACCCACTAGTAGGGCCAGAATGCAGGCCCCAGGAGCAAGAGTGGGGCTAGAGGCTCAGAGGCCTGATGTAGAATACCTTCAACTGGTCACTGCTAGGACCAGGACCAGAATGGTCAAAAGGGCCAGTGGCCCACCGCAAGGGATGCCCAGAACTGAGGGCCTGGGCTTCCGACTGACCTTGGAGGTGAGGCCAGGGCCTGTGTGTCCAAAGGTCCCCAGTGAAACATGCCCAAGAGGGAAAATAATTGCAGGGAGCTAGGCAGCCCGAATGAAGGCAGGGTACACCACCTGAATGGATGGATCTTAGAGGGGTCCTGATTGGAGCATTCTGAGGGCCAGTGTGGGACTAGTGAGATCAACAGCTGGATGCCATCTGTGCCAAATGGGCTGCTGTGTAGGGGCAGTACAGAGCCGCAGATAGTGCCTCCTGGTATCGGGGCATGAATGGCCAGCCTCTCACCTTAATTAACATCTTAATTAAGAACAAGTCATGGCAGATGAGTCAGGTGGGTGGCATGCCTAAAGGCAAGTGGCTAGGTGGGAGCCTCACTTTGCCACACATAATTTTTCCACTGTGTTGTTATATAAACTCATATGCCTTGGGTTCCTAAATAGGTCATAGTGTCATCAAGGTCAGAAGTTTAGATGTTCCAGAGACTTCTAACCTCTAGCCATCCTATGCATGCGTAATCAATATTATGACTAGTCCAGGACTCACACTGTTTGAAGTAGAAGATGCAGGCATGTCTATATACATCTTCCACTGGCTGCCAGGTGGTGGTAGAAGCCTTCTTCAGTCAGAAGTGCCTCATTGCCAACAGAAAGCTGTACATCTGTCAGTACAGGAAAGCCACAAATGGAGTCAAACAGCTTTGCTTGCAGAATCCCAGTTCTACCAGCAAAACTCTAGTATAGATCAGGTCAGGGTCTCAATAATACAGGTATCCTATTTCTCACATTGGCTATGACAAAAACATACCATTAAACTTGATTTCAATGAGTGTCTGTGCACAACTGTGTTAGATGCCTATATGAATAAGAATACTGAATGTGACAGCTGAAATTATGTCTGTGTGATAAAGCTGCTTGCTGAAGGCCCTATGAAAATTAGACCAAATGTTTTTCTGTATTTGTTTAGACATTAAGCTGTATGTTGTTGCTAAAAGCCTAAAGTTTAAGATATAGTTAGGCCTTGTGTAAAGTAAGGCCTAGTAAATTTAGCACAGCCTTGAAGTAGTAAGGCCCCGTGGCGTAGTTAAAATTACCTTATCAAAGGAATGCAAGGCTTGTACTGCTAACTGGTCAGTCTAAGGACAGTTGAAGTAAAAGGAATCTGAGTGGTTGTACGTTATCAGAACCATTCAGAAGCTTTAAATTGGCTGGAATATCTGGAAACCATTCAGAAGGAAGATACAGCTCTATAAAAAGAATTAGTTAGCTGTTGCCTGGATCAGTGAGCCCATGGACCTTGAGGAGCCCAAGGACTGCATTGCAGGGTCCTTCCTGGTACCCCTTTGGACAGTGATCTTCAGGGACACCTGACTTTGCTGAACTTTGTGAAAAGAGAAGCTTGCTGTGTATTAGACATCAGAGGGGACTGCTGATAAGTAGCCAACGCGAATTGCTTTTGTCTGTCATTGTTTGTCTGGTTACTATGCGTAGTTGTGTTTTTGTTAAGTCAATAAATCTTTCTTACCTTTCTACCCCTAACCACACTCTCAATCCCAAACCCTCTGCAAGAGGCAGGGACTACTGAGTTTGCATGATTCAAATACCTAGATGGAGAAAGAAAACTTTTAAATACCAGGATAATAAAATGGAGCACTTGAAAAAAAGATAAGAGGTGCTGAGGAACCATTTTGACCCTGTGTGCCAGGTCTTATAAATCCTGGAAGGGCCTGGTTGCAATAGCTGTTATTGTAAAGAGTCTTCCTCATCCATAGTTTAATAGCCTCATGGGCTCCACAGGGCTAGGTCCTAGTAGTTTAGTTCCCCATCCCACAGCACACAGCTCCTCCAGGAGAGGTTATTAATGCATCCTTACAAATAAAGACAAATACCCAGTATAAATCATAGCAAGTAACATGGACAAGAAGAATGTCCTAGGTTAAAGTATCCTAGAGGAAAGAAGTGAACCTAAGCCTCTTCCTATAGGATAATACTATGTCCATAAAAAGTACATTTTCCCCTCTTTTTAGCATAAATTATAAGGAGTGGCAAGATATTTTATAAGAATATTGCAGTCTGGTGATCTCATATCTACTCCACAGATCAGGTCTGTTAGTCATTTAAAATGATTAAGCTGTAAGAAGCCATAAAATTGCTTCAGTGAATAAATAGTTCAAGAGCTGTGGTTATTGCTTTATCAACAGCTTTCCAATTGATTGGCTGTTCTATGCTCAGCAATATTCTCTCAAGGCCAATGCCTTCTGTTTCAGTTTGGTGACTACAGTAGCTTTCCTTTTATTGGCAGCTTGGTCCTGCTCCATCATAGCAGTATGCCACATCGCCCACAGGGGGATTTGCATATTCTTCAGCTTAATGTTCTGCAGTGTGCTGTAAGAAAGTTTTGCTTCCACATCAGCTACATGGTAGGCTATGAATCTACATTTCTCTAGGGTTCTAGCATGGAAGAAAAATAAATAAATAATAATAATATTATATATATACACACACACACATCCCAAAACTGTCCATTATAATCCAGCAGGCTGGTTATTTGAATTTGGATCATGCCATGTGTTCAATGTTCCTGCAGCTAAAATGAAAAACAGTTGTGAATATTCATTAATTGCTGCAGACATCCCATCTAGAAATTATTGCCTGGAATACAGATAAAATCTTCTCAATAATAAGCTAAAGGAAAATTAATCCATGCAAAAAAAATTCTTGGTACAGCAAAGTGTACATAAGAAGAATCAGCAAAATGTTCTGCAGGCTCACAGAGGCTTAAATTGTGTAATTTACAGTTGTTTGTCTCCCATGCTATACTTATGCTAAGGCCAAAGTTCCACTAAAAATAAAGCTTGCAAACTGCTTTTCTAGCTTTTGTTAATTTCAACGAGCTCCTTCTAACATATGATCTTGGTGTCATGAAAAAAGTTCATTAAAAAAACCCAGTAGATAATTCGACAAGAGTAATGGCATAAAAGACAATGTCTTTTGGTCAGGATGGCATTTAGCTGAGCAGGAGGTTAGAGAACAGTAATTAATTGCTTAATTGTTGTGAAAGGACATGCACTAGAAAGTATGACCTTTCACTGACACTTCATTTGAAATGGTACATTAATTATAACTGAATTTCAATGGGATTCCTATGGGAACACATGACATTCACACTAATTCTAGACAAG
The DNA here is from genome assembly GCA_030014935.1 of Caiman crocodilus. Taxonomy (NCBI): domain Eukaryota; kingdom Metazoa; phylum Chordata; order Crocodylia; family Alligatoridae; genus Caiman; species Caiman crocodilus. Next base: position 61,399,425 of record JAGPOW010003395.1, read on the forward strand.
TTTATTGTGGTCATAGCTCTTATAATACATGCATTATTGCTAAACTAAAAGCACTGTTGTATTCCTATTCTGAAACTGATTTGAAATCTTTAGAATATTTTTATAGTGCCCTTTAACCAAGAATTTCAATGGATTTACAAATATTAAGCATCTCAGTGCGAAACTGACCTCAATGCAGTGTACCCAGAGCACGTAATTAATGAAATGTCCATGAAAAAGGAAAGTTAGGAAAAAATAAAACAAAACAAGATAGACTAGAATAGTCTTCTTCTAGCTACCTGATTTTGTTCTAGCATGTGCATGCGCATGTGTATCTGTGTGTGTTTAAGCAAAAAACAAAGCCATACAACAGACCACAGAATTTGAATCTGATAGAGTTTCCCTGGCTAATATGTTGAGCCTTAAGGGGTGCTATCTTTTGAGCTTAGCACAGCTGCTGTTGCTGCAGTGGGATCAGAAGGTATTCCCTTTCCAGTTTTCCAAGGTTAGGAAAAATCTTTCCTCTCTGCTCACTAAAAGACTGCTCAGTGGGGGAAGCCAATCAAAAATACAAGACAGAGGGATTGTCCACCTGGTAGGGGAAGGAGACTTCTGGAATGTATACTACTATTTTTCTAGACTTTTTTAGATAGTCCCTTGCTAAGTGCAAAATTCAAATGGATATTAAACTTTTAGGAAGACTATTGTTAGATCAGATTCAAATTTTGCAACCTATGAGGTTTTTTTAAAATTTTTGCTTAAACACAAATGCACACTATGGTAATTGGTTTATTGGAGAAAAAGGCAAGATGACAGGAGCAGAGCACTAGTTCAAGAAGGTGATAGTGCTCTTGGAGCTAATATACTTCTCCTCTTTTGTTGACAGGTTTGGTTCTGAGAAAAGAAAATGAGCTCTTTTATGTTTGTTTCTCCTTATTTATTTTTCTGTCACTTTTAGTATTTCACCAGGTGACCTACAGTATTCTTTCTATTTTTATCTAAGTTTCACACTGTGTCTGCCCCTTATATCTGCTGCTACTTAAATATTGATATTATTTTGTATTTATTTTTCCTTACCATAGTCTGGTTTGCCACAGTACTGTGTCAGGTGAGTCTCCTACCAGCCAATGTTCTCATGAAGAGGTTCACGAGGGATTAAACTCAGGTCACTTGTTGAAAGACTCCAATAGCAAAGATTATCTGTGAGGACTAAGAATGGCATGCAGCATTAGGTTATCGTAATTCCAGATAACTATTTATATCTAAATATATTTGAGACTTGGTAGGATAAATTGTGGGATTAGAATATTACATATAAAGGTATAGCTAGTTCAAGAAAAGAAGGCAAGGGAGAAAGGATTTACATTGTATATTTATAACTGATCAAAAGTCCAGGAAGAGGTGAAAAGATGACTTGTTGAATGTTTGTGGATAGAGACAAATGGGGCAAAATCATTGTAGGGAATTAGTATTGAAGATGTATTCAGGAGCAACAGGAGAAAGAGAAGGAAACTTTTTTTTTTTTTAATAATCAACAGGAGTAGACAAAGAATAGGTCTGATGGTAGTGGCAGACAAACTGTTGGAAAAGCAATACGGCAGGACAAAGCCCTTCCCAGTATGTTCCAAGAAATGGATTAATTAACTTTGTTTTACAAATTGAAGAAATTTATTAGTGAAGTGCTATTTAGATATGGTTATAATCAACAGTGAAAAAATGTACTGAGAATCTAAAAGCTAGAAGGCAATTTGTGTAAAAATTACATGAAACAATAGAGTTAATTTTTCTAAGGAAGAGAATGAGCAAGAACAGCAAAATTTGGATAATGCATTACAATTTTAAACTTAAAAAAACAAACACACAGTCCTTGGGAAATACGTAATTAGGGTTTCTTAGAAAGAAACTTGTAGAAGAAAGGGGAGAAGTAAGAAATTGGAAGAAGAAGTGAAGGAAATCTGCCAGAGACGGAGAGATTATATTAAAAGGCACAATGGCAAAATATCTTAATAGAGGAAAGACAAGAAGCATAGTAAAAAACAAATAGGTCTACATCAAAGCCTGAAAAAAAGGACATATCATACAAATGTGGAAACAAAGACACCACTGAATAGAAATCAATGGGTAGTACAAGCATTTAGGAATAAAAGCAGATAGCTTAACATGCAAAACTGTTTACGGTTAGAAAGGAACATAAGAAAACAACCAGAAAAGATTCTTTAAAAATACATTAACATTCTGAGGAAGTCAATAGGAAAGACTAGTTCTATTATTTACTTGAGAATCAGTAAATAAATTATGGGTAAATAAAGATGACTTTGCAAAGACTGACACAAAAAGAATAATTGGGGTCAGGTACTTAATGCAATTAATTTTAACATGATAGAAGCACAGACCAAACCACAGTGAGAACAGATTAAAGAATATTTTGGTACATTATGATTAAAATCACGCAAAAGTACTTTGAATAGTTCCCTAAGTAAACTCTGCACTAGTAGTGACTGACAGGGTGGGAGACCTTTCAGAAAAGGACTAGGAGGATTTGGGGAATCACAAGGAAGGCTACAGCAAATATAGGAGGACTTGGGGAAAAAAAAAAAATCACACTAGTCAGGATCATTTTAATATTCAGGAAGATACAATAGCAATTAATGAATAAGCACTTACAAGATAACAAAGCAATTAAAAAACAATCCAACATGGATCCTCAAGAATAAATCATGTCAAACCAATATAATTTTCTTTTACATGGTAACTAGACTGGTGGCTTTATGATAAAGAAAACCAGTTAGTATGACAAGCTTTCAACCTTTTGCAAGCTCTTAAAAAGGTAGCTGTAACTAATATTAACAGTAATCCAGACTGAAATATGGTAGATTGGAAGTTGTTAGGAATGTGAAAACAAGACCGATGCAAGATGGGCAAAAGTGCCCAGAAGCCCCCATGGCTTAATAGGGATATTTGGGGGACCCTGAGGGCTAAGCGGGAGGCATACTATCTTTGGAAGAGAGGAGCAGTCTCCAAGGATGAGTACTCCTCTTGTGCTCAGGAGTGCAGGAGGGTTGTTAGGAAGGCCAAGGCGGGAGTAGAGCTCCGCCTGGCAACTAGGATCAAGGACAACAGGAAGTCTTTTTTCAAGTATGTGGGGGGCAAAAAAAGAGCCCCGGGCAACGTCAGGTCCCTGAGGGACTTGTAGGGCAACCTGGTGCTCGCAGCCAATGGAAAGGCGGAGATCTTCAATGGGTTCTTTGCCTCAGTCTTCCTGAGGGGGGACCAGAACTTCCCTCCCATTGGAAGCCTGTATTCCTCTTCGGGAATCACTGCTAGGCCATGGGTGAGGGTTGACCTAGTGGAAGGACTTCTGGAAGGGCTGGATGTCTTTAAGTCAGCGGGCCTGGATGACCTACACCCAAGGGTGTTGAGGGAGCTAGCGGGGGTGATTGCTGAGCTCTTGGCTTGGTTATACGAGTGATCTTGGAGCTCTGAACAAGTGCCGGAGGACTGGAAGTTGGCCAATGTGGTGCCCATCTTTAAGAAAGGGAGGAAAGAGGACCTGGAGAACTACAGGCCTGTCAGTCTCACCTTGGTTCTGGGGAAGTCCTTTGAGAAAATTCAAAATTTGAGGGACCGGCAGGGGACTTTATGCTGAAGGGCAACCAGCATGGGTTTGTTAAGGGCAGGTCACGCCAGAACAACCTGGTCGCCTTCTATGACCAGGTGACCAAATCCATGGATGCGGGCGTCCCTGTTGACGTAGTCTTTTTAGACTTCGGGAAGGTGTTTGACACGGTCTCCCACCCCATCCTCATTAAAAATATGGGGAGTTGTGGCATTGACCCCTACACGGTTGAGTGGGTCAAAAACTGGCTGACAGGTCGCTCCCAGAGAGTGGTGGTGGATGGGTCATACTCGACCTGGAGAGATGTCAGCAGCGGGGTTCCCCAGGGCTCGGTCCTTGGGCCCATGCTGTTCAACATCTTCGTCGCTGACTTGGACAAGGGAGTGGAAAGCAAGCTATCCAAGTTTGCTGATGACACCAAACTGTGGGCTGAGGTGGGGACACCAGAGGAGAGGGAGAGG
>JAGPOW010003395.1:61407999-61418497 GCA_030014935.1 Caiman crocodilus
GGGGTCATCTGACCCCGGTGCTCTTTCCTGCCAAGGCAGGGGGTCGGACTAGATGATCTTCCCAGGTCCCTTCCGACTCTAGACACTATGATACTATGAACAAGAAAGCAAAACACACAAGCCCCTAAGGCTACAACATAACTTAGAGCCACTCAGCTAAAACAACATTGCTCAACTCAGGTCAAGCTATACCTGCAGTGTGGCTTCTCCTCGCATCCTGCCTTAGGGAGCTCCTGGCTGCTGGCAGGGAACTGCCTCTAGCCTCCAGTCTGTGCTTTATATAGGAGCCAGGCCCTGCCCCTTTCAGTTAGCTGACCTCCTGGTTGCCCCGGCAACCCACAGCTAGGCTCCTTAGTCACTGCTAGGGCTCCTTCCCCAGCAGTTTCCCCTGTTTAGGAACGGGGCACCTCAGTGCTCTGTGACAGGGACCTAAACATGTAAAGAGGTGTGCACATGTGTGTGCTCTCATACTTGGGCACATATTCACATATATGCAGTTAAAGGTATGGAGACAACCTCGGCAAGTCAGTCAATGAAAAGTGACACAAACTAGGCTTAAAAGTCTAGTTTATTTCCTCTTCCTGAGGTCTGCACTTTATTCCCAGTGCTCTCCCAACTATATAAGATCCTAGGCCACAAATGGGTACTGTAGTTGCCACAGGCTCTCTTCAAACTTGGTATGTGTAGCTAAGCTGTCTTCTCTGATAAGCACTAATCCCAACTACAAAGAAATGTCAGTAATGAGACATTTGGCGTGGTGTAGCAGACTACTAAAGCACTGAAGAAACTGAACTAATCGTACCCTTTTACAGATTCCTTTTACAACCGTTGTCAATTTGCTTAGTTTGGCCAGACTGCCCATTACAGCACTAGAAAATGGTGACAAGGATTCTGTAAGGTCTTCTTTTGCTATGACAGCTCCTATGGTGCAGCAGGAACACTTAGTAACTTGTGCCATAAAGAGTTCAACAGTTTAATTTGAGAAATAAATTCCTAGATTTGCCCAGTCTTGGGGGGGTTGGGAGGAAAGGGAGTTCAGTGGAAATTAATCATAGAAGGGACTTCAGGAGGAACTCTCCTGAGCTTTCTAGGCAGTTGTACACTTTGGGTAAAAATTCTAGGCTCTCCATCAATCCTCAAGAAAGTATGTTTTTCACAAGGTTTTGCTTTGGGGGGGAGGGGGAGGAAAAAAGGGGTTGATTACCTTATTTATTCAAATATAAGACAACCCAGAATGTGTAACCTGCCAATAATTAGATTCTCTATGTATGAAAAATGTACAAAATTGTTATAACTTTCCAGGTATAGAATCTAATTATTGGAATCCGGCCTTGAATCTTTTCCCACCAGTACAGCACAGAAAATAAATCTGCGTGGTCAGGTTGCTCCCTTGCCAACCCCCGCCCCCACTCCTTACTGTCAGATCCTGCTCTCCTGCACATAGAAGTGAGAGGCAAATTTGAAAACACTTAACTTTGAAATAAACATGCTTGTAGTAATTTGCACATAGTACCCATAGGCTTAGTTTATCTAGAATTGAAGCATATTACCTTTTTGAACATGCTGCAAATTTTAGCACGCTTTTAAGCAGTACTTTTGTACCTACTTACATATAGTACAAACCATACATGATATTATGCCAAAGTCAAAAGGCTTATGATTTACCATATAGGTCATTGGACTGAACTCCAGAAGAGTTAACGATGTTTTGAGCCATGGTGACCCCACAACTCACCACTGCTCAGTGTGTCTATGTACTTAGATACCTGCCTGACAAAGGATCCACATGCTAATTAACTTCCCCACTCATGACTGGAACTGGGTGTTGTTGTCAAAAGCCCTGGGTAAGTTTGTATGCAGGCGAAGTACAGGGCAGCTCCACCTCATGGAGGGCAGAGCCCCACCAATCATACGCATCAGGCTGAGAGCAGGTGACAGAGGGATTCTGGGTGAGCTATTTGGGACTCATTTTACTGCTGTTTGTCATCATCTTGGTGATGTTTGTCAGACATTTTGGACTAGTGAAGAAATAGTAATCATTGGAAAAGGGAAAGAAAGGTACAGCTCAACTATGGGAGTGAAGAGGAAGTCGAAATCTATGCAGCGTAGTGGCTCACTATGAGTTGAAAAAAGATTTAGTACTGAGAGGTACTAGTGTGCTCAATGCACACTAGCTTATGTGATAGATTCCCATCAGCATGTTTGCCCAATGTGAGATAAGTCATGCTTAACGTTGGCCGCTTTTAATCAACTTCATAGCTGATTTCTATGACTGAGCATGTGCTGCTTTTAGCAGCAGTTTAATGATCAACAATGTATTTGATGAGATTTCCTTGTAGGCTAATGTAAGGCAAAGGGCTTTTCCACCCATGCTGTTTGGGGGAAAAAACTTTGCTTTTTATTCAAGTAAATACTGGGGGATGGGGGTAAATAAATCTTTGTCTTGAAATTTTCCAGTGCTTTACAAACAGCCTGGCAGACTTTTACAGTTAAGTTTTCATCAAACTGCCTCCCTACTGTGTAGGATTGTTATAATGGCAGCCTCCACAGAGAAAATAGCCCCACTCACTGAATTGGAGATATTGAAACACTGGCAGGTATTTCCAAAATCTGTTTTGAAAAGCTGCTTAAAGTATACACAGGATTGTCTTTTAGTAAATATTTATTTTGCTCCTCCACAATGTTATAGCTAATTACTGAAATTAACTAGGTTTTAGACAGCAATCTAGATATCTACTATGAATTACCACTATACAAACATTCAGGTTGGAAACTCCCAACATACGTAAGCACTTTCAAAGAGAATCTTATAGGATAAAGCTGTCTGCATCCAGGCAGATATACCGTTCTTGATGCTATTTTGTGTTGCAGCTGCTGCACAGAAGAAGGGTAAAGAGTTGGGTCACTTTTGGAATCTCTAGATTCCTAGATGAGGAGCTCTGAGCTAGGAAGTTTCCCCAGGTCAAGCTCAGAATTTGAGGCAGAATGAAATAATTATGGGTATGCTTAGAGATGACACCGAACAGTTCTCTACTGAAACAATTGACATATACTACCACCCAAACTGGAAGTAATGTAGTCCTGTCCATGGTTTGAATTACCCTTCGACTCTGGTGGGGTTGGAAAAAAAATTGGGCTGCCCATCACAAAGCCCTAATAAAATCAGAGACTTCCCCAGGTTATGATTTTTAAATCTTACAGGGGAGCTCTTGTCTTATGGGGGAGGGGGGGTTCAGCCCCCTGAGCTCCCCCATAATTCAAATCCTGGTCCTGTCTAGTGTGGTGGTGAGCAAGTGCCAGTATGCTCTCTCCCTCAGAAGCAATTCTGGTTCAGGAAGCAGGATGCATACAGTAGGAGCAAGTGGTCTCAATACAACATGCTATCAGCACTGAGTGGTCCACATACAGTGGGTGTCTGGCAACAAGCCATCAAGAGAGGCCCCAAAGAGCAGTTTCTACGTGGCAGAGCTGAAGTGCCTTCCTAGGTTTCTACAAGGAGTAGTCTGCAGGCAGCCTTCCAGTGTCTCTGTCTAAAATGTCCACCAAATTTGTGTCCTTACAAATGAGGGAAGTATACTAGATATCCAACTCTGGGTCCCAAGTTTCTCAACCAGTTTGGAACTTATCTAATCTAGTCTCTGGAATCTGGGACTGACAATGGGCAATATTCATAAAGGTTATTATTCCCAATTGTTCCAGCAATGCAAGAAGTCTTTCCATCCTCCAACTGCAACCTCCCCAGTTCAGTACCTAGACATAATTCAGGTTTCCACATTCTTTCTGAGACAAAGATTACTTCCTTCTAGTATTCTCAATGGTATAGAATACCACAAAGAAAGCAGGGTTATGTCTTCATGGACTTTTGCACAGAACCATTCCTATACTAACTGTGCATCTACTCTGTATTGGCACTACTTAAAAAATAACTCAATGACTTTTTGCCCTGTGACGTATTGGAGTTAAAAGACTACGGATAGGAGAGGCTTTTCTTCCTTCCAAGGACTCACAGAATTGGTGAAGACTCAAAGGGGGCTATATTTGGGCATGTATGGTTCTGCATAGCTATGCAAGACAGCTTATGAGAGAGTGCGGGGAAGGGAGAGTGTGCATACGCACGTGCATGAGTTCAAGATGCTCCTTTGAAAAGCCTGTGTTCCTAGCTTTAATTACAATATAGCACTAGAGAGGTAAATTATGAAAGCACTCACAGGGCAATGTGCAGAGTGGATGGAGAAGACTGTAAGAGGACCACACTGGTTTGGGGACATGGGACAATTGGACTCAGAGTCCATCTTTTCAGAAACGATGCTAAGTGCCAGACCTAGTGTTCTGGGAGAGTGCCTTAAAAGTGAGACCCTGGACAGGATATTGCTCTGGAAGCATGTAGTATCTAAAGGATAGGACCAATTATAACAGGCCAGTAACCCTTGGTTAGGAGACTAAGGTTTTCGGTATACCCAATCTAAATTAACTTTGCTGCAACTTTGAGCCATTGGGCTGCATCCTTCTCTCCACAACAAGAAGGAAAAGGTGTTTTCTCTCTTCTTTATGGCATCCCTTCAAGTATTTGAAGACTTCTATTATGTCCCTTCTTAAGTTCCTTTTCTGCAAGACAAACTGTCTACCGCCTTCAGCCTCTCCTGATATGACTTGCTGTCCAAGCCCTTGACCACCTTTGTTGCCCACTTCTGAACCCTCTCTAACTTCTCCACACCCTTTTTAAAATGTGGAGCCCAGAACTACACACAGTACTCCAGATGAGGCCCAATCAGAGCCGAGCGGAGAGGCATTTTCATCTTCCATGTCTTGCACCAAGTATTTTGATTGATGCAGCCCAAAACACAAACACATTTGGAAACTGTCATCAATTTGCTAAGAATAGTTTCATACCCTTGCTATATATGCTTGAGTACCATGTACCTGAATGTATATAGCCAATTTGAATCTCTCAAGCGTGACTACCCCAACCCAGCCCATACAAAAGTTTCCCTGCTTTTTAGAGTTAATTAAACTTTTAAAAATATAAGATTAAAAGGGACCCCCTGTGCAAAGTTCACTCCCCCATTATTGAAGGCAACAGCATCAAATAATTCCTTTCATAAAGAGCTTTTAAAATTACCTTTATCCTCACTACTCACAGTAGAAGGCTGCTCTGATTCTTAGAAATCTTTTCATTTCCCACCTAAGTTATTCCCATTTCTTTTTGCACAAGCATTGTCCTTTAGCATGAATAGTCATTCTCCCTTCCTGGTGTTTATGCTTCTTATTTACAGAGGGAGTTTATATCCCAACTCAGAGTTTGTTTTGATAGACTAAAGAAGTCAAGGTCTTACAGTCCCCCCTTTTCTTATTTTTCATTTCCTTCCCCAATCATCCTTGTAGCTTTTCTGTATACTTCATCCAGTTTGAATTCATATTTCTTGCACATGGCTGAGCAAATTGTACACAGCACTCCAAAGAAGGTCACACCAGTGACTTATACAGTGGTGCTAATACTTCTCTCTCCCTCGCTCTCTCTCTCTGCTGGAAATACCTTTCCTGATATATCTCAGGATCACAGCTGTCTTCTTCATAGCTGCATCACATTAGAGGCTCATAACCATCCTGTGATCACCTTGTACAATCATATCCCTCTGAGAATGGCTCTGCAGTTTATACTATTACATTTGACCTTGTTTCTGTGACTTCAGCTCTCCAAACCACCTAGTGCTTTCTTCATGATATTCTGATCCTTCTCTATGGATGCCTCCCAAGTTTGTGCCATCAGCAAATTCCACTAGCAGTCTTCTATGTGTGGCAGGCTGGCCAGTGGGCTCACTAGCAGCCTGGATTATTAACTTGAGTTTGAAATGGCTCAGGCCAATCGGTGAAGCATTTCCACCAATCAGGAGGAGGCAGGAGGTGAGCTTGCCTCGCCCTGACCCAGGGGCAGGGTGAAAAAAAGGACCTGAGAGGGAACTAACTCCTCAGGCTTTCCTATTGGTCCATTTTTAGTGTGGGAGTGGAACCTCCGGAAGGGATAAAAGCCCACGTGCCCAGCACACAAGCAGCTGTCGGCAAGGGACGATGAAGATGGAGGCTTATGAAGAGTTGGTAGAGCTGACCAGCGGGGCAGAGCAGTTGCCCCAGAAGTGCCCAGAAGACACTGCTGCATCCCCAGCCCCACCACAGAGGGAGCCGTGGTGTCAATGCACAGATCAGTGCATGGAGGGTCCAGGAGTTGATGGGCTTTTGGCAGCTGCATGAGGCAGTGTAGGTCTCCAACCCTGCACGAGGCAGGAGACCTCAGTGCATGGATTGGTGCACAGGGATGGTGAGAATCCAGGAATGGACAGGACCTCAGCAGCTGCATGAGGCAGCACAGGTCCCTGACTCCACAAGTGGTAGAGGACCCATTGGTCCACAGAGCCAAAGAGCTGGCAAGTTGCACAGCTGCACACTGTGGCATGGAACCTCAACCCTGCACAAGGCAGGAGCCAGCCTATCGGTGCATGGATCAGTGCACAGGGCCATAGAGCTGATGGGTCGCTGCAGGTGCACAAGGCAGTGCAGGTCCCCAACCCTGCCTTAGGCAGGCACCCCCTTCGGTGCACAGCAGGCTAAGAGAGGACCAAAAAGCCCTGGTGGCTACACAAGGTAGCTCCAGCCTTCCTGCCATGAGCACAAATTGCACAGGTTGACACCCCTGTTGGGGAGGACTCTGGGAGTCATGAGTTATCCAGGAAAAGGGGATTCCCAAGGAGAGGAGGGGCCTTCCTCACTGCAGGTGATCAAAGGGAAGCCCCTGAGGAGTGGGGATGATTCTTGGCACAGAGGGGAATCTAGGGCCCCTGTTTGTTAAGGGTGGTATCATGGTTACAGGCCTCTCCTAGTTGAGTGACCTGGGAGAGGGTAATGATGTTCTACTAGGTAATGGGATCTTTCCCTGGGTTGCCATTTCTTCTTTGGGCACAGCTGCTGTGCCATTGTTGTAGTCTGGTTCCTTACATTGTTGGGATTCCTGCTGTAACCCTGCATCCATACTGTTGAATTGTTAATTAACCTGTGTTTTATCCTTAAGTGCTCCTTTGCCTGTTGCTAGAGGGCTCTGCAGAGGGGCAAGACTGCAGTCTAATCAGAAGGTCACAGGGGATAGGCCTGTGTCTGAGTTTAGAGTTGAAAAGACCTATTGCCTGTGTAAACCTATATTTGTAAATAAGCTATGTACATATGTGTGTATATGCTTATATTTATGCAATGTTATGGCTATAAGTTTTATATTATTTTGTATCATTAAATCTGTGCATACTTAAATATCACTAGGTGTTCTGGGTCTCTGTTCTACTCTGTAGGGAAAGGAGGCAGCCATGCTCCTCACAACATACACGCACACAGTGACATCCCTTTAACTGGAGAGGGGGTACCTTTCCGCATATCACTGGGGTTACATGTGCCTTCCTCATTAAGAAAAGCCTCAATTCAAATGGGTTTCAAGGTCAATACTAAAGGACTTTACTAGTAACCTACACTGAGCCTATATGTTTCATTACAACACCACCTGTCCATTACTGATTTTTTTACACCTCTCACAGTTCTTGCCCTAATCTCTATCTTCACTGATTATTTTGAAATGGCACTATACAAAATGCCCAAATGGATGTTTCTTTGAGGCTGCTGCACTTCTGGCATCCCCATGAGACACACTGTGAACAAATTCCAAGTAATACAAACAGAACACAGCTAACATGAACTTGGCCAGCTGGTCCCTCAACCAGCTTTTCCTTCTGGCCATGTCTCTGGAGCAAAATTTCTCATTTGTTACTGTGTAAGCACTGACAGTTTACTTAATGCTATATAAGACTCTCAAAGTATAAGTTGTCACTGCCCAGATAAGCTGCATCATTCCTTCAAGTAAAATGATCAAATTACCTTGTTTTACCATCTGGTATTTACGCCTTTCATTCACTGTTGCTCCATTGAAGCCTGCTGCTCAGGAGGTCTAGATCCTGAAGTTTTAATTTGCTCCACTAGGCAACTAATTTGCAATTGTACTTGCTTTCAAGTTACCCAATAGCTTGTGATGTTTGAGCAGTTTGCTATTTAAGACCACAGGCTAATTCAGTAGTCAGGATGATTATTCTGTTGATTCAACTTCTGCAAGACACTTCAAAGTATATCTTCCCCCCTCCTCAAATGTGCTCAATAAATCCTGCCACACAAGAATTGTTTGGTAAGCTCAAAAGCAGAAAGTCTTCTAAATAATATAGTATTGATCAAGGTTGAGTTTTACATCTCTTCCCATTGCAATCCTTAAAAAGGATTTAAACACACACTCACCACAAGATCTTGGCCTCATCCCTAAACTCAGTAGGTCCAGCTCAGGCCAGAATTCAGATTTCACGTGAAGTTTGGCACCAGGCAACCGGAAGGCTGTGAGACTGTATCTTAACTACTTGTACTATTACCTGGATGGACAAAAACAAATACATTTTTTAAGTTAAATGCACCAAAGGGTTCAATTGATATTGCACTCAAAGGATGAAAAGGTCAGAGCATCTTACTAAGCAAGCTGGAGCCCACCATTAGATTTGGAACAGCAAAAATGGAAAGGATCTTGGCTCTGATCAAGAAATAACAGCATTGCCAAGCTGAGCAAGCTCAGGGTCAGAGACAGGACTGGGTAATGGATGTCTGATGTTGTCTGAGTCTCCTGTCCTTGTGAGGAAACACTCTCAGCCAAAGCATCCGGAGCAAGGAATCATGTGCTTGGGACTGGAAATAAATGAAGCTGCCAGCCACACTATATCTACAAACATGTGTTTGGTTTTTAATCTGACAGGCTTGTTTTAACTCTCTTTGTGCTGTCCCAATATTTACAGATAACTGGCAACCATGTTAGCAATGCCAGTTTTGGCAGGGGTTCATATCAAAAGGTTTGCCAGGGTATGAATTTTTCAAAGTTCCTGGGTTAAGCTGTGAATGAGCATAGGCAAAGTTACAAGAGACTCTTAGGGCACTTCCAGATGAGTGCATAGTTGTGCTGCTACTACTTGTCCCCAGGGAACATCTGAGCATGCACACTCTGGCATGCAGCAAGTTGCCCCAAGTGGGGTGGGGAAGGCTGGGGCCAGCATCTGGGCTGGCCCCAACAGCTTTACCTGCAGTTATAGGGCCCTCCCAGGGCTCCAGCAGTGGAGATCCAAGCACACAGAGCCTGGCTAGCAACCAGAGTGTGGCTCCAGCCAGCCAGGCTCCGGTTTCAGGCAGCGCATGCTGCTGCCACGTGCACTGACCCACTTTTTTCAGAAACAGGTTTTTCAGGCACAAACCTGCCACGCTGCAAATTAGTAGCACAGTGAATGCCTATATGTGCAGTGCAGCCAGTCTTTGCTGCCACAGACTACATGTGCACACTCATCTAGACAAACCGTGAGAGGACTGCCTTTTTCTTTTTTTCTTTCTCTTCTTTTCTTCCATTTTCCATCAAAACCAAAAATCTAGGTCAAAGTCAGCAAAATGTCCTAGGTTTGATTTCAGGTATTTGGGTTAAAAATAAAGAGGCACAAATCTACATTACAAAAGTAAAGTGGGGAAAAAATACAAGCCATCAATCTTGCCTGAATAACCTTCATTTTCCCCTTACATACATGTTACAATATGGACTTTAATTATATGATCATATACTATTTTTTCCACAGGCTGTTCTGAATCAGGTGTGTGCAAGGGAGAATTGGTTAAAGACTCCTGTCTCATTTTGGGGAGAAGTTGGAAGATGAGAAATAATTAAGGCAGGTGATTACAGGCAGATACAGGACAATTTAATGCTTAAACCACTTGAACACTGCTGTAGATAATTTCTCCCTGCCTCTGCCACAGTCCCCATGTCATGGTAGTCAAGCTTCTTAAACCTGATTTTTCATAGCTGCCCACTATTTTTTTCCTTGCTTTCTGGGTGTCATACTCTGGGTGCCTCTGGGGACTGATTTGCAGGAGTGTTAAGTACTTACAGCTGCAGTAGAAACCCAGGTGAGCTCAGCTTTAAACACAGAGGGATATATAATACTAAGGACTCACAAAATACAAGCCCTAGGCATCTGACCTGTAAAACCCAACATTAACATATACAAAATATTCAATATTTGTTTCATAAGTGAGAACTGTCCATTCCATGCACTGAATGAAGTAGGGGCATCCTGTGAAGAAAAGATGTAACAGTATAAAGACTATGCTAATGTTCTTTACATAAGGAGTCTCCTCATTTTGTTTATTTAAATCTTACTAAATCTTATAGTAGTTTTTTTTTAGTTTGTTTGCAAGAGGAGATCAGCAGGGATCCTGGTTTTCTCTGATTAAAAAAAATCCCCAATTTTCAGTTTTAAAAAAGTAACCCTAAACTCCACAATTTTCCATAATTAAAATGAAAAACTACTAATCATGGAAAAATGTGTATTTTAGGTTACTTTTTTAAACCAAAAATTGGGGATTTTTTTTTTTAGCAAAAACCAGGATCCCTGGAGAT
>JAGPOW010003395.1:61444748-61458023 GCA_030014935.1 Caiman crocodilus
CTAGGGGCTAAAAGAAATAATGGCCACAAGCTAGCACACAGCAGATTTAGACTGGACATTAGGAAGAATTTCTTCACAGTTAGAGTGGCCAAGGTCTGGAACGGGCTCCCAAGGGAGGTGGTGCTCTCCCCTATCCTGGGTGTCTTCAAGAGGAGGTTAGATAGGCATCTAGCTGGGGTCATCTAGACCCAGCACTCTTTCCTGCCTATGCAGGGGATCGGACTTGATGATCTGTTGAGGTCCCTTCCGACCCTAACTTCTATGAATCTATGAATTAGAATTGTAGCCACCAAAGGGTACCAAAATTCAGGCTGGTTAGGTGGCCTCCATTTTGGAGCTACAGAGGCACATCCTATATATATTATCTGACTTGATCAGGTTCTTTTTGTGTGCCACTCTTACAAGTGTAAAACTCAAAACCATTTTGTCTTTGAGTCAGAAAGTTGTAGCTGTATCGCAGTAACCCGTTAGAGAATCAGTTCCCGTAAGCTGAATAGCATTTGGTCCACAAAGTAAGTGGACAGGAAATCTGGAAGGGAAAACTGCAGCTGATAATAGCATGCTAAGCAAGGTTCAAAAGAGTCAGCACAGGTGAGTAGACTCCCAGTGGATGTTCTGTGCAACAGAAACTCATTGCTGATAGATAAGTACAAGGATTTTAATAGTTATTTAAAACTGTGTCTTTGACAATATAATTACTCAGTATTTCAACTTTAACTGAGTGCATTTTGCAGGATTATATTTTATCATAAAAGGACTGAAGTTTAGGGACAACATTCAATGTTCTCTAATCCTGTCCAGCTGTGAGTAGCAATCCACCCAGCCTGAAGGCTTTTGTTGAAGACTCTTTCCCCAATATGCATACCCACAAACATGCAGAAACAACTGAATGCTTTGGGGCTTTTTGCTGTTTTGATGCCCATCAGATTAGAGGGGTTAGCACAGCCACTGACAATCCCTCATAAGCAGGAAAACAAATTCTGTTTTTCAAGACTCCACTGCAAACACAGTGGAGATACCAGAGGCAGATTCCAGGGAAAGCAGCATCTGAAAAATAAATGAGTTACTAATTCTGAGTTACAGGACCAGATTTGTCTATCTGAAGGGCAGTACTTCTTCACTCCTTTATGTTGTTTCTTTTCTCCTAGAGAAGCCTACAAAAAGCAAACAAGCTCTACAAAACTGCATTACAAAATTTGCCTACCCTTTGCCTCCATTAGAGATATCATGTGTTGTCTACGCAGTCATCTAGGCTAGGCACAGACACATAAACCAGTTTAAGTGATCAAAAACTGGTTGAAACCTGTAACAGAATAAGATTTTCAGAGCACAAACCAATTTGAAAATGGCTGAAACTGGTTTGAGATAAACCCGGTTGAATGTAGTATTACACTTAACTGATTTGGGTCAAACTGGTTTATAAAATGTCTGTCCCAGACCCCTTGCTGGTTTAAATTAAACCAGAGTCGCCCAGCATCCCTGCATGCTCTCTGGGCTGGGCAGGGCTCTCTGCTCCACAGCAGAGCTGGCTCCTCCCCTCTGCTCCCTGGCTGCAGCTCCAGCAGAGACTGCAGGTATCCACCTAGTTTCCCCCATCTCCCCTCTCCACTCCCTGCTAAGCAGGGATTCCCCTGTTCCTTCTGCCTTATACCGACACTTCTCAGCATTAGCTAGCAGACCACATGCTGGTTATGGTCTATGCTGTGGCAGAAGGGACAATGGCAGAATCAACAGGTAGCTGGTAATGTCCTTCTGTTGTTTTCTTAATGAGGTGATAAATACTGTGTTTTCAGTTCCCTGCTGGACTGGTCAGAAGGCGGAGGGGAGAGGAGGGGAGGGGGAAGACCTCCCTAATCAAAGCATCTTGCTGGGGCCTAGCCATGCCCCCCTCAGCTCAGCACTGAGGAAGGGAGGGAGGACTGCTCTAGTGCCCCCAACTTCTAACCTAAGCCACTGCAGGCATGTGTCTGCATTTCTGAGATGTTGGTATGGTTACAAACTGATTCAGCCTAGCCAGGTTAGACTAACCTGCAAAAATTTAATCAATTCAGGCTCAGGCCTTTTAAATGTTTGTCCCTAACCCTGTGGAATGAAAAGTCTAAGCTTTCTCTCACTCTCATTTGACTCCATAATGTGCCACCCTTCAAATATGGCTTGTTTTAATTCTGAACTTCCTTCTGTGTTAAAGTAGTTGACATTTCAGTTTTTAATAGTGTGCTAAACAGAGGCCCTTTATCTACACACTGATCATTAGATTGGGATAATTGAAGGAATACATTACATTACACTAAATAGTGCTTTTGTGAGCAAGCCACTGATTAGAACCAGAACTTAAAATTGTTAATATGATCCATGATAAAAGGATAGTTCTGCATGTGGCAGAGAGAGAAGCAACAGCTATTATCTGCTCTGTAATTCCAGAAGGGGGCAATTAACTAAATGCAAACTGCCATACAGCATGCTAGATTGGGAACTGCTGGTGCTACAGTGTAAGAATACCAGGAGACAGCACTTAGATTGCTCACCTGTTTGCATTAGTCATCAAAAAGCAAATCTCTTTTTCATCGCCCCAGGCATGGGGGGTTCTGATCACATCTGAATCAGTGTGGTGATATAGAAGCGAAGGGAAAAAAGGATTCACGCTCCCTGCATTCTATGGCAGTGACTTTCTTGGGAGCTTCTTCCATGCTGCAGAGTAGAGAGTGTGTGGGATTCAGTGGGTGTGCAGGTGATCCTCATCTCCTTCGGCAGAGGAACTCAGTTGCAGACCCTTGAGCAGACATGAGAGGTTATCATACTGCAGCACAGTATGTAAAAGTTCCTTCACAGTCAAAAGGAGCACCTCTGAGCAACTGCCTCATCCTCTGATCTAATGCTAGAGAGATTTTCCCTTTCATCCATTTTACTAGTGACACCAACACCTTTCTCCCACTTAGGATTCCAGAATTGAAATCACTGTTAAAGAAAAAACGTCAAATTGAGTTAAAATTTCTTTTGATAATCCCAAAAAAGAGAGACTGTGCTAACCACTATTAACATGAAAACATGTTAGCTCCTCCAAGAGAGGAGCTACAGCAGTATGATAACTGTACAAGACACTTAAGGAAAGGGAAGATGAATGGCGTATTTGCCAGGTTTAGAAAACAGAACCAAGCACATCTCAAGCACAAAGTCTTAACTTCTACAAGTTACGATAGGGGCTGACCATCTAAGAAAATCTGACACAAATCCTGAAAAAGAAATCTGTCTAAAACCTCCTAAACATTTGGGCCCATATCCAAAGCCCAAAATCCATGGAAATCTTTCCAGTTCCATCAATAGGAGTTAGATAATGTCTTCAGCTATGAAGTGGCTCAAGGATCTTTTTTTTTTCTCAGCTGCCATATGAACATTGATCTAGAATCACTTCACCTGCTTGTGGTACAATGCAATGACTCGCTCACTGGAGATTAAAGCAAGCAGGAATGGTAGATGCTAAAAAAACAAGGTACCCCTACAAGTCAAAATAGCAGAATGTTTTAGCAGTGCTGCTTGTCAAAGCTCAGAGTAAGAGAATGCAGTCTCAGGATTAAAGGGCTTGAATTGTTAACTTTTCCAGCAGCTCCCCCTCTGATGTAAGTATACCCTTGGGAGCCAAACTATACTGCATGTTCCATCAAGTTGCCTGTTATAAATAGAGGGATCATAACAGCACTCGGTGTTCAGACCAAGGTGTCAAAGCCATACATCAAAAGTAGACATAAAAAACCCATAAAACAGTGTGTTTTCTTCACCCCACCACGTTGTTCATTCTGCAAATTCTCTTGGCTCAACATCTGATGGCATGCTTTTATAATCTGGACAGAGTCCAGGCCTCAACAGAAATTCCAGACTGTTTCCAGAGGGAGGGGAGAGGAAAGGCATGATGGCTTTTTCAGTCATTTCTTCTTACGCTGTTCTAAATATAGGGACCTGCCCCCAAAGTGCAGAAAAAAGAACACAAATATTTTCATTAACTTTGCCATGAATGTAATAGTTTTATGTACTTCTGCCCAGGCACACTGTAAAAGACAGTCATCAAGAAGAGACAGAGAAAAACCAAGGTGAGGACTGAACTACTCCTGCAAACATACAAATCAGCAAAAGATTCTCTTAACACTACCTTTATATTGATTACAAATATGAGAACTAGTCCAGCATTTGGACTAAGCTAAATTTAGCTTTTTGTTTGTCAGATAACATGTTGACAACCACAAAGATGATTTTTCCCCATTATTTAGAGTTACTGGTATGGGTCCATATCCTGAAGTCCTCACTTGGAGCTGGATTCTCTAGTCTCCAAATTCATTTTATGTCATTATGTATACTACAAGTGATCTTCAAGTCACCAAAGACCTGTACTGAAGAATTCCCTCTCTGTGGGCAGAGCTGCTTAGAGCTCAACAAAATCTGAGTAGTAAGATTCCCCAAAACTGAGGTTTCAGCCATCCTGAAACTATTCAGCAAGTTCATGTGACGGCTGGTGAATAATTTCAGGTGGGAAAAAATGTATAGGTCTAAATTCGCAACATGGTAGTACAACAAGGAAGTGTTCCCTCTTAGTGAACATTTCAGTTATTAGGGCATTGAGCTAAAATGAGGAAGGTGTAGGTTCAATTCCATCTGTATAGATAAAAGATATCATTTAGAAACACATCTTAGTTCAGAAGAGCTGGGAATTGGGAGAAGGTCCCTCAGTTAGGGTGTAGCCAGTTAGAGAGACTAAAGGATTTCAGTGGCTTATATACTGTTCCACAATGAAACTTGTTTAGGTCTTCTCATTCATGCCTCTTCTCATCCTCTGCCTAAAGTGTTTTAGAGGACACATGATTTTTCAAAGCTTAAACTAAGAGGAACTAGAAAAAAACAGAGACTTGTTACAAATGGCTCGTGAACATTTGACAAATGATAATCTGTCTGTGGGGCTCACAGTTAAGACTCCCTCGCACCAGTCAGTTGGAAAGCACTATTATGTTATTCCAAGGCCCATATTTCATGATGCCAAGCAGTTAGGACTCAGACCTCTATATGATTATTTAGCTCTGAGTGATTTCTGAATAACACATGGCACCAGGACTAAACCAAATTGAGAACATACCCTGGAGAAAAGAAAGAATCAGTAAAAAGACAACTTTACCCTCACCCTCTCCCCACACCAAAGTGCAGAGAACAACTGGAAAAGGTTGAGCGTGTTGTTCTATATTTGCAAGTAATAGGTACCATCAAACAGGAAGACAATACCTTTAGTTAATGTTACCATTAGACAATAATGAGTGCTGAAACACTTCAGTATAATAGTTTTCAGTTAGCTCAGGAGCCTAACTATAAAGCTGTATTAAACAAGCTAGAGGAGTATATATTCCTCTATGCAAAGAGATCTGTTGAAAACAAACATTAGAAAAATAATATGAAAACATTCAAGAGTTTATGACTGAACTAAGACTTAAAACAATATTTTGTAATCTTTTGGGGTATTCTAGAAAAACCAGAATTAACCCTTGCCACACCAATTTGAAACTACTATGCAAAGAAAGTCACCCAGTTCAGTTGAAGCTTACAGAGAGGGAACAGGGATCAAACACTGTGGACATTATACAAGAGGATAGGATCTTTGTGATGTTATTTTTTACTGGACCAACTGCATGGCTTGGATAAAGTTAGACAAACTTTTAAATGAAAAGCATTCATTCCCAAGTTACCAAAACTGTAAATATTATAAGAATCCAAAATATAAAAAAAATAATACAAATACAAGAAAAGAAACTAGAGACAGGAAGGAATGCAGAGTTAAAGGTAAGAGTTCACAAAAACAGCCTGTGGAGCTGACCATGCTGTGGTAAAGCCAAGCAAAGCCAAGATAATGCCTAGCATTTATGAAGAAGTAACAAATTGCATTCAATTATATCACTTCGTAAGTGTCTCCAAACAAAGAGATTGGCAAAGAGTGAGGCAGAACCATTAGCTCAGAGGAATTTTTCAAAGGATCGATGGACAATATTGCAACAGAGGATGGTTAGTCAGCAGCAAAGCAAAAGGAAGATTTATTCATTTTAAGTAAAATACTGGTGCCTAAGCCAAGCTGTTGTAAACAGCAATATTAGCACTGGAAGGAAAGCTACAGTGGTGGAGGATAAATTGCTGACATTTAAGACTTAGAGTGATAATCTTATCCTCATTAAAGGAGTTTGTTGACTAAATAAATGGCTAATTAACCAATTGGAAATGATACAGTATATAATAGTTCTAGCAGAAAAGTTTCCACTATTAGGATAAAATTAAAAGATGCGCTCACTAGAAGAGAAGGGAGCCAAAACAACTGATGACACTTGTCTGACCATTCAGACTCTTGTCAAAAGACATATTCCAGGAGACCACAAAGTACATTATGGGCATGCCAAATGTGCATTTAAGCACACCTAAATTTAATGTGCATTGAGCGGGTTTAGGCAGGTGTCTACACATGCAGGCATTAAAGCACATAAATGCTGTAAGAAAGACAGCATTTGCTTTCAAAAATAGTGAGATATTGCCAAGCATTTTTCTCTACACTAGTGTGTCAGTAAGGTTCCAGTGGGTGCCCTTAGTAAAAAGGATTTGTGCACATTCAATAACCCATTTAGGAGTCACTGTTCCCTCAAGTTGTCATTTGGGTCTTGTTTAATACCCAAGGTGTTTCTCAGGAAAATAGAACAGATTTTCAATTATATAGGGCTCTGATGTTTGCATAGATGACATTTTGAGCTAGGGACTAACAAGAGAAGATCATCATCATAGGCTTCAGGCAGCTTCAGAGCAGGTCATAGGTGCTGGGCTAAAGCTAAACAAACAACTATGTCAATTTTGCATAATGGAAATAATGTGCCCAGGAGGGAAGTTAACCCAGCAAGGTGCAGAGATAGACCACAGTAAGAGTGAGTTATTATAAATATGGCTACCCCAACAGATAAGGAACAAACTCATTGAAATGGTGTCAAATGGGTCCTTAGTCCATAAGTATGCAAGTGATCATGTCTATTTATAGGGGCTGACCGGTTACCAGATACACCATAAACCCTCTTAATGCTGTTACCAAAAGCAGGCCATCTTGTTAAAGCATGTCACATAAGCCATTATCAGTCAAGTTAAATCAAAAAACCCACGTTGGTGGAACAGGAAAAAATATTTTAACCTCCCCACTCCCATTCCCCCCCAAAATGTCACCATAAATGTTTTTGCTAGTTAGCTGCATGTGCAGATACCTGCCTAAACCTGCTTAATGCTCATTAAGCTAATGCACATTAAATTTAGGCATGCTTACATTCACATGTAGACACGCTGATAGTGTACTTCATGGTCTCCTGGAACATGTCTTTGGACAAGAATCTGATTGGTCAGGCAAGTGTTATTAGCTGATTTTGCTGGTTAGAAAAGAAGAATGCATTTGTCTTGTACTGTTATTGTCATTTCCCTGCAAAAGCCTTGTTGGAATATACAACAGCTAAACAAGCAACTGTATATATCAAATCCATTTTTGCTAAATACAGTGTACCTGAAATTCAAATGGCTAACAACAGGCCCCAGTTTAATGGGTGCAATACTGATCAGTTTGCAGTGAAGTCCAGATTCAGAAATGTCCCCTTTATCCTTAATCCTATGGGTTGGTGGAAAACATCAAAATTATAAAGCATTCACTGAAAAGGAATGTTGATCCAGGCTATCTTTATTTAGCACTGTGAAATTATAGAATCAATGAAGTAAGGGGTGTCACCTTCTGACATTTTGTTAAACAGAAAATGGGAAAAATCCCTGAACTGTTAAAAACTGGTGTCACAGACACTGGCAACCTTCAGAAGTATAAAGAAATAGATAAGACAAAGCGAGCAGCTTACTTTGTTTTGTGATCCCAGGAGTGGCACCACTTCATGATAGGCACTTCATATCTGTAGCAGTTGCAAACAGCAGTGATGTCAAAAAAATTAACTCCATTTTCTTTTGAAGTTGTCACCCCAAATGGACACACACTGTGAGGAATGGGTATCACTGTCTCTAAATTCCAAGGGGAGGAAATGACGGGGCAATGAGTCACCTGGTTGGTCTCGGAAGACCCAAGACACAAAGCAGCCATGGCAAGCTGAGATGGCCAAGCCTCTGGACAACACAAAGAGAACTAATGGACTTATCTTTATCTGGTCTCAATATATCAAGGGAGACTCATAAATATATGTGATGGCACAGGGCACTTCAGACACTAAATGAACACTACTACTTATGGAAGGGTTTCTCTGTGTTTGAGTCTGTTATTATGCTGATTAGTAGTAGTAGTAGTAGTAGTAGTAGTATTCCTATATTATTGTTGTTATATTCATCTTTGGCTGGAATATGGGAAACTACCAATAACGGGCTCTTACAAGAATCACCTGGAACTAGTTCCATTGTGAAGAGG
Organism: Caiman crocodilus; assembly: GCA_030014935.1. Taxonomy (NCBI): domain Eukaryota; kingdom Metazoa; phylum Chordata; order Crocodylia; family Alligatoridae; genus Caiman; species Caiman crocodilus. The sequence continues at coordinate 61,453,189 of JAGPOW010003395.1, forward strand.
CTCCAATTCTTTCTTTTTTGTTGTGAAGAGACTGCTTATCTGCTTATTAATGAATGAAGCAGAACTGTCAGACTCCTTGGCTCAGGACAAAACACTGTCCACTATTGTCCAACTAGCCCAAAGGGACAGATGGTTTTCTCTAGCACTAACATAACTGGCAGGGACTTCAGAAAAGATAAAACTCTAAACAATTCTTCCTATTGGTTTGTCTGGAGATGAAGGGTCTGAAGGGCCCACAACTGGAATAAGATGCACAATCTACACCTAAACCAGCAGGTTGACACCTGTCTCACAGATAAGCAGGAACCCAGAACTCTCTCTACAGGGGCTCACAGAATTTACAGCAGCCCTCTTATACTACAGCTCTGACATGGGATGCAAAGAATAGCCATAATGTAGTATATTCAGGCCGCACTTTTGATATGCTCTCAATTTAAATTACTTATAGCCAGACGTTTAAGGGCAGGATCATGGCAGAGATTTTTCTGGCTCCAAAGTGGACAGAAAGACCTTTTGTACAAGTGTTATTTCAGGGACACATTTCTACCCACAAAAGAACATAAAGGAACATAGCGTAACTGAAAGTCTGGCTCACTGAGTTTCCCTGGTCTCTCTTTAAGGATCAGTATTTCAAAGGCTTCCAGGTCCATGATTTATAAAAACTAGAGTTCATAAATGAAAGGGCAGGCAATTGAAAGGTATACCCAATTGGCATAATCCCAAATTTAAAAAGTTCCTGATGAATAGAACACAACAGGGATTTTTCCTCTCTTAAATTAGGTGGGTTTTTTTCTGAAAGTGTTGTAAGCATTAGTATCTTAGGACTGTCTCTTTCCTTTTTGCTAAATGACTCCTTTAACTCACCGACGAATTGTCTTTCTCAGAAAAATTATAGTGAGACCCAGCTTTCACTTAGAATTGTTTAAAAAATAGTCTCAGTAGGAAAAACAAGAACAAGAGTCATTTAAACTGTAATTTCCAACTAATAAAAAAAAATCCACTGTGCAACTCTATTCTGTGTTTTTTTAATGTCTTGAGTATAGCAGAGATTAATTACTGGACAGATGATTCACGGGGACACTTGTCTGTTGGGATTTGGATGTAGAAAACTGATCATAAAAAGGGGAAAGAGAAATGGAAAAATAATCCAAATAGTTTTGCTGGTTCCAGTGTCCGTTGAGCCCAGTTCTGCAAACTCATTCATGGATGCAGTCTTCCTTTATGAGACCAATCCATCACATGGACTGAACCTGCTCCCACATGGGCAACTGGTGTCACCTTAGTCAGGGGGGCCCATGCCTCTCAGAGACCAGTCAGCAACTGGAGGGTTATCCCCCCACAGTGAATCTCATTGATTAGGGTTGGAGGTCCCCCCACGGTCAATCCCACCGACCAGGAAGTGGCGGCAGGACTCCCAGAAGTGGCCATGGTGCTTCATCCAGCATTCCCACTCCCTGGCAGCCACTCACAGTGGAGACGCTGGAGCTCCCACTTGCCCCCGCTGCTCATCACCTAAGCAGACAGAGAGGCCTGTCAGGGAGTGTACCAGTGCTCCCAGGGAGTGCACGTGCACCCTCATGCATCACCGCTGTGCTTCCACATACATGGGGCTGCTTAGGTGGGTAAAACATTTGTTCAACCATAACCTAAAAGACACATTTGCTTGAAAAACTGCACTGAAAAGATCTACTTAAGTAAAGGAACTAGCAAGAAATCCTGTCAAAAAAAGGAACTCTTATTTAGAAATTTCATGTTGAAATTAGAATAATTGTAAATAGAATAATAATTATGTTGTAATTAGAATAACTGTAAAATAGAATAATTTATTATTTAGGAATGTTATGTGCAACTATCACTTTCTCTACATACATAGAATTAGGGCTAGACTGTGGTCATTAGCTACCCACCTACCCAATAAGAGCTGTAGGAAGCTGCATTCTACCCCAGACCCTCAGGGAATACAGCGGAGACCCCATAATACATTTATAGCACAAAAGTGGTATAAACTACATAAGAATTCAGCAAGCCAATTTCTCATGCCAAAATGAGATCATCTCACCTGCTTTACACTCTCCTTAAAATTATTTTTATAATATATCCTTCTATTCTACATGTTCCTTTTCCAAAAAGAATCAGACCTCCAAAATGGAGAGCATACCTTAATGCACCAGAATTAAGCCTCCACACTAAAGCACCACCATGCCTGAGCCATTCATGTCAGCATCTACACATGCAGTATTGTGGAGTAAAAAATTCCACAGTAGAATAATACTTGTATTTGCAAGTACTACCCTGCTGCAGTTTATTAGTTTCCTGCAGCCAAATAGGGCCGCACATGTAGACATGAGATGTTTACTGTAGAGCTAATTAGTCTACTCAGCCATAAACATTTCATATAGACACAGCAGGGAGTAGTAATGGCTGCCATTGCACTGCTTCTCTCACTGGCCACAGAAAGAGAGGAGCAGAGCATGTTTTGTAGTGTCAGTTTTAAGCTGTTTATAGCTGTTGATAAATTTTACTGAGCAGGCAAAAGTTGATACCAATTCATCAGTAGCTGTGAGTGGGTTGAAAAATATTTGTCTGGTTAGCTGTTCTGTGTAGGTAAGCTTCAGTTATGATTCTGGAGAAATTATTTTTTTCTTCATTCTGCCTTTCCCAAACAAGGCATATGGTATGTGAGAAAATACGGTATTTTGCACTCACTAGTACAAAGGAAGCAGTTCTTGCATTGCAACAAGCAAATAGAATATAGTTATACAAAGCCCTTCTTCAGGGATAGAGATGAAGTGCCCATTGGTTTCTCTCTATTGCCCATACTTTGGTTAGTCCTTCTTACCAATAAAAGTGTGAGTGAAGCACTGGTACTGTTTTATACCCAGTCTGTACTGTTATAAATCACCAGTGAAGATATAAGACAACAGTGAATCCAGTACCCTGTCTTTGTTTGCTGGGAAAATGAATAACCTGTTCCTTAGCATTTCCAGTTTCCAGAATATTAAACTAAAGCTACATTCATATCTGTCTAAAAAGTACCGCTAGCATTTTTCAGGAGAGGAAAGAATTGATCTGATATAATTATTACTTGTGCTAATAGTATGTTTTAAAAACCAGAACAGGTAAAATGGATCTGATCCTAATTTCAGTCAGGCTTCTTGCATGAGTTATGATATGCAAAGTTTATTTTCCACTCCAGCAACATTCATTTAATGTGAAAGTAACAATCTGGAATATTCAAGACATTCTAAGATTTACAAGTGCATCCCCATCAATTGGAAAGTCAATTTGTCTTTCTGCATTTAGCTTGCACCAAGAGAGAAATTAAGGTAAAGACTGTGGGTACAACTCTGAAACCATCTAATTCTGTGAATGGGTTACAATCCATTTGTAGTCACAAATTACCAGAAGAGAAGGTCCCTGTTATGGAGACATATCTAAATGCTGCAGAGTCTGCTTCTCTGCCTTTGTTTCATTATATAGGACATAGTAAGAGTTGAAGAGCAATGAGAGAAAAAATGGCATGGCAGAGTTTCACCACTGCAATTTTCTGAGAGTGTAGGGGTCACTGGTAATAGCTCAGGTTGCACTGGGGCTCCAGAATTTTCCATCAAAATGAGGGCAAGATTTTTGGTAAATTTTAATTGTTAAAACTGAAACTTGACAGAAATACTTATGTCTACCAGCACTTACAGGAAAGATTTCTCAGAATCAGAGGGACATTTCTCATCAAAAGCAGAAGAGATGGCTCAGTATCCCTGTGACTGGGGCATTCTCCTAAGCTGTAGAAGCCTTGTTCCAACAAATATTACCAAAAGAGAAATGGCTCCAACAGAAGAGAAAATGGCACCTGTCTAGAGTCAGGTGGTTAATAGTCTCATCTGACAGGTGGGAAAATAAAAATCAAGTGCCTGGTCTGAATCAGGCAGAACATTTGAGCACAGTGACCCTAACCATTGGGTTCACACAAAGCCCTTGAAAGTTCTGGGGTTTTTGCTGTCATTGGATGAAACATTTTTTTTTTTAATGATGCAAGTGCTTGCAGGATAAGAACATCATTTCCCACGCACCTGTATCCTCTGATGCTTCCCTTTTATAGCTACATTGAGCTAGGCATTTATTCAAGCTTGCTTTCTCTGATAGAAAGCCGATAGCATTGCCTATATTAAAATAATTATTCTATAATAATTAATATATAGTTAATTATTAATATATCGTTAATAATTATAACTATATATAATAGTTAAAAATATTTAATACTTCCATCAAACCACAACATACACACACAATTCCCTGTTTGGGAAGGAGATGAGAGAACATACTGCAGTCACACATAGTTATATCACTGAAATGTGCTACTGAAATGCACCCAAATCATATGCAACTGGTAGGGGAGGCATGGGGGGTAGGGGCATGTGCTCCACCTGACTGGGCCATCCCTGCCAATGCCACCAGCAGCTTTTGCAGGTGTACGCCAGCTCCATTCCTGCCACTGATGCCAGTGGCAGCTTCTGCAAGTGCTCACCAGTTCTGTCCCCACCACTGCCGCTGGCAGTGGCTTCTGCAGGTGCTAACCAGCCCTGCCCTTGCTGCCAATACCACTGATGCCACTGCCTCCAGTTTTTGCAGGTTCTCACCAGCACCATCCCTGCTGCCCAAGCCTCTAGCAGCTTCTGTGGGTGTTTGCCAGCCCTGTCCCCACTGCTGATGCCACCACCATCAGCTTCTGTGGGTGCCCCCCCAGGAGCAACTCAGGAGGCACCAGTCACCCATGCACCCAGTGATGAGACAGTGACTTAAGTCTCCAATTCTTTACACCTTGCACAGTTATTTACACT
>JAGPOW010003395.1:61462662-61475519 GCA_030014935.1 Caiman crocodilus
GGTTGGACATTAGGAGGCACTACTTCACAGTTAGGGTGGCTAGGACATGGAACCGGCTTCCTAGGGAAGTTGTTCTTGCTCCTACCTTGGGTGTCTTTAGGAGTAGATTGGATAGGTACTTGGCTGGGGTCCTGTGACCCTGGCACTCGTTTCCTGCCAATTGGAGGAGGTCAGACTAGATGGCCTGCTCTAGGCCCCTTCTGACCCTAGGTACTATGATACTATGATACTATGATCAGACAGCAATAGTAGACACACCAAATAATGGGCTGTATAATTAGGGGCAATGGCTCTTATTCAGCTAAATTCAGAATGCAAACCAAAATATCCTCTTGCCTCAGGCCAGGATAAACCCAGAGATACTCCTTAACACCTTTATGGAGTAGAAGGCTGTGCAATGCGTAAGCTCCTTTATACCTGTTTCAGTTATCCTCAGTATAGAGTGAATATTACTGTAATAGTCCACAGCTGGCTAAGTATCACTGATCATCTTGAAGAACATGAGGAGTCCCCATGGGTCATCCTGTCAAAATGACAGGAGCCAGGGGCAGTAGGACCCAGGGGGAGCCAGCAGGACACACCAACAAAGCCAGCCCAGCCCCACCCCACCCCACCCCAGCCCCTCCCACCTCCCTCCACGTGGAAGTCTCTGCCTATCCCAAATTTCAAGCTTCTCCAGCACCACATGGCTGCATCTCCAGACTGCAGGAACATGGGGCCTGTACCGGTACCCCAGGGCCAGGAGTGGGAGTGTGTGTGTGTCTGTGCAATGAAAAATGGGGAGAGAGAAAGAGAGCAATGAGGGAGGGAGAGACTGTGTGTGTTTGTGTGGGTGAGTGTGTGTTCATAGGGTGAGTCCCACATGCACACCCCAGCATACACATACACCCACACACCCCTCCTACTGCCATACATGCAGACCGCCACACCCACACGCTCACACAACCCAACCACCCTCCCCAACACACATGTCCCCACAAACCCCATACCTACCAACATACCATATATCCACACCTACCTGCTCTGTCATCCCACACTCATACCCCCACATTCCACATACCCACATACTAACTGCCCTCCACAAACCTAGCCCAATGCCCCCACCCCGCCACAATATACAAGAGTAAGAGTTCATTTTAAGTTATTGTGCAATCACCTCTGTGTACACTACACAAATGCATGTAAATCCAGGTGAAAACGGTTTTAGAATTCAAATTAATGAATATTATAGATGTTTGATTTTTAGAATATAATTTGATATTTTTCTGTTTCTGAAATGGCAAAACCCCATGCTGAAAGGGGTATTTCTGGAGGCAAGGGAGGGACTTCTGATGACAAAGGTCAGGGTTAGGGAGCAGGACTTCTGGTAACAAGATAGCGACCAGGGATCGAGGCCCCTGTCAAGGGGTGGGGTTACCAATGTGGCCCTTGACAGCTTGTCAAAACGCAGTAAGTGGCCCTCTGCCCAAAATAATTGCCCATCCCTGTTTTAGACCCACTGAAGTTGTTGAAGCTTAAGAATGGAATAGGTATGAACATAAACATGTTCTGAAGTGCCTTCCTAAATAGAGATCTGAAAGCTTGATACTGCAAGGTTCTGAGGCCCAGAACCTCAGGGCCATGTTGTGGCATCTTAAACACTTTGTACATCTGAGTTTGAGTGAAATTGTTCAGTACCTCCAAAGTGCTGAGCAGTCGGCACCTCTCAAAAGCAGTCTGTCGCACAAATTTGTTCTCAAATGTGACTGTATCCAAATTAAGCCTCACTTCTTAGCCCTTAAAGTCAGTGTTCTGAGGGGAGGCTGGGGCAGAGCAGGGGAGGGAATGCTTAAAGTCAGATATGTAAGGTCCTGTCTAAACAAGACATTTTGTTTTATTGTTTTGTTTTTTAATCATGTTATCTAACCCCACAGGGTTACTTCTACAGGACAACTTGGGGTTGACCTTCATCAGCCTCCCCAGCTTTAAAGATGTTTAATTGCCTTAACTCCAAGCCCTAACCCACATTTAGCTAGTATGCTGTGCAAAAATACCTGTCTTTTTACTTTCTGTAAAGCTACAGCATGATGTGACATGTCTAATAAGGCATTTAGGAACCCTGATGGCTTAGAGCAGTGGTTTTCAACCTATGGTCTGTGGACCTCTGAGGGTCCTCAGACTACTTATACATATGAGGCCCATGAAAGATGACTATGATCAATCAAAAGTATGGGAATGCCTACACTTACAAATCAAAGGGGTCCCCACCTCCATGCGAAATTTCCAAAGGGGTTCATACCTCCATTTGAATTTTTTTAGGGATCTGCAAATGAAAAAAGGATGAAAACCACTGGCTTGGAGGAATTGCTCCAAGGTTTACTTCTTAAGCAACTGCACTCAGCAACATTATTTACCTATTCTGGAGGACACAGGTGCAATAAAGCCTTATTGTAAAAAACAGCTAAGCATATCATATCAAACCAATAACATGATTTAGGCTGCTAATATGATTTATTGTATTTTTTTGTATATAGTTTGCACTTTTATTCCAAAAACCATGCTGCTGAAAATCTGGATGTAGATGATATGCAAAGAAATACGGTAATGACATTTAGCTGCCAGCCAAGGCAAAGAGTGGTGAGCAGGTCACTAGCCTCCACCACAGGGCTATTATGCTGCGTCTGTCCAGAGAAGCCCTGGATGAAGCAGGTAAGACACTGCTACTCACCCACTCCAGCACTCATGTGATACTATATTCACTGTTCCCTCCTCCTTTCCACTCAGGAGTTTGCTGAGACACTTAAAGACCTACTGCTGTGAGGAAGAGCCTACTGCTGAGTGAACAGCAGCAGCTAGGGGCTTTATGTAGCAGTGACAGGCTCACCGCACCCACTTGCAGCTGCTGGTGTTTCACTGATAGCTACAGTAAGCTGGCTTCTGCTGTAAAGACTCATTGCAATATTGCAATGAGGGATGCAAGGTACATGCAAAGCCCATGTGGTTTTCTGGGGAGGGGGCATTGGGAGTTTTTTGCATTTTATAACTTGTTCTGCGTAAGGTTTTTTGCATTCCATAATTTGTTATATTAAATTACTTACTGGAATTTTCAAGCATCTTTTTTCTCATGTATAACGTAACCCTAAACATAACATGCACCTGTTTTGAAGGTACACATTATCTTTGGGGGGTTATATGTGATATAATATAGTAATCCACACAATTTGGCATTATGCATCATATCAATAATAAATGTATCCACATAGACCACACTGCAGAACCAGAGCCAGGCAGAAAATAAAAGCAAACAAAGAAAAACACCCCAGAAACTCTCAACTGCTCTGGGTTGACTCTGCTTGATCTCCACATCTTTATAGTTTATTTGCATCACTCTAAGTGCAAGACACACCACAATATGCTCTTCCTTAGCAAATGCTACTCGATATTCTAGACTGTACCCCTAAATGCTGTGTCATGCCAATGCACTCTAATGTACACATCAGCAATCACCCAGCATGTCAATATTTATACAAAACTATAAAGATCAGTAACTCCACTGGATAAGCATTTGCTGTTAATTTGGTACTCAATCAACTTCAAATAACTCAAACGCTTGACTACAGCTCCTCTTCTACATTGTGCTTTTGTCATAGAAAAACAGGGCTGGCAAGGACTTCAAAATAGGATGGTCACTGTCAAATGTTTCTCTCACCTGCACTTAAAATCTTCCAAGGATAGAGATTCCAAAACCTCTGTAGGCCACCTGTTGCAGCACTTAACCACACTAGAGTCAGAAAACTCTTCACTTTGCACCCCTAGGTCTTATCATGTTTTATAAACCTATCCAAATCTATTTTTCCTGCATCCTCCCATGAGAAATTCGCGTAAGCAGTGTGAGCTCACTAAAAGTGAGCAAGGATGTGGAGCTAGATCTTCTAAATTCTAGAATAGATCCCTATTCATGATATTATGTGGGAAGCATTTAAAAATGAATCATCTTTAGAAATAAAACCTGTGAGGATCCTTGTGGTACAAGAGCTGGCTGCTGAAAAAGCAAAACAGTTCTCTTATTTACCAGCAGCAAACTAAACCTAGAGCCCTAGAGGAGAGCCACTGGCCAACTACAGCAGGCCACGGGGCTTTTAGTGCCTTTAGGCACATGCTACGCATGGTTTATTTCACGGCATTGCTTGCTTCAGTATAAACCACTGTCACAATGTACTAAAAGGGCAAGAAAGATCGGCAGTCTCTAAGACTCAGGACTGTGTACATGCAACATAAGCCTGTGCATTTATCTTAATAGTCCCCTTATGTGCATGGGTTTTCTTATAAATGCCAGCAAAGCAAGGTTCTCTTATATTACACTACGTAGTGCACTGCACTGCACTTGTCAGAGACCTACTTGCTACACAAAACATCATCAAGCATGACACTTGTATGACTGTAACTGGGAGTTCGCAATCTTCTACCATCCACCTTCTGCCCAGTGCACCTTGTATTTGTAAATTATATTTTTCAGACATTGGCCACTAATTTAATATCGCCTTAGGAGTCATATTGTATGCCTGAAGAGCTCATTTTCTGCTTAATGTGCAAACCTGAAGTTCTCTAGTCCCTAGGGACTGGTCACCAACATCCACTTGAAAAGACTTCCTTAGTGCAAGAGTTTTTTCCCCTCTTGATTTGCCTTACAAACCAGTCAGAATTCCTCCAGCCCTTGCATTCAGTGTTAGAGACATAACAATCTGGGCAACTGAGCCTAATAACCAGCAGCATTATGACCGTATCAACAGTTCATCAACGCTTGCTGGAAACCGAAATCCAATTTCCTGCTTCTTTAAGAACACTGACACACACTCCAGATCTGCCAATTATTGAGCTAGGTGGATTAACTTTACTATATGCTATACAGTTTATAGGAGCTGTTAAGATCTAGGCTGAGCCTACTTGGCAGTTTTTTATCTGCTTTACCTTATGCTGCCTACGTGCCCCTTCAGTATTGCAGCAATACTAATATTTTTCCTGTCATGTCAAGTTGTTCCAGGATTCCAGAAGGCACAAGTTGTACCATGAGGATCCATTTGGTGATATTTAGAGATTATGGTTCATCATGTTTTTGAGACAATGAAGAATTTATCTTAGACTTCAATCTGAATTCCCTCTCTTCCTGGCCATATCTTGGAGGTGCTCATACTTGGACTCTCTTTCATGCCCTCTCCATTCAAAAATATGGCTCTGATGCCCATGGATGTTTGGATGTAACTAGACAGGAAGGACTGCTCTGTAGATTAAAGTAAGGACTTAAATATCTGTAACTGGCATCCTGATGTCGTGAATACACATTTCTCATCTGAAATATCACAAGCATTCAAAATAAGAACACAGACAAAGTGTTTGCTGATACTTACATGGAATCAGTACAAATTTTATCCAGATCCTATCAAAACTAAATGGAGCAAATGATTTGTACAAGCTAAGGAGCAGAATCTTGTACTGGGAGTTCAGAAACTTATGTGCCTACCTGTATTTTAGTTCCCATTCACACACAAACACGCATGTAGTCAATGTACTTATCTCCTCTACACATCACTAAAAACTTTCCAACTTAAGATGCTATTTCAGAAAAGGCAAGAAAGAGCAGATTTCATTTCAATAAGGAGCCAGGAAATCTAATTTTATCCCTTATGCCTGTGGATTGTATCTTTCCTTTGCATGGCTTTTACCTTTTTATCCTTTAAAGTTGAGAATTTCTTGGCTTTTCTTTTCTTGATTCCTCTACCAGCACCAAGATTCCATGCCATATATGAGAAGTTTAACCTCAGCACAATTTAAAATAAACAAAGGCTCCCAGTGGAATAGAGATGACAAAGGGAGGATTTTAATAGATGAGGTATGGAACAAGATTTCCTTGTCAAGACCAAGCTGTCTTGTTTAGTTTGTAGATGGCCTCTATTCATCTCATCTTATACTATCTTCCCAGCCACTACCTATATCAATTGACAGATTTAGATACCTTAATAAGGAGCTTTATTATTAAGAAGAATAATTACTTGTATTACAGTAGAATCTAAAAATCCTAGTTCTGTTGTGCCTGGCACTATATAAAAGAGTGATGGTCTCAACCTCTAAAAGCTCATATTGCCTCACCTAATTTCACTTGAATATAATTCCCAATAACTTTAGTATGTTCCTCCACCCCCAATTTCTCAGCTGTTGTCTCTTTCTTTCAAAAGCTTCTGGGTTGGTATTCTGCTCTTGCAATCACCATCCATAACAGACGTAAAGATTTTGAACACTGACCTTTGTCTCCTGTATTCTGAATGAAATAGCAGCCAACTCAGCCACATTAGAACAAGTTCAGCTCTGTGGCAAACAATTTCAGTCTGATCTTGCTCCCACTGACTTCACTGGAAAAGCTAGAATTATCTTCTGTGACAGCAGGACTGAGTCAATATTCCGGCAGTCAGTACTTCACTTCATATTATTCTTCCACATATAAACATCCACTGTTTCAATTTCCCTTTGAAAGTTTTAGTTTCATTTGTTTCTCTCTCTTCCCTTAACCTTTTTTTCTCCCCAAATGAACCTAATGTGCAGTTGGAACAGATGAAAAATAACTACAAATATTCTGGAATTTATTTGATAGTTTTGATTTGATAGTTGTGTGCCAGATGTGAATCCTAGACCAAAGCAAGGAAAAGGTAAATAAAAACATGTTAAATACTCTCTTCTGAATTATGTAAATTAGACAATTTTACAACAGTGAATGGATATCACTGCCTTCAATGCCTCTACACTAATTCGCAGTATAGGGAACAAGCAGAAGGAACTTGCCTTCCTGCTAGCTAACACAAACCCAGACATAGTGGGGCTCACTGAAACCTGGTGGGATCCAATGCATGACTGGGTGGTCAACATCAAGGGCTATAGGCTGTACAGGAGGGATAGAACAGGGAGGAGAGGTGGGGGTGTGGCGCTCTATGTCAAAGAGGAATACACATCCTCTGCAAACAGCACTGGGTCAGAGGTAGGCCAGACAGAGGTGCTCTGGGTCAGAATGCAAGGAGGTTGGGGGGAAAGGGACCTAACAGTGGAGGTCTACTACAGGCCTCCTAACCAGGGAGAAGAGCTGGACCGGGAAGTCTCAGGTCAGCCTGCAGAGGCAGTAAAGTCAAGAGAAGTTCTTTGAGAAAATTATCCAGGAGTACATCTGCAAGGGGCCAGCAGGGGAGTTTATGCTTAGGGGCAATCAACATGGGTTCATTAGAGGCAGGTCCTGTCAGACCAACCTGGTGGCCTTCTATGACCAGGTCACAAAAGCCTTGGACACAGGCATCACGGTGGACGTAGTCCTCCTGGACTTTAGGAAGGCGTTCGATAGTATCTCTCACCCCACTCTCATTAAAAAATGAGGTGTTCATGGTGTCGATGCCTACAGTCAAATGGGTCACAAACTGGATGGAGGGCCACACCCAGAGTGTGGTGGTGGATGGGTCATTTTTGACCTGGAGAGATGTGGGCAGTGGAGTCCCACAGGGCTCGGTCCTCGGGCCCGCCCTGTTCAGTATCTTCATTGGAGATTTGGACAAGGGTGTGAAAAGCACCTTGTTCAAGTTTGCAGATGACACTAAGATGTGGGGAGAAGTGAGCATGCTAGAAGAGAGAGAGGCTACAACTAGATCTCGACTGGTTACAGGGGTGAGTGGATGAGAATAGGATTGGTTTCAATACGGACAAGTGCAAGATACTGCACCTGGAAAGGAAGAACCAACAGCATACCTACAGGCTGGGGAACTCTTTCTCATCAGCACAGAGGCAGAGAAGGATCTTGGAATCACTGTTGATTCCAAGATGAACATAGGCTGTCAATGTGGGGACGTGGTCAGGAAGGCTAACAGCACTTTGCCATGCATCCATAGATGCATCACGAGCAGGTCCAAGGAGGTGATCCTCCCCCTCTATGTAACACTGGTCAGGCCACAGTTGCAGTACTGCATCCAGTTCTGGGCACTGCACATCAGGAGGGATGTGGACAGCATCGAAAGGGTCCAGAGGAGGGCCACTCACATGATTAGCCCCATGTATTCCATGTATTCAGCAGGGCTGGCCCTACAAGGAAAGGCTACCAGACCTGAACCTGTTCAGCCTCCACAAAGGAAGGCTGAGAGGGGATCTGGTAGCCACCTATAAACTTGCCAAGGGGGACCAGCAGGCAATGGGAGAGTCCCTGTTCACCCAAGCACTACTAGGGGTAACAAAGAACAAAAGTCATAAGCTGACTGAGGGTAGATTCAGGTTAGATATCAAGAGGCACTACTTCACATCAGGGTGGCTAGGAGCTGGAATCAACTTCCAAGAGAAGTGGTGCTTGGTCCCCTAGCTGAGGTCATTTGACCCCAGCATCCTTTCCTGCCCATGGCAGGGGGTCGGACTAGATGATCTGCTTAGGTCCCTTCCAACCCTACCAGTTATGAAACTATGAATTGTTAGCACTTTAAATAATCCTCTAAATTTCATTACATTATTGAAATACTACCTTTCTGTACAAAAATTAAATGCACAGTTACCAATAATGTAATGGAAAATAATGCTGTTTAAAATGCAGATGACAGAAGACTTTTTATAATAAAAGTAATTTACAGAAATAAAAGAAATCTAAAAGCACAATGTATATGAGTTGCTTAAAAGAGTCACAAATCCTGAGATATTTAAGTTTGGAGTCTAACAGCTCACTGTGATACACAAGGGAAGCTAACTGCCATTGACTCTCCAGCCCATTCATGGCAAGGTCAGCTTAAGGCAGCCTTTGACATAATTCCAGAACAGGGCTAAAACTCACACCTCCAGAACCACAGTGAGAGGCCTTAACCAGTCTGCCACTACTGCATAAGATGTCTATTAAACTGATTATTTCTGATAGAAGGATACTTGGCTTTGTTTTGCATTTCCATACTGTTAGTGTAGTTTTAGTACGTATGAAAGGTAATGGAGAGAGAGAGTCCTGAATGTGTTTACCTATCTGACAAGTACAACAGGGACAATGGCAGTATAAGTTCCAACACCCTCTCCTGCCAATGCGACCAATGCAATTCAAGTACAAGCCATGAAGCAACTAAAGAGTGATGATTCAGGCTCAGATCCTTCAATCTCTCTTTACAGTGCCTGTCAAAAATGAGGCCAGTTAAAGTCTGAAAATTTTCTGGTGGTTTCAATGATGTGAACTCCTGTCAATTAGCAATTAGCTTGAAACACATTACTTGATACAGGCACCCACAACAATTAGCTAGTATTAATTTGTGGTCACTGCTGACTTGGGCATGACTCAGACTGATAACTAAGAGTTAAATCTTTCTAATCAGTTACGGATCCCCTGAATCATTCAGTCCCAAAATCAACATTCTGTTGCTATTCAGTGAATATTTTATCATGAAGCACTTAAACAAAATCACCATGGATTAGCCCTTCATTGGCTTAATTCCACTTCATTTAATCATTCACTTTCTACTGCAGAAAACAGAGGAAATTATGCTCCTGGTTTCAGCTTGAAGAGGGTTTCCATCTTTTTAGTTTTATTCTAAGTTCAGCACATCTGAATTGCTAAATCAGGGAATTGACACATATACAGCAATACACTGAAGTAAAAATAAAACACTGCGTTACATTTTGTTGAATAAGTTTCTGACTGGGTCATGTTATTTAATGTCTTTCAGAATCAGGCCCAGAATTCTCCGCAAAGTTTTTACCAGGCCAGGAAACCATGGGTCATTACCTTTTATCTATTACGCAAGCATAATTTAAGTAAAACAGCTAAAAATGTAGCAGCAAGGGTTAAGGTCCTTCCCAAGGGCTGACATGATGACATAAACAGGAAGTCATCAACAGGGATCCTGGTTTTCCCTCATAAAAAATGGCAAATTCTCTGATTAAAAAAACAAAATCCATGCTTAAAATGAAAGGCCACTATAAATATAGGTATTAGCTGAAGACAATGTTTCCTTGATATATTTACAATTTTAAACCAGTTTGGAAGCCTATCATTGCTTCAGTCACTATAATAAAATAAATTATAAATACCTATGCATTTTGGTATTTTATTTTGGATTTTTTGTCATGGAAAACCAGAGCTCCCCCTGCGCCCTTTGCTCACAGAATGCAGGTCCAGGCCCCTCACCTCCCACCCACAGCCTCACAGCCCAGCTGGAGTCCCTCTCCCCCTCTCTCCCTCCCCTTGGCCCTGCTGGTGTCCCCCACTCCATCCATAATCCCCCTGGCCCTGCTCGTGCCCTCACTCCCCACCTTCTGGCCCTGTTGGTACACCTCACCCCCCACCCACACCCCCCTACTCCCTCCCTGCAGGAGGTGGCAGATGCTACAGCACAGCAGAGAGTGAATTCTGGCCCACCCCACTGCTGCTTGCCTGCTGTGGGCTCAGGTGGTAGATGAGGCTGGCTCCCCACCACTGCATGGACTCCTGTACCATGCACTGCATGCACCACTGCATGCACACAGATCTGTGCACAGGGCAGGGAAGGAATGGGTGTCTGCTGCCTGCTGCGGGCTTGGGCTCCCCACCCTGCTGCCCTCCCCTGGGGCCACCATAATCCGGTAGGTGCAACCTGGCATGGCAGGGCAGAGTGAAGCCAAACAGCAGAGCTCCTTGCTGCTGCAAGCCCTGCACAGCCCTGGCAAGGTGTCCCCTGATCATGTGGCAGCAGCAAGGGGTACAACCCCATGCCATTGCCACCACAGCTGCTGCACACACAGGGGACACCAGACCAGGGCGGTACAGTACTTGCAGCAGCAAGGAGCTTCCTTGTGCAACCCTGCTTCACCCTGCAATGCCAAGTCATACCCACCAGGCTGCAGAGGCCCCAAGAGAGAGCAGCAGGGTGGGGAGCCTGAACCTGTAGCCTGAGCCTGCAGAGGGAAGCCTACCCCTGCCCCTACCCCACACACAGATCTGGGAGGCATATGCATACATTCCAGCCCCAAGCCCCATGCACCCCCAGCCCCAGGCCTGCCCATCTCACTCCTCCTCTCCCTATGGCAGCTTCAATCCCCGCTCCCATCAGACTTACCTGCAACTGCACCATATACTTGCACATGGTACCCCCTGCCTAAACACCTTACTCCTGCTCTCTTCCAGCCTCTTGCAGGCTGGAGCTCTGCCAGCCTGCAGAGAGCTCTTTGCAAAAGTGCAAAATCCATGTGTTTCTCCATTAAAATGAAAAATGTGCATTTTCCTTGGCTAAAAGGGGAAACCCACGTTTTTCTCAGTTTTTCCATGGGAAATGGAAAACCTGGATCCCTGGCCATCAGCCCTCTTTGTGTGCTATTGAGTTGTTGCAATAAAGCCCTTTTGAGAGCAAAAAGAGACTACCTGCATTTTCCTGAGCTATGAGATAGCAACTGGTGTCAGAAGTGGTTGAATCCTGTCACCAGCAGGGACACAAATGCCAGCCAGCAATTGGGTGATTCCCAAATGACAGACCAAGCTCCATCAGCAGCTGAATCCAGCTCAGGGAAGAGGCTGGCTACAGTGCCAATGCAGGCAGTTAATATTACCACACAAGAACAGTTTGATTTCCAATCATCTGGAATGTGGCCTAAATTAATCAGACTTTTTAACTGCTTCAGGGAGGTGTCAAGGCTGGACAAAAGGTCTGAACCTTACTAAGCAAGCAGTCTCATCTACTCAATCAGGGATTCGCGGATAAAATTCTGATGTCACTGCCTCTTACAAATACAGAGAAAAAGCAATATCCTGATGTGGTAGTGGCACTACCTGAACACTTTCTGGGCAAAAGAAGTGTTATTTATGGATGAGCTAGATTCAGTCTCCATAAACAGAAGCCTTCAGAACCTGTGGACAGCTTTATTATACCTTTGTGTACATTGGCTGAATCTTGCCAATATGGGGAGCTCAGGGAAGAACTAATTAGGGACTGCTTAGATGTGGGTCTTCACAATGAAGAGATCTCAGAAAGACTACAGTTGGGTTCTGATTTAACCCTCCAGAAAGCTGTCACTCAAGACCGCCAATCAGAGTTAGCTAAGTAGCAAAAAAGGGAAATCAGAAGTGATTCCAAGCTCTTTCAGATATTACCTAAAAGGGATACAATGCACATTGTCAAGAAACCACAATGACAAATAAATAGACTTGGCAAGCACAATGAACAAAGTAAGTGGTCTCACTGGCACCCACAGCAAAAACCAAGGGGGAAAGGGAGCCAATGCCTTAGGTGTGGTAAAATCCCTGGACATGGCTATGCTAAGTGTCCTGCTAAGGAAGAGAAATATCAAAAATATGTTAAAAGAAAGGTCACTGTGCTTTAATCTGTTGATGAACCACAGGAGTCCATGAAGTCACAGAACAGGAGGCAAAGGATTATGCTGCGTTGTTAGAAGAGCTTACAGAATCTTCATCAGACCCAGAAATCTAAATGACAGAAATGGAGCTCAATGGACAGTCAGTTCCATTTAAAACAGATACAGGAGCAGCAGTTTCAGCTATACCTAATATTTACTACAGTCAAGACAGGGATGGGATCCCCTTTCCTCCTAGCAAAAGGTTACAGGGACCAGGTAACGTTACCTTTGAAGTGATGGGATCCTTCAGCACAAAAATCACAGTAAAGCTGAGAACTGTAGACCAGGAAGCCTATGTAATCTGTATTCTTGTTGTTCATTTGCTTGGTTTACCATCCATAAAGGCACTACAATTTATCCATCAACTGGATGAAATAACAAACCAGGAGTACTATAGAACCAAGTACTTAGCCATCTTTTCAGGTCCCCGAAAAATGTCAGGTGCATCTAAGATATGCCTAAAAGTTGAGGCAGTTCCATATGCATTAATAACACGGAGACAAGTGCCCTTG
>JAGPOW010003395.1:61482515-61492694 GCA_030014935.1 Caiman crocodilus
TCCTGTGACCCCAGCACTTGTTCCTGCCATTGGCAGGGGATCAGACTAGATGGCCTGCTCTAGGCCCCTTCTGACCCTAGTTACTATGAAACTATGAAATATCAAGGAAACCACCAACTAAGATGCTCCCTAACATCTCAGCTGAAATAGCACTCTATCCAAATATACTCATACAAACTTTTTTCTGCTTTCAGTGTATATCTTCTGCTGTGCTAGTAATTGATTTTTCAGCTTGCTCATAAGTCCAAAACACTGGGGGAAAATTGAGTCAAAATATTTTGTTCCACATAAAGGGTACATGCAGACATTCAGCAAGGTTAGAAAGAGGTTAGATCATGTTAAAAATGGCCAGCTGATCTAATTTACTTAACCCAGGTGCAGACCTTGCACTTAGATCCCTAGTTAGGTGGATCTAAGTGCAAACCATGCAGAAGTTCAGGAAGTTTAGACTGGTCTAAAAACTGCCGACTCAGTCTAAATGTACCCTATCTCTGAACCTAATCTATCTTATATTGGGTTAGATGAGACCAATCTAACTTAATTTCTGCACAGTTACCAGAGCAGCCCTGGGGAATGCTTTTTTGACACCGCTGGCACTGAGCTATTTTTAGCACCTCCCCGCCTCCCCTCCCCCAAAAAGCTCTCCCCAAGACAAATCAACCAATCCCTTCCTGAACCCACCAAATGCTCCATCCTGTTCCTAGTGCCAGTTTTATTGGCATTCGTCAGTGCCAGGAGCCAAAGAAGAAAGAGTGGGGTGGAAGGGGTGGGAAGAATTGGGGATCTAAAAATAGCCCTTGTCCTGGGAGGGAAGAATGGAACAGCCTACTCCCCCAAGCTCTTCTGAGGACCCTGATAGCCCCCCTGATCCTTCCAAACCCTCCCAGAACCACCCACCCCCCCATGATCCTGCTTGCCACCTGATCCCCATGCCCCGCCCCCCAGAAAACTATGATAGCCCCAATCCCCACTCACACTCCACTGTCCCCCATGGCACTGCTTACTCCTCCTATCCCTCCAAACTCCTGTGGACCCCTCTTGCCCTGAACCTGCTTGTCCCTCCCAACCCCCTGCCAGAGCCTGCTTGTCTCCCACCTCCCCCCAGAGCCTGCTTGTCCCCTGAGCCCACCCAAGCCCTCCAATTGCCTCCCCCTTCCTATCTTACCTTAGATCAGGTGGCATTTTTAACTCAGTCTAACCTCCCCCTATCCTCCCCAAATGTCTATATGAAGGAACCTACGTAAATCAGTTTTGTGATTTTCATGAAAACGATGAAAAAAGACATGTTCCGTGATGACTGCAAAAAATGGCATTTCCTAGGATTTTGTACAGAGTCTCTTAAAAAAACTAAAAGTTTACCATAACACAAAGAAAGCATGGTAATCCCTGCAACCATAGAGCACATGGCTTGAGACAGAACTTCTGAGAGGCTGAGTTAGTGATGTAGGCTCAGTGAAGGCATCAGTCAGGAAAGCAAAAGAATTTTGGTGCCATCTTTTAAGAAGCCAGATGCAATGCTGCAGTCTGAAGATGCTGAATGAAAAGAAATTAAAGAAAACTAAATATATTTCAGCTCAGGATTGTGTAAGGCAAGTCCCAGTAGGAACTTTGCATGCAGACAGTGGTAAATTATTTTGTTCATCATGCAACATGTATCAAGGAAAAACAGCATTTATTGGCATTTAGAGTCCAAATCACACATAAAGTGATAGCTGCTGCAGAGGCTGTGGGTCAGAAAGAAACAAATAACTATGTCCTTGATCTTTAAAAGAACCACTGAATGCAGTTTGACGGAAGAGAGGCTACATCCATGCTAATGGTAGCATTCACAGCCACCAACATTCCTCTGGAGAAAATTAATAATCCTAAATTCTGGGACTACTTGAACAAACACAAGCCAGATGCTAGCAGTTTCCTATATATGAACATGCTTTGCCAAGATTATCTACCAGAAGTAATTGCTTTGCATGTTTAGTCTACAAAATCTGCATTGGCAGAATATGAATCGATTGTAGCAGATGAAGCAACAAATGCCCAAGTTAACCGTTCTGCACATTTTATTTGTACCTGGGTGCTGGACAGACTATGAGCTGCCAGTTTTTCAAACAGAGCCAGTTCACCTTGTGTTTGTCAGTTTTTCTACCATGGCACAAGCTGTAGTGAAGGCCGTTAAAAACTATGGCTTAGGATATAACAAGATCTCAGCATTTCTGTCCAACTATGCCATGGATACATGCAATACTTTTTCCCATGTGCTCCATGAAATGATGCCCAGTACACTTCATGTCTCCTAAAATGCTTACTTTAGTATGTGACATCTGGCACACACATTTTCCTGATCTGGATAGCCTGGTTCCTTCTTTTAAAAAACATTCAAACATTGTCCAGGCCATAAGTTCAATACAGAGAGTCCATTGGGAATCAAACAGGAATTTACATGAAACTATGTCACTTCCACCAGAACCAGGGCTTACAAGGTGGTCTGTGGTTTAACACAGTTCGTTACTGCACAAATATGAACTACTACCAGCAATTTGTGCGCGAGGAGCTTGAAATCACCCCCGGCACACAGTGCATGCTTAAACTCATGATGTCTTAAGACAGGGTGACATTAAAGATCAAGTTAAGTTAGTGACTGAAAATGAGATCTGGTTCATGGAGCTTCTAAAATGGTTTGAAAGTCGGCAGGCTTTGACCATAAGGCAGGCAACAAGCTGATTGAGTTGATAAGTTGGGTCAAAGATATGCCATCACAACAACTTTCAAACTGTCAGCATGAAAATCAGTACAGACAAAAACTGTTCCACGCAATAGCTGCGCAGTTGAATTAGTACTACAGATATAATCAGTCACTACCACTGTGGTTTAAACAACCAGCTGCCTCTTTTTTCAGTATTGTTCACAATTTTTAGCCCAGTCAGGTACCTTTTCTGAGTTTTGACCCTCATTTTTCCCTGGATGACAGAAAGAGCATGACAAGGCTGCTTACATGAACTTTGTCAAAGACTGCCAGATGCCGTTGACTGTGATTGTGTTTTGGGAGTCCATTTCTGATCAGATTCCACATCTCCATAACTTGGCAAAATGCTGCCTTACCATTTCAACTAATTCAGTGGATGCAGAATGTGTGATCTCAGTGTATGGGTAAATGTTCATACCATAGAGACAGAGGATGTCAGCCACAACTGCTGGTGGATGCTGCATGTTAACAACTAACATGAACAGTTTCTGTCCAGGTTAGCATTATTTAGTATTAGTCAACTTTGTATAGAATACTAATAATAAATTATGAAGATATTATTTACAATCCATATTGTGTATAAATGTATATTCATAAAATGTTTCAATTTAGATTTAAATGTATTACTTATATTTATGATAATGCAGTCATTTATTTGATATTTCTTCAGACTTTGCTATTTAATTATGCTGCAGTTTTTGCCTCAACCAATCAGCAGCATGCAATGGGACTGACAGGGCCCTTGGCCAATCAGCAGCAGGGAGTGGGGGGGGTTGTCATGAAAAGACAACAAACACAGTTCTGCATACTGTGCGTGGCCCAAGAAAATTCCATTGTCTCACTGTGATTTAGATAGGTCCCTATCTGTATGTACCCAAAATGAAATGGTATGTTAAGTTTTTAGAACTGTGTTTTTAAGGGTTTTTTTAATTTATTTTTTAAAATAAAAGTGGACATTTTTATTTATTTTGAATTTTTAAAAATGAAACATTTTGTTTGGATTCTTTTCAAATTATTTTTGTTTGTATTTGACATGAATAATTTAGCAAATCCAGGATACTGATGATGAATCTACTTTTGTTTTGCGGTGGGAGGGGGAAACATTTCATTTGAAACATTTCTCTCAGCTCTACAAACAAACACCCAAAATGTACACATTCATATCCAGCACTATCATAACTAAGTGGGAATGAGGGGACTGGAGGGACAGGGGCACTAGCCACTAGTGCCATCTTGGCTAAGTACAGACAGTCAAAAAGCCCGAAGCTGAACTGATTCAGTCTTTGCAGGTTAGCCTAAACTGCAGGTATTAGACCAATAAGCAAATGAATACACTTTCACTTTCGATTCAGGAAATGCAGCCACATGCCTGCAGTGGCTCAAGCCAGAAGCCAAAGGGTGTTAGAGCATGCCCACCAGCCACTGCCAAAGGGGAGGCAAGAGAGAAGGCCCTAATGGAGCAGAGGGAGCATGGTCAGGCCCCAGTTCATACTCTGCCAGTGGAGTAGCATCGAATTCATAAAAGCTTGAACAAGAATAGTTCTTTCCCTGAAAAATTATAAACTGAAGAGCTATAAATGCAGCCTGGGCTGTGTGTTCACTTACTATTCCTGCTGCCCGCAAGTTCTCTGGCATTTACAGTCCACAATCAGAGCCGCAGGACTCTCAGTGTTGCTCATTATTTCCTCTTCCTGTTTCCAGGTGCTTCTGGCACTTGTAGTCCACAGTAACAGCCAGCACTAAGTTTTAGCAGGGCAGGGCAGCTCTGTACTCTGGGGAAGGTGAATGTAACCCCCCTCCCTGGTCCCAGACTCCATTTGAGGTTTGCCAGGGGTTGAGGTGGAGTGAACCATCCAGTGAAGCCATCCAGCTAAGGAGCAGAGCGACAGGGGCCATCCCTGCTCTCTGAAGTAGACAGCACAGCACAGCCTAGGCTGCAAAGCATGCTGGGATGCTGGGGGACTCTGATTTATTTTAAATCAAGAAGGGGTCGGGGCAGAAATTTCATAAACCGGTTTCACCTAAATCAATTAAGTATGATACTACATTCAACCAGGTTTATCTTAAAACAGCTGGTTGTTTAACTGGGTTTGTATGCACTGAACTTTTGTTCTGTTACAGGTTTAAACCAGTTTCTGATGATTTAAACCAGCTTATGTATAACTTCTGTCCCAAGCCTTTGACCGCTACCAACCAGAGCCCAGAGAAAGCCAGTTATATCTCTGACAATCATAAGCTCTAACCTTTAAAAAGGAGATAGATTTTACTTTTTAGGAAGAGAATGAGTACAATATGGCTGGTGTTGTATCAGAAATAGAACTGTGCTTACTGTCACCATGTGG
Organism: Caiman crocodilus; assembly: GCA_030014935.1. Lineage (NCBI taxonomy): Eukaryota > Metazoa > Chordata > Crocodylia > Alligatoridae > Caiman > Caiman crocodilus. Next base: position 61,487,598 of record JAGPOW010003395.1, read on the forward strand.
GGTCTCCAATTGTATTTGTGTATTAGGATGCTTTGGTGGTAAAGCATGCAAGGGGAAGTTGGTACAAGTGTTGTCATCATTAATGAAAGGAGGTACAGAATAGAACAGAACAGAATAGAAGCAGGAGCAGCCATGGAGGAATCCTTATTTGTCTCCCTCTTGGTTCCATTGGAATTATCTAAGGTTTCTGCCACACATTAAATATTACTCAATTAACTAGTTAATCATGCAATACATTTGGACTGGCCACACATGCAAAGTAATTATCACACCATAAAAATGTCCATCTGTCTATTAAAAAAAAGCCAACGAGCTACAAAGTGTGCAAGTATACATATGCTATTAATATGCTATAAGTTTACTGGACAGTAAAATACTACACAGTAAGTTTTCCCAGGAGTGTATCTACACATGACCTGTCAGAAACTTGATCGCAATGGGTGCAATTCAGTGCAGGGCTACTACTACCCTTCTCTGCCCCCTAACAACAGTGAGGGGGAGATCCAAGCTCCCCTGGGTATGAGCCCCAAGCTGGCAGCAGGTACCAGAGTCAGGCCTGAGCTCCACAGGATGGAGGGAGCTATCCCACCTCCAGAGCAGCTGCCACCTAGCCCTGCACCCCAACCAGCAGATCAGGGCACAGGGCTGGGAAACTGTCCCCTCCCCTAGCAGCTGTTTCCCAGCCCCACACCCCAATAGACAGATAGAATAGGATGGCCATTGGTCTTGTTTTATGTCAGATCAGGTTTATTTTCTGGACCAGGAAAGGACAGCAGAAAGTCCTGTTTTTCAACTCATTAGTGGAAATCTATGTAATTCATTTGTCCTTGTGATTCATTCCATTGGCTGTGCCTAGAGGTAGGGTGATGCATAGCTAGGGGGAGAGGGGTTCTGAGCCAGCCAGGGAGGGAGCAACGGAAGGACGTCATAGCCCCCCCACCCTGTTGGTTGACCAAGAGGCCTGATGGCCCCACCCCTCACTGCTGATTGGCCAAGGAGACAGCAGCCCCACCCCTAACCACTGATTGGCCAAAGAGTCCTGCCCACACCAAGGGACTCTCCAGTATTCTGAGGCAGCTGCCCAGGGAGGAGACAGTTTCCCTGCCTTCTGCTGTCTGGAAGCAATGTGCCCAAACGCCACATTCATACCCAAACTCCACAATCAGCAAAGTGAAGAAAAGCAGCAACAGACCAGCTCTACCTTTAAAAAGGAGACCGGTTTTTTTTTAGGAAGTGAATGAGTACAATATGGGTGATGGTGTATCTGAAATAGAACCTTAATTAGTCTACTGCACAGTAAAGCATCTTGTGTAAACACAAACACACCCAGTTAGTGCTTGAAAATGTGTTACAACTTCACAGTTGGTTTCTATCCAGCTTTAATTTGAACATGTAGCGAGTCCTAGGAAACCTAAATATGTCTTCAAATTTATGTTGGTGGAATTCAGTCTCTAACTGTTTATTTTGCACTGGCATAAACTTCTCCAAAAGTTACTTTTAACAGGAATAGCTTGCCTTGGTGCAACTATACCACACTGATCAAAAAAAAGAGCATACACAAGCTCATAGGTTTAATTAATAAAAGCAATCTCTTTTTTTATTACGTTTGATTTTTCAGTAGTCCCCTTATGTCTAAGTATTAGAAAGGGAAAGGGAGATTGGGATGTTTGGAAGGTATAAATGTTATATTTTAGAGACAGTCACAATAAGCATCTGGCAAGCAGAGCTCAATTTCAGAAATAAAGGACTTCTAAAATATTTTAAAGAGACAGAATTTTCTTTTAGTACTGTGCCCGCGTCCGTTCAACTAAGCGCTCCCGTGCAGCCTTCATCCAAACTATGGCTCGTGTCTGTCCTGGGCTTGTGGGTGGACCCCACAGGCTACCCTTGCTGATGTCAAGGGGTCCCTTTAACTCGCCTGCCACGACTTTGTATGTTGCTTCAGTGGAGGGGCTCCCCCTTGGGGAAGCCTCCAGGGTCATCGTGCCTTCTGGCGGGCACTCACAGGATTCTGGCCTCCCCTACACCCTAGCCACTTGCCACCTTGGGCTACTGATCTTCAGGCCCCTTTGGTGTCCTCGGCTCTTCCCCAAACTCCGTCTATGGCTTGCCAGCCATGTGTCTGCGTCTTCGGGCCTGGTGTAAGGTCCACAAAGTCCTCCGGCCTAGTCCCTCCAATAGGATTCCCTATCGCCCTACACTGAGCACCCTGTGACATGACGTGCCTGCCCCACCACCGTGATAACTAAGGTCTCTAAACTACTGGGCTGAGAGGCCCAAAAGAGTGCCTCTGGCCTCTGGGCCACGTGGATTGCCCTGGATTTGGGTTCCACCGCCCTGGCGGCTCACCCCACTGGAGTGTTAAGTCCCCACCTCTTTCTAAGGCTGCTATGGGCTGTGAAGGTCCACTGTCTTACCCCACTCTGGGTCTTCAGCTGGCCTCCTGTGCAGCCCGACAGGACCCCGTTGGACACATCCTCTCGTTACCTCTTCTCTGAGGCTCCTGTGCAGACTCGTGCTTGGGTCTCAGTGCTGGCTTGCCCCAACGCTGCTCTCTGGGCTCCTGCCTCTGGTTCCTCCGCTGGTGCTGCCACTGGTTCTGCTGCAGGTGCAGCTGGTAAGTCCCCTGTCAGTGTCGCTCTCAGCTTTCCTGCTGCCCCTGCAGCTGATGTTGCTGCCGGCTTTCCAACTGGCTCTGTGCCAGTGTCACAGCCAGCTTCCCTGCCAGCTTAGCTCTCAACATTACAGCTGGCTTCCCTGTCATCTCAGCTATCTGTGTTACAGTCAGCTTCCATGCCGGCTCTGCTGTCGGCATGGCTGCCAACTCCGTCGGAGCCTCTCCTGTCTCCGCCCCCCGGCTTTCCACGCTGCCGGGCATGGCGCTGATTCCCTCTGTGTGAGGGTTCTTCCCTCCAGCCTCCACTCATCAGCCGCCCCACCCCATCATTGGGGCCACTTTTTATCTCTCCTGGGAGATGTCTCCCATCCATGCTGCTCAGCCGCTGCTGTATATACGCACAGCTAATCACCCTCACCAGTGGTTTCGCCGCGCGCCTCTCCTCCGGCTCTTCGGACTCTACGAGAGGTAAGTGGGGGTCTCTTTTGGCCTGGGGCCCTCCTGCCACCCCAGCTCCCCTGGGACAAGTACCATTAAACTTATATAGAAAATTCAATTATGATCTGCATAATTGCATTCAATAATATGAATTCATATTAAATCTGAGGATTAAATTCAAGAATAGTAGTGGAGTACCGAGGGTCCCTGGCACCTGGGGGCCAATGCCTCTATTTGCGCCCTGGTGGGATGACCTTAGCAAGGTGCGGCACCAAGGCAAATCAGCCTGTGTGGGGCCCTGCCTCCCATCCCATGGCATGTCCATGGGGGAATTACCAGCCCAGCACACCAGCCATGGCAGGAGGATCCCCAGCCACAATTTCCAGCTGGAACGGCAGAAGAAACTCACAACCCACCGGGTGGGTGGGTAGGCCACACAACTAACTGTGGGAGGCTCTCCAGCTGGCACCCCACCCCAGGTCAGCACCTGGAGGCACTGGCACCCTACCACCCCTCTCCCCACATTGGTACTCCACTAAAGAATAGTCAATTCAGTGGATGGCAATTAAGAACACTTGATAAGCAGCAACACTTGATACCTCAACTATGCAATCATGACTCCCACCTCCATAATGTGGAAAGCCAACAAACCTCCTTGATATACAAAAACAGGATAAATCACTGTCAAGCTGCATCAAGTTCAGGCCAGTAGGGTATAGCTGTATTTAGAAAAATAAATGCAGTAAAATCAAGATGGTGGTCAAGAGCAACAGTGTATTTAACAGTCTTGAACCTAAAGTGAGGAAGTGTTTTAAAAAAGCTCACTGAATTAGTAAGCAACTAAGATGACTTACAACATGCTGTCTAAAATTCTGGGCTATGCAGTTTATTTTAAGAGACATGCAAATAAAATAAAATTAAAATAGCACCATTTTAGTGCTTAAATACAGGAAAGTTTTTTTCAGCCATAATAGGATTTTTTTTCCCCAAAGTAACAAAATAATGGCTTGCATCAGTTTTTAATACTCAAGTTGAGAAATAGAGTAACTTACCCTGTTGGTTTCTTATTGAATGTAGGTAAACCAATCATAGACACTTTTATGGAATATAAGAGTGTCCACATACAGACTTGCAGTGGAACAACTTAATCAGCTATGTTTCACATTTGCTTTTTCAGTACTGGTGTACAAACCTTCCTTTTCATTACTTTGGTTCAAGCTAAAATAAACAGAAATAAGTCTGTGAACACACAAGCTCCCAAACTTTTAATCAAGTTAATTTTAAAGTACCCTGTTAGTGAAATAAGTGCATGCATTGACAAGGCCTATGCGGCATCAAGTCATGCAGCAGTTTGGTTTGTTTTCAGTGAGATAGCAACCACTTGATAAAGGGCCTGATCCAGTCAGCTCCCTGGGAAAAACACTGTTGCCCTTTGTGTACCTATATCAGCAGTGTACAAATGCCATCAAGCAGCCAGGGCATAAAGTCAGTGATGACTTCCAGTTGCTGTTGCACCACCCAGCATGACTGTGATGATGGGGATGCCAGGGGTAGCTCCCCTCCTTCCTCTGGAAGTCAGCAATGGAGATAACTGCCCCTACATGACTGCATTTAAAGTGACAGCAGAAGCCATGGGATAACAAAATAAATGAGGATAAAATAATGAATAACACAGGGACATAAAATAACTGGAACAGAAAAGTATGGTAGGGAATTCAAAGCACATTTACCTTTACTCCTGGGGAGGTAGCTAAATAATGTACATGGGAAGTTTAACATAACTTCCAGCACAAAGGATTTCAATATTTGAATGTTCTTTTTCCCTTCATTCTCTGAAAAGGAAAGCTAGGGAGGAAAAAAAAATGAAAAATCTGCCTTGGAGTTCGTTATCAAGGTTAATTTTCTCTCCGCTAACTATTTCTTTCTTCTCTGTAGCACTTAACTGGATCTTCTTGAGCTGCAAGATACATTCAAGAAACGTGTAGAATAGTGGGGGCCAAGGATTTGATTCACCTCACACTCTTTGCTACATTTGCAAAATG
>JAGPOW010003395.1:61564525-61575977 GCA_030014935.1 Caiman crocodilus
TAAAAAACTCTGATTAATTATGTTTGCTCAAAGGGTATTCTGACTTCCTTGTACTACCCTCCCATCCTCCCCAATCAATAAAAATATCAGGTTACAGTGTGCCTGGGTGAATTCTTGGGGAGAGGAGAGATGCAGGCCTTTCTGCTCTCTTTGCTTGGCTAGCAAAGTTGGGCTTGGCTTTTATTTTCCTCTGGTATCTAATGTTATCTTTGAATGCTTTGGGCAGAAAGAAGCACCCCAAAATATTACTGTAGGCAAAGCACCCCGAGCCTTGCAGGGTCTATGTGCCCCAGGCTACACAGAGCCCTAACAGAGACCAGTGCCCAGGTGGTGGCAGCATTACCCCTGGCTTGCAGCTGTTCTCCAGGATAAAGGGGATGGTCAGCTGTAGGCTCCCCAGGGAAGAGGCCCAAAGCATGGTTTTAGGCCTGGTACATGAGGTGGGCAGTTCTGTGTAGTAGCACCCCCTACTGTGTTGCCACATAGCCTGTCTGATATAAGTATGCATCATTTGAAAATGTCTCAAGAAATGTTCACTAGTTATAGGTAGTAGTTGCATCTGTTCCCTCTACAAGGCATAAAAAACAATCATTAGCATTAGCGTTTGATTAACACTGTTGTTATATTTATTAAATCTAATGAGAGAATTACTATTATTTTATTTTATGTCATTAATATTGCCCCTAATGGAACAACTGTTTAGCGGTACCTTGAGATAAATAACCAATGAAGCAATAAAAAGATAAAAAAGTAGGAGAGAATTTTAGTCTACCACATATTTGGAACCAAGCCTCTGTAGAAGCTTTTGTCTGTATATTGATCAAATACATTCTAAAAGAATTTTTGGTATTATTCTGTTGATGAGTCTTAAAGAAAACCATCAAGTCCATCTTAATGAAGCTTCTTTCTTAGTATGTATTGTTCTCTCTTTGAGATTGGTAGATGTTGGTTTTTTGTGTTCATATAAATGCCCAGAAAAATTATGGTTATAGATCCCAGAGATGTGAGTTGAGTTGTATTTTCACTTTTAAGCCTTAAAACACTGAAAACACTACTGGAATAATTGTGACAGAGAAATTAAGGTAAATAATAGACAATAAAGAACCAGAAAGAGATAAGGAGGGGCTTCTGGGGGCCCAAAAGATGGGACATGCTAGAGAATGTGGCATTTGAACCTTTAGGGCTGAGAAGCAATTAGTAGATTTGTTGTGAAACTTTGCACTAAGTTCTGGAAAGACCATATATATTGAAAAATCCTGTATTATTTATAGTTCAGTCAATGCCAGTGGCAGATTTACTCTACATAGTGAGCTTTCTATTCAGAGACCAAGTCCAGATGAGTGTGCCACTGCTAGTTGTCTCTGGGGAATGCCTTTGCCACGTGCCCTCTGGCATGTGGCAGGTTATCCTAGGTGGGGTAGAGAAGGATGGGGCCAGCACTGGGCTGGTCCCAGAAGCCTTACCTGAGGTCCTGGGGCTGGTCCCAGAAGCCTTACCTGAAGTCCTGGGGGCCTTCTGGGACTGCAACAGTGGCAATCCTGCTGCTTGGATCCTGGCCAGCAGCTGCGGGGCAACTCCAGCTGCCCAGGCTCATGTTTTGAGCAGCGCACACTGCCCCCATGTGCACTGCTCTGCTTTTTGTGTGTGTAGGGTTTTTTACTCCTGGAGATCCCCTCTTGCAGCATGGAAAACAGCTGAACATGTGTTATGTGGCACCACAGACATGTCTGCACCGCCACATACCACATGACCATACTTATCTGGTCATGGCCAAAGAAAGCATCCAGATGAGCACAGACATGCAGCATGTGGCACCACAGACCCATTTGTGGTGTCACACATCACACATGCAGGTAAGAAGATCCCAGGGTAAAAAAAAAAACACGCCGAAAAAAAGTGGGATGGCAAACATGGCGGCAGTGTGCGCTGCTGAAAACCAGAGCCTAGGCATCTGAGCCCAAGCTCCAGATGCTAGCTAGACTTCTTGTCATGGCCACAGCTCCCACAGGCCCCCAGATAAGGGGGTTACTGGCCCCAGCCTCCCCTACCCAACCTGGGGTAATTTGCCATGTGCCAAAACATGCATGGGACAGGCATTCCCTGGGGACAAGTAGCAGCAGCACACCTTGTGCTCGCTCATCTGGATGTGCCCATATAGTCTCAAGATGACAACTATGCCTCTGGGTACATTCTATTAAAATCATCTAGTGCTTTGAGAGGTTGAATTGTGACAACTCAGGTTATGGTCAACGGGATATCTCATGCCTTTGTGTGTGTTCAGATTCTGCCTATAGGGTATGAAACATCCTTTCAACCTAAAGTGTGGGGTGGGGGGAAGGGTTCCTCTTTTTCAAATTGCGCATGGAAATCATACAGGACTTTCATGTGAAATAGTTATGCACTCCAACCACATCTGTAATTTTGTTCACTTCGGCTAACATTGGTCTTACTTTGTGTACCAAAGTACTGGCATTTCTAATATCAGAACTGAGCATCCAAATCCATATAATACTTTGATTCAGTATAGAATAAGTAGGTTTAAAGTACATATATTTTAAAAGGAAATAAACCCAGTTGTCAAATATAAGCTTTAATAGAGGTGCACTTACCATTCTTTAAAAATGAATATCAAAAGGCACTTTGCAAAACTGAATATAACATAGAGACATCTTTGAATTTAAAATGTGTCAATGGCTGAATATTAAGTAGCAGTTTTCTTTGCAAGTGTCATTAAGTTTTTCATTTGGAATATATAGTACAGTGTAAAAAGCAATGCAAATGTAGGTCTCTGAACAAGGAGACAGCCCTATTATTATAACTCACTAATGAATCATACTGCTCAAATTCCACTTATTCTCAGCAGTTGCACCTACAAACCTCGTACAGATGCCAGACTGTGGTTTCTCTTGTTCAAGTTTCTCTGAACCCTATCCAGCAATCTAGCAGTCCACAGTTTGGTCCTAAATTGTTCATGTACCCTTTTTGTTCTAATCCCTGTCTTCAGAAACCTTTCTGTTATTACAGACTGAAATGGAAAAGTGGATTAAATAGATATGGTATCTGAAAGGCTCAGAAGTCCACAACATTATTTTGACATTACGTTCACTGAATGATTTGAGATATTTTAACAGTTAAAAATAACGAGAGGAGGAGGAAACAGTGTTTGGCTCTCCAACTGGATTAAGTTTTGGCTAGTGTCCAGATCTGGGTTTCAGGCTAAATCAACATTAGGGTGCAGATTTAGATTCTGCATAATCAAATCCTCAGAAAGTTATTTTGAGACCTCATGACAGTGGGAGGAAAGAGGATTTTGTAGTTAAAGCTCTAGACTGGCAGTCAGAAAAATCTGTGATCAGTTCCTGGCTCTGTAACTTCCTGTATGACTACAGGCAAGTCATTAAGGGCCTTGTTACACATTCAATATAGGTGGCTCCTGGAGCTCTTAACCCCTGGATTGTTCATACATTAATACCTTTAAGTGGCTTAAAGCACTCATTATGCAGCTAAGTTACACCACTCCAGGGCAAGATATGCTCCTCCTGTTCCATTAATGTGTGGCTACTCCCCATAGATATGCCACTCAAGTTGAAGTTCTTCAGTGTCCCAGGGTGAAATGGTCCTCCTCCACCCTCCTGTTCTGTGGGTTCTCACACCCCCAGCTGCTTAGTGAAGCAGCCCAGGGACTAGAGCCACAGCTTTTCTATTTCCCCCAGCCTGGCCAGTCCCCTATCCAGGGATGGCAGCCCAGGGCACCTTTTCCCACCAGCACTGAGCCTGGCTGGGCAGCCAACCACTGATGGATCCCATGCTTCCCCCCCCCCAAACTCTGGGAAGCAGAGGAGCATGGCCAGAGAACCCCCAAACCCAGCTTGGTTCCAACAATCCATGAGCTCCAGCTCTGCAACTCCAGAAATTACCTGTTCCCTGCACCTCATACACACGTAGTGCTGCAAGAGCTGATGGTGGCTGCTGCAGAGTAGGAGGCAACCTGCAGCTAGGAAAGACCCTACTCTGGGGCATGGTGGTTGCAAGTGGATCCAGGCTAGGAGTGCAGGGCTCTGCTGCTGCCCATGGGGATGTGGGAACTGACTGCAGGCAAATTCCACTCCCAGCTGCAGAGTGAAGCCAATTTTGGGACAAAAGTGGGGAGCTGGCTATACCAGCTTTTGCTGCCACTACTGGCTTCACAGGACCACTTTCTGGGCCTCCCCTTGCCCTGAGCCCAGAGGTGTCTATCTACTTACCCCACATCCTGCAGGGCTGTTCCTGCCAGGCCTGGGGGTATCAAAGAGGGATGGGGAGGTCAGGGTGGATATGGGACAGAGATGGAGTGGGAAGGTTGGGGAGAGTCAAGGGAGCAGCTGAGCCCTCCACAGGCTGAAGTTGCCCAGGTACAGGGAACAGTTTGGGGGACTCGTGACTGGGAGATGCACCCAGATGGCCCAGAGCATGCGAGTACTGAAAGCCAGGAGGGCAATTACCTCCCCATGCAGCCCCCTGCCAAGTCCTTCAGCCTTGCTTTCAAGGGACCCCACTGCCTCCTTCTCCTCCCTGAAGTCTAGAATGCTGCTGGTGCAGTAAGCTGTCTCAGGTGACCGGAGCCGACCAGAGGATCGCTAATTTAATCGGACGTCAGGTGGGCCGGTGACGGAGAGGCAAGATAGCTTATTGGTTTTAAAAGATTATTTTACTTACGCTGCATGGAATGGCAGCACAGGCCTCGAGGTAGCTTGCTTGCACTGTCACGGGTAGCAAAACGAGTTACGAGTTAACGAGTTTATGAACGAAAAGGAACCTGCAGGATAATGAGGGTACATCAAGAGGACCCGGTGATAGGGAGATATTGGTGGGTGATCAGTCCGCCAAGTTTCCTCGGTTGCGCTACAGAGTTCTCTGTAGTTACTCTGCTGCGTGCTTGGATGTCTCCGACTTGGGCGAAAGCTGCACGAACTTTTATATGTCCAGAGTGGCCAATAACGGACTGCTAGGTAGGAATAACTAATGAGGCAGAATGTGACCAAATTTGGGCTAATGGCTCCATGCGGTCTATTGTGACATGGACACTCAACTGATTTGGTTATGATATACGCAAGAGATGGGAAAAGCATAGAGAAGTAGGGCTGGAAGGGACCTCCCTGCTGACCAGGCCTCTAGTGGCAAATCACAGCTGTGCAGGTGGGGGGCAGTCAGAGGTTTCTAGACTTAAAGGTGTGCCTGCTCCAAACTCCACACCAGCACTAAGCCAATCAACATTTGTGCAGCTCAAAGCAAAACGTGTAACAAGGCCCTACATTTAATCTTGTGCTTCACTATCGTGTCCTTTTTACCTAACTTCCATTTTAAAATGTAAATTCTTTATTCTTGTGATGTGTTCTTTCAACATATATCACAATGAGGCTGCCTATGCACATGCTCATTCAGGTTCTAATTAGAATGCTCCAGAGTCTCCTCACTGTCATGTGTATTAAGCCCCACACATTTTTAAGTAGCCACAGGGGTGATTTATCTAAACTGCATCAAGTGAGCTTTAGATAAAGCATCCCAAAGCCATTCTAAAATGTGCAGGGTTTTAATACATGTGACGGTGAGCCATTTTAATTACAGAAGCTGTCCAGGAACTGCTGTAATTAAAATATTCCTTCCCCCACCACCAAGCACATGTATTGGCAGCCTATGTTTCTAACTTTGGGCAGCAGTCTCTACCCTCAGCTGAAAAGAAACAACTTTGCAATGCCAGAAAGGCACTTAACACATGCTAAACTGCTTAAATGTTCATCTGCTTGTGTTTTAATTGCAATTAGTATGGGTTAGTTAGCAAATGGATGTGTAGCACCACCCTAAATCTCCCATTTATTAAGCTTATTTTCTTCTGGTACTGTAATTTTTTTTTATCTGCTACCCCTGGAAATTTCTCCCCTCTCCACTCTTACAGCTCTACCCATTGTTTTCAAGCACTGCTGTGCCTGCTTCTTTCCTCAGACCTGATGAAAAATGCCTTCCACTCAAAAGCTTATCTAATGTTTTTCCATCCATGTAGTTGGTCCAATAAAAGCTATCACCCACAAAATCCTTGCCTCTTACACAGTACAGTATTTCAATTGTACATGATTTTATTTGAAAAGCAAAGGCAAAGTTTAAGAATGAAAAGACTGAATAACTTCCTGGTTATCATTTAGTGGTCTGAGACAAAAAGGAAAGTGATGTATTCTAATTGTTACAGTTTAAAATTCTTGGCAACATCTCAGTGGCTACAAAGGCCTGTCAGACCATCTTCTCTCCTAAACCCTTAACTGCCGAAAGCATGAAACAGAGATGCTATTAATGTTATAGCAGCAATAATTTCTTCCATCACTGATTTGTTAGCTTGTATTAGCTGGCCCTGATGAATGAATATATGTATTTGACAAGGTAATATAACAAAAAAATATTTTTTTCTATGTTCTTTAGATTTTTACCAAGCAAAATTCTACAAAAAGAGGAAGGGACTGACTTGGTGTAAGACAGAGGAAGCAACAGACCAGCTAAAATGCTAATTTTAGCCGTGCTTTATTAATCCTACTATGTGGCTCAAGAAATCTGACAGATCAAAAAGATATGGTGGTTTTTGACAGAAGAACAGTAAATCATGGTGAAAGACCATTGAGAGACGCAAAGATTAAGCAACTTGATATCAAAATCAGTGGTAGGCTCAAGACTAGAACTGATATTATCCGACTCCCCATGCACTGACCAGTCCCAGTGCACTATATCATTTCCTAGAAAATTAACCTAGAAATCATTCCAGAACATGTAGTGTTAAAATTCCTGTTACTTCCTCCTTTTGCCTAGATTAGAAATGCCAAAAGAAAAGCCTATGGCACCATATTTTGAAGTTCCTATATGTAGATGAAGTCAGGAGGCAGAGAAGCATGGCATAAATCACCACTGTGAAACTTGGCTCCATTGATTTTGGACAAAGCTCTGATTTAACTGTTATTTTATCTGATCAGATTCATTCAATCTTCTTGTATATGGTGCTTCATCCTTAGTGCAGGCTGTGACAGCTAGCCTGAAAAGCAGTAGAAATGAGAATTTCATTGGAGGCCATATGCAATTTTAATCACAGTACCAAATGCAAGATTAATCACAGTACCATACCTAAAAAAGCCAGTCCCTGGATTTCAACTCCAAGCAATGGCACACAATCCATATATAATTAAGTATATACATTAATTTCATAGGAACAAATAGTAATATATACATGGCACAGTCTGGATACAAACTTAATAGTGCAGAGACTGTTTGTTCAATAGCTTGCATCCTTATCAAGGCATCTGGACAATACAGTAATATAAATGAGAAATAGTGTACTATGCAATGCAAGTCTATAAGCTACATACTAGGAAGTTACATGACTGAAGACAGAGGGGCTTTCCTCAAAAAATTTAGAGACCTTTAGAGCATGGATGAGGGGACAGCTTGAGAGGTCAAGGAATTGGGATAGGAAATGGTGCCTGGATTAGACAGATACTGGGGCAGGTTAAGTAAGAATGTAATCCATATTTATGACCAGTTTTGAGCATAACTTGTGAAGAAAGCTATTGTTAATAGTCTATTTGACTGAATGTCAATTGACTTCCTTTTCCCAACACAGAAAAGCCTGAACCAAAACTTTATAAATATAAATAAAATTAGGTATGGTGTAGAATGTCTAAGGCATCCACTTTGGAGTCGTATCGATAACCTTCTATTCAGCCATATATGTGGTAATAGACCAGTGAGCTTAACAAAAATCTAGTAGATATGGATGGCACCCCATGCTAGGCACAGCTCCCAAAGTGAGTAGGAGTTATACCTGACAAAGGGGGAGCAGGAATGAAGATTTATTACACCTGCTTTAAAACATCCAAGGTCATATGTGGATTTAAAATAATTACTGCTGAGAGTAAATCAATGAAAATTACAAAGATTGCTCTAATAATTCTATTTCCCACAAGCCATATTCAGTCTGTTCACAGGAGAGAAGGGGAAAAAACTTCTACTTACGTCCACATTTGCATATTTTGGAAAAAGAGGAACACATCTTAACTTTTTGAACCTACAAAAAGGTGGATTCTGTTAGGGACCCATTTCACAAAGACAATTGGGGAATGTCACCCAGTTAGTAAGGGAACATCCAGAAACTGGATTCATGGGAACCAGGAGCCAACACCAAATTTTGCATTAAATCAGGTGTGATGGAGACAGGCATTTAGACTGGGGTTCTACGTAAGATGAAAATCAAAGCCAAAGTTCAGAGTAAACCAGGAGTCAAAGGGCACTTACACACATGCAAGGAGCCTGCTCCAATGCACTGGAAATCCAGCACATCGGAGCAGACTCAATTAATTAAGTCTACTGAAGCACATAAAATGATGTGCTCTGGCAGCCTTGCATGTCACGTGCATCAGTGGCACAGCACACTTCTGTGCTGAGAAAATGATGGTGATGGCCTTTGAACTAAAACTCACATTCAATGTGCTTTAGTTCAAAGTGAACTGACACCATTTTCTCAGTGCAGAGGCATGCTGCACTGCTGATCCTTGTGTTCCTGACATGGCACTGGCACTTTCAATGAACGTGGCTTGCTAATTAAAAGTACCCAGTGCCACATCAGAAGCATGTGTAAAAATAGACAAAGCCAGAGTCAGAGTAAGATGGGAGTCAAGCCAGTGTTCAAATTTAGCTGGGACTCTAAGCAAGAGTTTTAGGTAAGCAAGGAATCAAGAAACTGTAAAGGGACCAAAAGCAACCACCAGAGTCTTTGCCAAAACAGTCTGCTGCTGTCTGGGGCAAGCTTTCAAAGTCTGGAATGGGTGGGGTCTGTTTCTTGCAGTCCTGATGGATTTGGTTTCCCAAGTTGCTTAGTTAGGACTGGCTAGGCCCAGGGCATGAATCTGAGCTCATTACCGCTTCAGCTCAATATCCAGGCAGTTTCCAAATAAGCCTTATTTCATTTGACAATCCATCATCACAGAGAGGCTCATTTCTTTCAGGGGTTCCAAAGAAATTAAACAATTATTATAAATAATTACTATTATAGCTTTCAAAGACATGAAATTCTTTCCTTTAGGTTTCCCCTGTACCATGTTTTCTGTCTTTTTGAATGCAAGGGCATTTTTACATATGCTCCCAGATGTGGCACCAGATGCTTTGATTAGCAACCCACACTAATTAAAAGCACCTATGCATCACACGTATCAGCATCACTACCCTGAAAAAATGGTGACAGAGCACTTTGAACTTAAGTTCATTGGACGGGTTTTATTTCAAAGCGCCCCGCTGCCATTTTGTCACCATGGGGGGAACACATGATGCGTGAGGCTGCCGGAGCACACCAATTTCCATGATCTGGCAGACTTGATTAATCAAATCTGCTCCGATGCACTGGGTTCCCCACGTATGTATACAAGCCCAAAGATCTTCAGGCGGGGCATGCTGCTGATCCTTAACAAATGTTTAATGCAAATTATATTTTCTTATCAAGCTTGATTTCAGCGGAAGCCTTTCCTGTGTAAGGGCTGCAGGATTTGCTCCATCAATAATCAAACTTATTACCTTCAAGATCCTACAAGTCTTCCATCTGCTCAGCACAGTATTCTTTGTTAAAAAGTAAGGATCTGATTCAAAGCCTACCGAGGTTAGTAGAAAGACTTGTATAAATTGGAAAGGCTTGAATTGGGTTCCAAAAACATGTCACTGTTTTCTTATCTTATTTAACTGAATTTCTTAAACTATTTGTAAACCTGTGAATTTCAAAGAAATAAAGCAATTATATGAATTCTTTGTTTCCCTCTTAATGACCTCTGTATTGCACACCCAATGAATGCAAAATTAAGGTCACACAAGAAACTTCTGCTCTGAATTTCCTTATTCTGGACATCTTAAACCACATCCTAAAATTGCATTAATGGATAGTTTTTGGTCATTAAATAAATCCATAAAAGCTGGAGTTGCCCTATCTTACAAAACTTTAAGAAGCAGGTGCTTTGTTCTAGGCTTAGCAATATCAAATGCTGTCAAGTTAGATAATCAGTGTTGTTAGTTATATTTGTCAAAACACTGCCAGCAAGGATGACATGCTCAGTCCATATCAACTGTCCTTTTCAGTGTGCTTCTGTCAGACAATTCATGCAATAGCTTTGGCCCTGACCCGATAAACACTCTGCAGAACATATTTATATTTAATTCATCACTTCAGAGTGCAAGTAATAACAAGTAGTGAAGAGGTAAACAGAAACAAGGACTCTTTTCAATGTTATATTTACACTAAATTAAATGAGCCCCTAGAATAACAAATACCTACTACATAAGCAATGAAAGCAATCTAGATATTAGCATACTATGGTATGAATACAAAGCAAAAGGCAATCCAACAAAGAAAAGGACAGAGAAATACAATTCCATAAAAATAACATCTCCTGCATCTAATAAAAGACGATATGGGAAATTAAATTAGTTCAAATTTACCATTAGGGCCAGCCAAGCTGAGCTACATACCCTAAATTATTTTTCAGTAATGTTTGCTTGAGAAACACTGTGCCAAAAATTTACTGATTAATCCATTTTACCAAAAGTCTCCTCAATAACATTGCTAATGCCTACACAAAATAGGCACATCAAAAGTTTGTGGAGGAAAAAAGTGGTGCAAAAAACCTAGCCTTTGCCAAGAGAATTTTAAAAAAAGGACACTTGCTTCATTTTAGAAAGAGACAATCTGCAGACAGATTTGCCTCAAGAACCATTAGTCTGATTGTCACTGTAATATTTTGGTCTCCTTGCCTTATTTAGTTATACATTTGCATGCTGTATATGTGCCCCAAAGGTCAGCATCTCTCAACCTTTTCAGGCTGGTGACTCCTTATTTGAACCACAAAAAAAATCACAACTCCTTTATATTAACTTCAAAGGTGAGATTAAAAATGTATCAATGATAAATCTATATCAAATAATTTGGGTGCATGTTTTAATGGGTTGACAGTGAAGACTTGGCCTATAATGGCTGTCTGCAAAGGAAATGTGGGAGCAAGATGTCTTGTTTTAGACCATATTAATATTTCCAGTGTCTTGTGACCTCTAGGGAATCAAAATCTACCAACTAAGAAACTAATTTATAGCTAGGGTGACCATAAGGAAATCTGAACCATCCAGAATACTGCCCATTCTTTCTCCCCACCCCCCAAGTCAGCAGTGCTGCTGCAGGCAGAGTCAAGTAAACAGGGATGCAGGGCACAGTCCAGAAGGGAGGTAGAGCAGCACTGTGCACCATGCTACTCCACCTCCCCACTGGATTCTGGGACTTCTGTTTTAATTTTCACAGTTGGGCCAAGATTAGACTATGAAATCTGGAACTGTCAAGGCCAAACCAGGACATATGGTCACCCTATTATAGCCATCTAAAATCTTATCAGTGCCTGAACCCCAATCTTGAACT
>JAGPOW010003395.1:61583820-61595692 GCA_030014935.1 Caiman crocodilus
CTCTAGTCTCTCCTCGTAGGGCTTGGCCTGCAAGCCCTTAATCATACAAGTGGCCCTTCTCTGGACCCTCTCCAGGTTATCCACATCCCTCTTGAAGTGTGGTGCACAAAACTGCACGCAGTACTCCAACTGCGGTCTGACCAGTGCCTGATAGAGGGGAAGTATCACCTCCTTGGATCAGTTCGTCATGCATCTGCTGATGCACGATAAAGTGCCATTAGCTTTTCTGATGGCTTCATCACACTGCCAACTCATGCTCAGCTTGGAGTCCGCTAGGACTCCAAGATCCCTTTCCGCTTCCGTTCTACCCAGCAGGTCAGTTCCTAGGCAATAGGTATGCTGGACATTTTTCCTCCCTAGGTGTAGCACTTTACATTTCTCCTTGTTGAATTGCATTCTGTTATTTTCTGCCCACTTGTCCAACCTGTCCAGGTCTGCTTGTAGTTGTTCCCTGCCCCCTGGCATGTCCACTTCTCCCCACAGTTTTGTGTCATCCGCAAACTTGGACAGAGTACACTTCACTCTCTCGTCCAAATCGCTGATGAAGATATTTAAGAGTATCAGTCCAAGAACCAAGCCCTGTGGGACCCAACTGCCCATACCCTTCCAGGTCGATACCGACCTATCCACTATGACTCTCTGGGTGCGACCCTCTAGCCAATTCACCACCCACCGGACTGTGTAGTCATCCAAGTCACAGTCTCTTAACTTGTTCACCAGTATGCTGTGGGATACTGTATCGAAGGCATTCCTGAAGTCTAAGTATACGACATCAACCCCTACTCCTGCGTCCAGGCATTTTGTAACCTGAACATAAAAAGAGACTAGATTAGTCAGGCATGATCTACCTGCTACGAACCCATGCTGGTTTCCTCTCAGCATAATTTGTCCTGCTGGGCTCTCACAAATGTGAGCCTTGATAATTTTTTCGAAGACTTTGCCTCATCTCATGGCTTGCCCTGCAGAGGCATGGTGGGCACTAGTCCCCTGAGGGTAGAGGGGGAAAATAATCCCCCTTCCTGCCCCCCCACCTAAGAGGCCCTACTGGCTTGCCTCTGGTCACACCCCCACCCCGGGAGTGGTGGGGGCAGAGTGACCATGATGGGAGCAGCAGCCCCTATCATGGTGTCCCAGAGTGTAAGCTTCTTCCCAGCAGGAGGGCTGTACTGTGGGACAAGGAAAGCTGCTGCAGACAGTGTGGGATGAGTGGCAGTGGCAGTGCTAGGGGAGTTTGGGGGTCTATGGCCCCCTCTGAACCCTGGTGCTACTTCTCACTCCACACAGTCCACAGCAGCTCTGACCTCCCACTTGCACTCCCCCCGCTCTTCTGGGTGCAAGCCACCGGGACAGGGCCCTGCCCTCTTACTGCTCCAGCAGGGTGGGGGCATGGCCACAGCCTGGCCAGCATGGCCCCTTAGGCAGAAGGGCAAGGAGGGGGTTTATTCCTCAATCCTTCTGGTGCCTGGCAGAGGGGGAAGAAGAGGCTAATCTCACTGCTCAGCCAGTGCAGGGAGCAAATGGTGGTGATGGTGGTTGGGGCTGCCAGACCAGATTGCAGTTCCTTAAAGGCAGAGCAGGGTATAACACCCTTCACTGCCCTTTGCCTCAGGGGGCAATGCTGGCCAGCATCTGGCCATGCCTCCGCCACTGTGGCAGTGAGGGGGAATTGCCCACAGACCCCAGCTCAGGTCCTTAGGACAGGGAGGGAGGAATTCATCCTATCCAAGACTAGGCGGTACACATTGAGAGCTACAGGTTGTACAGAATGGACAGAGTACAGAGGAAAGGGAGTGGGGTTGCTCTCTATGTAAAGGAGCATTATACATCTACCCTAATCAAAATGGGATCAGAGGAGGAGAAAATTGAGGTATTGTTGGTTAAGATACATGAAGGTCAGGGGGAAAGAGACTTGGTGCTGAGGGTCTGCTACAGACCATCACACCAAGAGAAAAAGCTAGACTTGAAATTCTTGAGGCAACTCTCAGAGGCTGTACAGCCTAGGAATGTGGTTGTCATGGGGGACCTGAACTACCCTGACATCTGCTGGGAGGAGCAGTCAGCCAAATCCAACTGCTCACATAGGTCCTTAACCTGTGTGCAGGACTTTCACCTAACAGAGGAGGTATACTGTCCCACTAGGGGGAATGCTTTACTGGACTTGGTGTTGGTTAGAAGGGAGGACCTGGTAGGGGAGCTACAGATTCATGGTCATTTGGGGAAAGTGACCATCAATCAATCGAATTTACCATACAGTGCAGGGGGAGTAAAATAACTAATAGGGTGGAAGTGCTTGACTTTAGGAAGGCTAATTTCAGTGTGCTTAGGAGTCATGTCAATGACACACTGCAGGATAGGAGTATTGGCAAGATGGGAGTCCAGGAAGGGTGGTTGTTCCTAAAGGAAGTAATCCTTCAGGTGCAGAGGGAGACAATCCCAGTACAAGGGAAAAGGGGGGAAAGGAGCCAAAAAACTTCCTCAGCTAAACAGGGAGATCCAGGGGAGCCTAAGGGTAAAAAAGGCATATAGGCAGTGGAAGCAGGGGGAAGCTACCAAGGAGGAGCATACCTACTTGGCCTGCACTTGCAGGGAGGCAGTTAGAAAAGCCAAAGCAACTACAAAGCCGTGGCTGGAAATACAAATTAAAGACAACAAAGGTCTTTTTTTTAGGTATGTAGGGAGTAAAAGGAAGGCACAAGGCGGCACAGAACCCCTACTGAACAAGAAGGAGCAATTGCTGACAGACAGGGGGTCAAGACTAAGCTATTCAATGAGTTTTTTTCCTCAGTGTTCTTGAATGGGGGTCAAAATAGGTCTCCTAATGGGTTCTTAGATGGGCATCAGAGGGACACGCACCTACCAACTGTCGATGTTGACTTAGTGCAGAGTCACTTGGATGAACTGGATGTGTTCAAGTCAGCAGGCCCGGATGAGCTGCATATGAGAGTACTAAAGGAATTGGCCGGCGTTACAGCAAAACCACTGGTATGGCTGTTTGAGCATCCGTGGCACTTGGGTCAGGTCCCGGAGGACTGGAAAAGTACCAATGTGGTCCCTTTTTTCAAGAAGGGGAGGAAGGAGGATCCAAGTAATTATAGGCCAGTCAGTATCATCTCCATCCTTGGAATGGTTTTTGAAAAGATTATGAAGGATCATATTTGTGGGAATCCATCAGGAAAAATAATGCAGCAGGGAAACCAGCATGGATCCATAGCAGGTAGATCATGCCTGACCAATCTGGTTCCATGTTATGACACAAAATAGGGTCACAAAACGTTTAGACACAGGAGTAGAGGCAGATGACGTTTTCTTGGATTTTAGCAAGGCCTTCAATACAGTATCTCATCTCATTCTCATAAATAAATTAAGAGACTGTGACATAGATGCTTACATGGTCCAGTGAGTAGCAAATTGGCTTAGCGGTCACAACCAGAGAATGGTAGTAGACAGGTCTGTATCAACCTGGAAAAATGTGGGTAGTGGGGTCCTGCAGGGCTTGGTCCTTGGACCTATACTCTTCAATATCTTCATCAGTAACTTGGATGTGGGTGTGAAGTGTACTCTGTCCAAGTTTGAGGATGATACTAAATTGTGGGGTGAAGTGCACGCTCCGGAGGGTAGGGAACGATTGTAGGCAGACCTGGACAGGTTAGAAAAGTGGTCAGTACACAATAGGATGAAGTACAACAAGGAAAAATACAGAGTGCTGCACCTAGGGGGCAAAAATATCCAGCACACCTACCAGCTGGGAAGTGACTCTCTCAGCAGCACAGGAGCAGAAAGGAATCTTGAAGTCATAGTGGACTCCAAAATGAACATGAATCATCAGTGTGATAAAATCATCAGCAAAGCTACCCGCGTTTTATCATGCATCAGCAGATGTATGACAAATAGCTCCAAGGAGGTGATACTTCCCCTCTATGTGGCATTGGTCAGACCACAGTTTGAATACTACATCCAGTTTTGGGTGCCTTTTTTCAAGAAGGATGTTGATAGACTTGAGAGGGTCCAGAGGACGGCCACTCGTATGGTTAGGGGTTTACAGGACAAGCCCTATAAGGAAAGACTGAGGGACCTGGACCTCTTCAACCTCTGCAAGAGAAGGCTGAGAAGTGATCTTGTAGTCTCCTACAAATTCATAAGGGGGATGCAGCAAGGGATTGGAGATGCTCTGGTCACCAGGGCTCTTCTTGAGGTAACAGGGAACAATGGTCACAAACTGACAGACAACAGATTTAGGCTAGATATCAGGAAAAACTTCTTCATGGTAAGGGTGGCCAAAATTTGGAATGGGCTTCCAAGGGAGGTGGTGCTCTCCCCTACCTTGGGGATCTTTAAGAGAAGGCTGTATAGGCATCTGGCTGGGGTCATCTGACCCCAGCACTCTTTCCTGCCCAGAGCTGGAGGTCAGACTTGATGATCTGTTGAGGTCCCTTCTGACCCTACTATCTATGAATCTACAAATGATGGCAATAAGTAGGATGGAATGGCACCTCTGCTAGTAGAACGCCAGACGGGGGACAATGAGTAATAATACATGAAACCTGCAGTATCATTAAGGGAACGCTGAAAAGTACATGGAGACTGTTAGAATGGGAAAAAGAGAGTATTATTTTATACCATTCTTGTGACTGCACCTATAGAAAGTGCAGAACTGATTAAGATGGAGCATAGTCCCTATAAATATACAGTTGGCATCCCACCTTAACTGTATTTTGCTTTTGAGCAGAACCAATACGAGTGCCATATGTACTAAATTATGTGGAATCATTTACTCAGCTTATCGTAACTGGTTTTTAAATCCTTACTCCATTTCTGGGGCTTTGACATTTCAACTATGTCCTTTTTCTCATAGCAATATAGGGCTATTGAATAGACTTCACCCTGCTGTAAAGGAAATCTGCAGCAGGACAAGTGAGATTTTAAGCTATCTGGTCATAGAATTATCTGTGTGCTTTCTATTTATGCATACAAGATGTATTTCATGTTTTGTAAGATATACATTTTCCTGAGTGTTCATTTCTTCCGATTGTAAATCCCCATGTGCAAGCAAGCTTTGTGACAAACAGCAGAACTAATGTATCATACATCTATGACACTCCCTTTTTTCAAATCCCTGAGCAACATGAGACAGCCATTTAAAAAAAAAAAAATCAATCGCCACAGAAATATTTTTCCCTCATCTTGGAATTTTCTTCCAAAACCTACACTTGTCTAGAGTCTAAGGTAGACAAGATTCAGCCCTAGACTAGCAACAGATCCTTTTTATTCAAAAATATCAGTCTAGTAAGGCATGACTACTAAATGTGGGACTAGAAGTTGGAATTTTGAAAAAGGAGATCTCCAGAACTCTAGTCTAGCCAGCAGTATAGCACGTAGAGTATAGCATGTAAGGAGTTACCATTTATAGGTTCTCAGAGCACTTTACTTTACCATTGGAATTAAAGCAACTAAGCCATCTGTTATATAGGCAAAGATTTAACACACGGCCTAAATACTATTTTATAATTCGGAAACATATTTTTTCTTTTAAAAATGCCATATGTAGTGCAATATATACTATACACACAGCGTAGTAAAAAGGTTTCATTGGCAATAGTTTGATAACCTCAACAGAACCTTTGCACCACATGTTACCACCAGGTATTCATGCCCACTCTCTCTCTCTCTGCACATCATAGTGTATAAATTCCATAATCGTAAGTGATTAGTGTGCACAGAAAGCAAGTGGGGACCCATGGTGACTTGTTTGATTTGACAGGAGTAGATCTGTATAATGTACATGCTATGGAGCAGACCCAGCCAAGGAAAACAGTCTAAAAGAAAGATGTCCTTCTATCTCATTAACATGTAAGTTGCTTGTTTCTCATACCATTCAATGTCAAATGGGTTAAAAAGTTACACTGATTTACCACTGTGTTTTGTTCATACAGTCACAGAAACGTAGGGCTGGAAGGGACCTCCAGAGTGATCCCCTGTCTAAGCCAGGATCATCCCTATCCAAACCATCCTATACAAGCCATAATCTAAACTCTACATAAGACTACCATCAACGCTGACTCAAAACAAACCTGACACCCTAACCTGCCACATGTAAAGTAACAGAACTATGGCAGTCTATGTCTTGCTTCTATTAAAGGTTGTCAATATATGGTCAAGAGATCCTAGTTAGAAGACCATACCACCCCTCACCCCCAACTACAGAGGAAAGGAAAAAAAAACACATTCCATACCAATCTGACCTTCCCCAAATGTGGCAATTGGTCTGATCCTGAGCGTGTGGACAAGATTCTGTAACCAGGAACCTCTGGCTTTTGTTCCAGCAGAAGCACAGGCACACCCCAGTCAAAAATCCTCAGCCTTCACTGAAGTCAACACCCAATGCCTCTGAAGGAGGCTTAAAAATATTCTGACGTGTAGCAGAAAGGGGGATGAGGGGCGGGCAACCAGCGAAGCCCAGAAGCATGAGAAATACCCATGGAAGAACATAGGCATAGATAGATACGCCTAGATGTTCTGTGACTAGCAGCTGTCCAGCCTCTTCTTGAACACCCCCTGTGATGGGTCCATAACTTCCCTGGGCAGTCTATTCCACTGCCTCAATATTCTCACAGGGCAGAAGTTTGTTTCAGATATCCAATCTAAACTTACTTTGCTGCAACCTCAGGCTATTGGTTTATGCCCTCCTCTCTGTAGCAAGACAGAAAAGTTGCTTTCTCTCATCTTCAAATACTTGAAGGGTTGCCATGGAGATTGCCATCATGTCCCCTCCCAAGTGCCTTTTCCACAAGCTAAACATGTCTAGCTCCTTCAGCCTCTCCTCATATAACCTACTGTCCAAGCCCTTGACCATCATTGTTGCACACCTCTGGACCTAAGTTCTCCACATCATTTTCAAAATATGGAGCCCAGAACAGCACACAGTACTCCAGATGAGACCTAGCCAGTGCTGAACAGAGGCACTATCGCCCCCTGTGTCGTTCACCTAATGCTTCTATTGATGCACCCCAAAATCAAATTCACCTTCTTTGCAACTGCACAACACTGCAGACTCAGAGTCTGTGATAAAACTCCCAAATCCTTTTCCACAGCACTGCCATCCAACCAGGTGTCACCCACTATATGTGTGTTTTTAATTACTCTTTCTGAGGTTTAGAACCATTCACTTGTCCGCATTGTACTTCATCCCGTTAGCTCTAGCCCAGCTTTCAGAGATCCTTCTGAATTACACTCCTATCCTCCACAGTGTTCACAATCACATTCAGATGAGTTTCATATCATCTGCAAACTTGCTCAAGAAGCATTCTATGCCAGCATCCAAATAATTAATAAACGCCTTGAACAGCACCAAGCCCAGGACAGACCCCTACAGGGTCCCATTCTGACCTAGACCTGTGAATAATTACCTTTTGCCTGTGGCTCTTGGTTAGTTACCTATCCATTTTATGGTAGTTTTTTCCCCACCTACATTTCTCCAATTTACTTATGAGACCTTATCAAAACTCCTGGTGAAGTCCACATATGCTATGTCCACTGCATTCCATTTATCCACCCAAGTATTTACTCTTGTCAAAGAGGGAGATCAAGTTTGTTTGGCACAGTTTGTGTTTTATAAATTCATTCTGGCTACTTTTGATCAGCCTTTTCTCCTCCAGATGTTTGCAAATGGCTTTCCTTAGGATATGCTCCAGTAACTTCTCAGGTGCCAAGGTGAGACTAACTGGTCTGTAGTCTCCTGGGTCTTCCTTTTTGCCTTTTTAAAGAGAGCCACTACATTGGCCCTTTCCAGTCTTCTGGTACCTGGCCCATCTCCCATAACTTCATGAAGATCATTCCCAAGTGCTTCAAGATCTCCTTGCCAGTTTCTGCAGAGATGAAGTTCATCTGGCCCTGCTGACTTTAATTTATTCATACCCCAGTACAATTTTGCTATAAAAAGCTGCGTGAACTGTACAGTGGATGAACTGCAGTATTTGGCTCAGAAATTTACTCAAGAATTTACTCCAAATATAACCCTACCTTTTCTATTAGCTGCACTGGCCCATGTTTTGAACTACTGGAATTTTTAGCCTGCTAAATGTCCATCAGTCCTCCAACCTACAGTTTCCCCTATAATAGAAAAGGCTAAACCAGCCAGTCAGTGAGTGCATCTACATGTGCGCTTTACTTCAGAGCTGACTAATTATCTCCATAGTAAAGCATCACCATCTCCACATGCTCCCATATTAGGACACAGTCAGTGAATTAACTCTGCTGTAGAATAGGACAACTATTTGTCCCCATGTGTAGATGGTGACCAGGGCTGGCTAGGGCACAAGTGTGTTACAGTTTGTGGACTGCCTGCTGGTTAGCCCCACAACGTAGCATCCTTGTGCCCCAGCCAGTCCCTTCACAGCACGCTGAACCAAGGCAGAGCACACCCTGGGCTGGCAGGCTGAACTTCAAGGACCCCTGCCAGGCCAGGGCTGCTCCACCCCGACTCAATATGCTGTGGTCCCAGGTACACATATAAATGCTGTGTCCAGGAGCAATAAAATCCAGCACAAACTGTACCAGAGTTTATTGTGCCACATTAATATCGCATGTAGACACAGCCACTGTGTTTTAAATTTAGTAGCACTCTATAATTTTTTTTCCAACTACAAAACCTGTCATTTCAGAGAGAAGGCAGAACCTTGCATCCCTAGACTTTCCAAAGAGTGTTGCGGAGTCTGGAGAAGTCCAGAGTAGGCCAAAAATTACAAAGGAGCAGCAGATGGGGCTTACAGAACTGCTTAGGGGCTTTATCCACCATGTCCCTCTAGGACAACTATCATGAGGCACATAAGGCCCCATCTGAAGGAAGAAGTGGTTTGTCTAATGATTCCAAATTTCAATAAAAGTTCACTTTCGTCTGTTCTCTTACTGGGTCACAAAATGTTGGCCTGTTAACAATTCTACAGAAACAGTTAGAGTCTATTGTTTCAAAACAACCAACTGCGCTCTGAAAAAAGGAACTATAAAAAAAACTTGAACATACATTCATATAAATGGACAAGTCAAGTTTAGGGATGGATCTGTACCATGGGATTTGGAAGCAGATTTGGATTTAATGTATTCTTCTGTAAAATCACCTGCAGTTATGGCAGGCAGTCTATGTTTTCAAGCTTCAGCCGGCATTCTGTTTTCAGTGCTGCAGCTATTATTAATTTCTTAATCAGAGCCAGTTAGCCTTGATTGGGGGAGAAGGAGACCTTTGGACCCAGAGAACAGATCAAAAGAACTTCAGCAGCCCCCAGTCTGTCAATATTAGTGCTATGCACGCACATAAGCTTCACATACTAAAAACCCTTTGGAAACTTTTATGTCATTTTTTGTGCACCTGCACCTCAGCCAGAATCCTTAAAAACACAATGTTCCATGTGTACTTTCTTTCTGGCAAAATAGCAAAAACAATTAATCACCTGCAAAATATCAATTAAGGAAAAAACAACACAGCTGAGTTTTAGGAACATTAACAATGCCTCTGGAAGGTGAAACTGTAAAAACCTAATATTTCTTTCTCAGTCTTGTAAGCTAAAAATGTCAAAAATGGAGAGAGGCCAAAACGAAAACTGTAGATCAAGCTCTTGTGTACCCTGCAGCCCAAACCAGCTTCCGACTACAGGGGGAC
The DNA here is from genome assembly GCA_030014935.1 of Caiman crocodilus. Classification (NCBI taxonomy): domain Eukaryota; kingdom Metazoa; phylum Chordata; order Crocodylia; family Alligatoridae; genus Caiman; species Caiman crocodilus. The sequence continues at coordinate 61,593,470 of JAGPOW010003395.1, forward strand.
TTTCTTTTCCTGGCATAGGAAAAAAAAAGTGCTTTATGTCATGATTTTTAGGAGCAAGTGTACCAAGTTAAGCATGCTCAGGCAAAAGCAGAGCCAGAGATTTCAACTTTGCACACAGTGCTGTCAGACTGTGTTGCACCTGAGTACTAACACAGCTGGTCTATTAGGAGAATTTCCTAGGATCCAGTCTGCTGAGGTGTCTGTAATGCCCATTCTGACATGTTTGACTTATCTACCTGTTCGTTTTTATCTCCATGACATACTTAGTATTTCAAATATTTTTCCCGTCTATAGTTCTTTAATATACCATGTGTATATTGATAAACCACGCATGTCCCTCTTTGGAGCAGGGGCTCTCTCTTATTATGTATATAAATTATGCCTATGGGCAGATCTAGGATTTTGAAAAGGGAGTTGCAGATTATGTGACGCATCATCACATAACACAAACACACATTTTTCTTCGGGTAAAAAAGAAACCAGGAGCTTTCCCATTAAGTCTAGGGCTATATTATTCAATTTAAATGAAAGCAAATTATATATAACTTTATTGGAATGTGCATTAATTTGCCATATCATATATTATGTGTATAAACAAACTAGGCAAGAATCAAAATACGTTTTTTTTAGTCCTGTTGTCATTAGAATTAAATGTACATCTCTTTGAGATTGATTAAACAAAATCTAGACTTTTCGATCATCTTCAAAGTGCATCTAGTACCTCACTGAAAATTATTTCCACCTGAGTTCACCTGAGTTAATGTTTTTAGCTAGAGCTGAAAACCACCTACAGGGTTGTGAAAAAGAAGTTACATTACCAGGAACCATGACACTGAGTGGTGTCCCACGCTGCTGCCTGAAGAGAAATGCTGCTGCTAAAGCCAGTCAAGTTGGTTTAAAATTTGCATTTACCAGAAATCAAAGGATGGTCCAACTGAACCACTTCACCCTGCCTCAGTCTGCCCCTAGCTGAGCCTATGGCAGTGGGGTTATTTTAGCTGAGACCCCAGGCACTACTGTAATACAAACAAAAAGATTGTATAGTAAGGACAATATAAGAAAGACAATAATAGTAATATTATATAACAAACAATCATTTTTAATTAACCTAGAGGAGCCATATTCATCTTTGAGGAAATAATTCTGAATGCCTCCAAAACAGTACTTGATGGAACATTGAGGCCCTTAATCAGAGCAGTTATTAGACCCTTAATTACAGAGCAGTCATGAAGAATCTGTGAAACTTACTGAAAATGATGACAAGATGAAGTATGAAAAAGATGGAGATGAAAATATGGAAATAAGGCTCAAGTGATTAAAAAAATATTAGAAGAGAGACTTATCAAGTAATAACCTCCAATTATTAATGAAACATAGAAGTTAGGCCATTGTTACTATACAATGTCTAATGCTTCATTTTATGCCTGAAGAGTCTAAAGCTGGATAGAAAATTATACTCAGTAAATTAAGTGTTTTAACCATTGGCATTCAATATTGATATTCAGTCAAGTAGAGGCAGGCCTGCACCCACAATCTTGATTTGCATCAGCTACCAGTAGTTTATTCTCAATCCCTTTTATGGTCTCTCTTTCTCTCAAACACACACACATACCTCAAGCAGTACTCAAAGCAATACGAATGAACACCATCTGCTGCTTAAACTCAAAAACAAAGCCCTGATTCGTAGTATCAATAAAGCTAAGCTTACTGCAGGGCATGGAGGATGTTGCTCCCTAGTTCAAGAGCCAGCTAAGAATCAGTCCTGTCCCACACATACATTACAGCAGCCTAAGATAAATTGTGACTAAGCTCTATTTTTTTCCATAAAACAAATACTCCTAGCCAGTAAAGTTCTTAGCCTTCTCTAACATCATGCATAAGCAAAAAATAAAGTGTTTTCCAGTCAAAGCTGGTTTTGAGTTATAGGCAATGGAAAAGCCTTCAAAACCACAAATGTGTGTGCATTCCTATTACAGGTTATAGTTGCAAATGGCACAAATACCTTTAACCATATCTGGTAACAAACAGAAAATGAAGCCCACAAGCTACAAGCTCTAGAAATCAATCTTTATATGGGTTAGCCCCAGAGGTGCTAGAAGGTAGACTTACCAGTCTGCTTAGCACTATAAAGTGATCAACATTCTAACATGTAGGTCAACCACTTTTTAAAAGTACTCGTGAAGAGTGGACACAGGTCCAGATTCATTCCATGGTGGCAGAACA
>JAGPOW010003395.1:61596094-61620453 GCA_030014935.1 Caiman crocodilus
TCCCTAATGGAAGGAAAGCCCCAAATGGCATAGAGTCAGTTGTGAATTGGGTGACCACCCATCACTAATTGACATGACCATCAAGTCCCAGTCCCAGGCTGCATGACTCCAGGACAGAATTTGTCCCAGATTCACAATATCATGCAGGAACACAAGTTTCCCCTTGCAGGCTGGCAGCACTCCAGCCTGCAAGGGGCTGCTGAGAGCAGGGTGCAGGGGGCACCATGTAGATGTGTGCGCCCATACACATGCTTGTGGCCAAAAAACAACCAGACAGTGTAAAGAGCAGCGCCCTGCAGGTAAGTCTATGGGAGGTAAGGGGTGACACATGTCAGCAGCTCCAGCTCTGGCAACAGGAAAGGCAAAGGCAGAGCAGGAGTAGTGGGCCACCATGTAGGAGCACATATGTGTGGGGCAGTTTCACTGCTTTGGGAAGGGAGTTGTCACCACCTTTTTTTGCCACAAAAAATCAGTGTTTAAATGGCTGCTCAACACTCATGCTCTAGTTATAGCTCCTGCACTGTCACTACCCAGGGTGCAGCACTGTCCAGTTATGCCCTTCTTCAATTACCCCACACCAACTTCACAGATACAGAAAGCCTGAAGAGTTTAAGGATGAGCCACTCTGCACCTTACAGCCTATCAAGCACCTACTGTATTTGATAACACATAATGCCATGCACACTTTGTATAAGGAGTATAAGCAAGACCTCTGGTCAAGTAAGTTTTTGATGGAAGCCCAGATCATCAAAACACATTTCAGTGACTAATCCCAATTTAACTGCCTAACTCCCACTGAAATCAATATAATGCTTAAATAGGAGATACAAAAGAAGTGTTCACACAATAATCCAGCACACTTCAAGAAAGTAGCATGTGCTGACCTGGAGGCCTAAATAACATTAAAGATCTGGGCTTGTATAATAAATGCATGGTAGAGCTACTGATAAAATGGGAAGAAATTGTTTTAAAAGTTCATGGAAAACTCAATTATTTTTAACAAACAAACAATCTCAAAATTGAAACGTTTCCTTCTTGCCCTAGTACAGGTATTTGCTGAAATCTCTTCTCAGGAAGATGTACAAGAATCTTTTACTAAAAAAGGAGGAATAACTATGATACTGATATATTTTTAATATCTCCAATTTAGCAGTTCTCTGCAAAAATAAATGAGATGGGTAAAATAACTGTTTATGGAAGCTTATGGGACACAGAGCCCTTCTGTGAGTTAATAGCCATGATTAGCTTGTGGTCAGAAACTTTCCTTGTGTTAATCCACCATAGCTAGCTTCATATTTCTAGTGCCAATTGAGACCAAGTCTTGTACTATGCTGGGATTCTAATATGTGACCCCTTTGACTTCAATGGGAATTGAGAACACTCATGAGTCTCTAGACCAGCACATGCAACTTCCTTGAAGTATGCTGGATTACCATGTGAAAATTACTAATTATAGAGCTATCTCCACTGAATGGAGCTCTAACTCTTTTGAATGAATCAAGTGTATTTAGCAGTAAAAAAATAAATAAATAAGTAAATAATGAAACATTTTCAGGCGGGAAGCACTCACTCTCATTCCCTGTTTCTGCCAGATTAACAGCAGGCATCGCTTTCCAGTGTATGCTACCAAAGAAGCAGTGGCAGCAGCAACAGAAATGCTTGTTCTACAAAGAACCACTTGTTTCATTGACTTCTCACAGTATCTGTCAAGTACATAAACTTGACATCTGTCTAGTGTACACCCCTTTTGTACTATATTTGCTGCAGCTGCACGTACACATTAAAGAGTGCTGTTCCCAAAACTTCAGTCACATAATAGTGTTAATTATTTTTCCTATATTTCCTGTGCAAAGAACCCTCCCTGCCCTAAAGCATTCAAGTCCTCAACAGAAATTTTTGAGTTTGCACCACTGAAATTATTCACCTTTCAACTGAGCCTGGATGAATGTGGTCCCCTTGAGTTGAACCTTGCAATCTTTGGGCAGTCAGACTTCTCACTTCCAATGAAAAGATAGATATAATTCTACAAGAGAAAAAAGAAAATTGGTGCTATTAAAGGAATGATATCAGGTAAAATTTGGCCCAAAATGTAGGTCTTAAATAAATATACTTTGCCAACACCTAAAACCAGTAAACATGTTTCTAAGGAATTGTCCCTGCCCCAACAACCAATAGAAAAAAAAACTTGGTTCACTTTCAAATAAAAAGATAAATAAATCCACTGTAATGCTTACAAATCCAATATTAGAGACAGTAAGCCCTGTTAGTCTGAAGATAGGCAGCAGGCAGGGCAAGTTGGCACCTTATATAGGCTACATAAGACTCTCAGACTAATTAGCATTGTTTGGTCCCCACATATCAAATAAACCTAAAAAGTTGAATTATCTTGGAACTAACTGTAAAACAAAAGTGAAAACATTTATTTCAGTCTTAGTCTCTAACTTAAGAAGTAAACAAGAAGTAAACAAATAAAGGAGTAAATTATATTTATTTTTTTTCCATTTTAATAATCTATAGTGGTATTTTTAAGATGAGAAAGTTTGTTTTTTCCTAAATATAAGATGTGACTGGACTTTCCACTGCCTTAGTATTTGGCATCCTCACTTATATCAGTATGTACTGAGAGTAAAAGGAGTTTAAATACTTCAAAATCAGAATATTACTGTGAACAAGAACCCAAACTACTTATTCAAGTCAAATAACAGCCCTTCTTGAAAGAACGCTAACAGTGTACGGCAAAGGAAAATCTGTCCCAGCCTTATGCTAGTTCAAATGTATGAATTTTTAATTAAAATATTTAAATTATTATCCTCCCTGAGTTTCCCTTTGGTTCTAGATTATTGTCACTACTTACTTAATACAACCCAAATTTAAATAAAATGGATTATAAACCATTGTTAAATAAAACTAGTTACCCAGGGTAGATGTAATCCAGGTGAGATAGTATTAACACTATGGAAATAGTTCTTCAGCAGTGACAGGTGATACATGTAGATGAGAGACATGCAGCAGATACTTATATGATGCATTGCTTTTGTGGTGGTGGTTATTCAAGGTGACTTTTGATTTTTCTGTCTTTTTTTTCCTGTGATAGATTAGAATAGTATTATCCTTGAGCTATCTTTCACAAGTGATAAGTGAAACTCATTTAGCGTTTCTCCCTTGTATCAAAGGTCCATAATTATCTCAAGGCAACAGCATAATTAAGGTTGTAGAGGTACAAATTCTTATGTCCACGCCTAATCTAACACAAAGAAGTAACCCCACTCCTTCAGCGGGATTACTTACATTCATAAAGTTACTCAGATATCTGTATTTTTAGAATCCACTAAGTGTGTATCATTATAAATCCAATTTTGATATGCCTCTACTATTCTCAAAATAATTGCCAGAGAGAAACTTATTCCTAAAAATTTGAAATTAAATCAGCAGTTATGGAAAATCCGAGAGCTTGAAAAAAATGAGGTTTTCCACTTTCTGAAAGTCTTCTAACATACCGAAACACTGTAGCTCAAAATAGCTTTTCTATTAACTCTAAATTTGTTTTCCTTATATGTCCTCAATTATGAGTATTTTGGGGAAACTCCCATTACTACTACTGTAGTTATTTTCTAGGGACTTGCGACTGTCTCAACAATCCATGCTTTCTGTAGAGTTTGTAGCATCCATTATAGCCAACTTAAAGGACTTTTAGAAGCTCTCATAGAATTCACAGAATTTACAATCCAGAGCTGAGCCAGCCAAGCTACAGAAATTTATGAAACCCACTGCAGAAGATTTGGTGCAGGTGTGCAAGTAGAAAACACAGATGAGTAGCTGTCTTCCAGGATGTAAATCAGACATATCAATATTTAAATTTTACAGCTTTATCAGAAAACAAGACAATCCCATAAAGCACACATGCACACTATGAAGTTTGCCAAGGGAGCGGATTTTTGGCTTCCATTTTATATAAACAAAATCCAGAGGTTAATTCTATTTTTATGGGAACCACCCATATTCAGATGGGTTAGGGGAAAGATCTTGTACACACAAAATTATTTAAGAAAAAGAACTAACTTGGAACACTGCAATTATAAGAAATAAACTAAAGAGTAGTGGTTTGTGTGTTAGTCTGAATCCAGGCAGAAGGCAGGCCAGGATGATAACTTAGATACTGACAACTTAGTCTCCAAGGCCACATCCAGACCATTGCAGATATTTGGTTCCCCAGAGACAACTAACAGCAGTGCACCTTGGATATCCAGGGGTCAAAAAAAAAACATGGAAAAAAAAATGGAGCAGTGCACGCACAGGCAGTGTACTCTTGCAGCATGGAGAACACTTCACTGTGCTGTATGTTGCACTACAGACGTGTTTGCGGCACCACATACCTCATGGCCACACTTGTCTGGACATGACTCAACGATTCCTGTACATGAGTTGTAACTACAGAATGTCAAAGCAGACTCGATTAATTGAATTTGCTGGAGCTTGGTAATTGGTGAGCTCCAGCAGATTTTCTAGTGTCATGTGTATCAGCATCCCTGCACTGAAAAATGGCAGCAGGTACAGCTCATTCAATGAACTTTAGTTAAAGTGCCCCTGCCATTATTTTTCAGTGGGGTTGCTGATACATGTGATGCTGCAGGCACTTTAATTAGCTCAGCTCTCGGAGCCACTCTGATTCAAGCCCACTCCCACCGCATCTCCTGGAGCTCATCTATAAACACCCCAAGGGTGGCTGTACATGAGCTGGGAGCCTGCTCCAATGCACTGTAATTATAGCATGTTGGAGCAGACTCGATTAATTCAGCCTGCTGGATCACAGTAATTACTGTTCTCCAGCCAGCCTCCACATCTCACATATCAGCATCTCCACACTTCAAAATGGCAGTGGAGGTGTTTTAACTAAAGCTTATTTGAAGAGCTTTAGATAAAGTCTCCCTGCCACCATTTTAAAGCGCAGGGGCACTGATACACAAGACGTGCCAGGTGCTATAATTACAGCAACTCTCAGAACCGCTCTAATTAAAGCCTGCCCACCCCCCCACACACACACAACATGTGTAAAAATACCACAAAGTTCCTAATAGATAATTGAACGTAAGACATGATTAACTATTAATCACGTCTTAAGTAATGATCTGGCCATACGTTCAATAGACTAATGGCATTATAAAATGAGGAATAAGCCACAAAGCTATTACACAAAATAAGTGTAATAACTTTGTGGCTGGTTCTCATCATACCTTTAATTGAACAGATGACCAATGCCTAGTCTCTGGAGCACAAGTGCCTTTCAAGATTCCCACGTGCTCCAGAGGTTGGATGGCCCCTCATCTGATCAAGGCTCCCAGCTGGTGAGCACACCATATGCTCCTGCAGCTGGGAAGCCCTGTCAGATGATATAGCAAATGTGGATCTACAAGCCATTTCCCATATCTGATATATACAGGCCACAGACTAAAATATTTTAAAATTTTCTAACTGAAAATCATCTCAAGTCCTCTTAGGTGTCACTTTTTTCTTAAGCAATTCTTATCTCAGATCTGCCATCCATTCTGTGTCAGACAACAAAATCTGTCTTCCAAATTATGTCTGTAATGTAAGAAATAATTGATAACATTCAAGATACCTGGTACAGATAAGATGCTCCATCAACAGAGACCTTTTTTTTTAATCTATGTTACTCCCTTAAATTAGATTTGCTTGTACCCAGGTGAAGCTTTAGAGGCAAAGACTTGCATATACCCAACAGCCAGTGTGTTGTCAGAATCTTCATGTAGAAGCCCTGTGGCCACTACTGTCCTAGTCTGTCCTTTTTATCTCACATATTACCCTCAAAAGATTTTGTTTGAGAAAAATAATATCAGCAATGTGATCCGTTAAAAACCTTCTTTCTTCATTTGGTTTCCTGGTCCTCAAGATGTTTGTTTTATAATTTACCATGTGTTTTATTGTAAGGTACCCTAAGCCTTTTTGGTGATGGGAAAGAGGTAGGATATACACTTAATAAATAAAAACAAAAGAAGCATTTCCGTTTTGTTGGGGGGGATGTCATCACAACATTGTAAATAAGAAAAGATTTTTCCTTAACAAGAAAATTTATATTTTCAACCTTAATTGTCATTTAATAGTTTGGAAGTAATATAAGTTTTGGAAAACACCAATCAAGTGATTTTGTTGCCATTTGTTTTATTATATAGATTGTCATCTCTATTTACAAATCAATGTCTTTTTTCCCTTAGTTTAAAAATTAGAGCAGAAGTTGCCTGCCTGGAGCACTTTCAAGAAACTACATAACCCTTCCAGTCACACTAACTTTGTTAAATAGAAGTATACAATTAGAAACTGTCCTGTGCATACATTATAGTATATCCACAAATGTAGCCTCCTGTTTGTTACATCAGAAAAATCTGGCTTTAGTATTGAAATGTCATATTTAGTGCTGCTACTATCCTTCCCAGAAACCCCTGTATATACTTCTTGTGCACTTAGTATTATTGCTCTCATCTGCTTCCCAAAATGGCTTTGGGACATTTCATCCTCAAAATGTTGCCATTAATATAATAAATTGATCTTTTCGCTTCATAGGGTGTTTTTCTATTTAAAATTCTACTATCTTTTACTCTCTGTGGTGCAAATGTATCCAGCAAGAAGGTTAGACATTATTCATTTCTTTCAGTTCTCTTCAAAAGAATATTGAAGCCTAGAGAAACCACCCTGTAAACATGGAATCTATATCACAGTACCTCAAATTAGCTAAAAATCACTGGAAGAAGTTAAGGACAAGGTATGACAAACATGTACTTAGAAAATAATAATGTCTATGCATTGTATCCCCCAACATGTTGATGGTACATATTACTAACAAAATGGAAAAATAAAGCATAAGTGTCTGCTATTCATTTTTATATAGCATTTTGGGAACTTTGGGATAGCTTTAAATGAAAATATCCAGTTCAAAGGGCATATCTTAATACCTTGTTCAGTACATTCAAAGAAATATATTTTAGAAAGACAATAATTCTAAGCACCTATACACATACACCACATTGACACATCAGTGGTCTGTCCACATCAAGATTTCAGAAGAATTATAAAAGCAATCTGTCAAGAGTATTTCAAATGCAGAATTCAGAAAACACAGATTTTTCATTCACAAGCTGGCCAAGAGCCAGCTTACAAGATATATCAAGAGGCACCATTTAACAAGCTAACAGTCAACATAACATGGCTATTAGGACTGTGCAAAGCTTCAGTAGCTGATTCAATTCAGAGGAGATTCGGCCCAATTTGAGGACTAAACCTCCAAATCTGAATCAAATCGGGAGACCAAGTAAAAGCTCTGAATAGATTCAAAGCATCCCGATCGATTCATAAAGCTTCAGAAATTATTAGACCACTTAAGAGATTCAGCCATAGACTAAACAGGCAGCTGACACAGCTGCCTCCAGCTGGTAAGTCTGTTGGGGTTTGAGGAGCAGGGAGAGAGAAGGGAGGGGAAGTGGTAGGGGAGGGAGGGATAGGGGCTGGGACAAGCTGCCCAGCCGGGGTGGGGGAGCGTGTTACTTGGGGAGGATGGCAGGGGGGCGCAGGATGTGGGCACAGCAGCACTGGGACTGGGTGTGGCAGCATTGGGAATCCAAATGTGGTGGAGGGGAATAGGTGTGGCTTACTCTAGGTGAAAGGGGGCAAGTGACAGCAAGGCATAGCCTCTGCTCCCAGTGCTGCCACACTCTCATCCTGCACCTCTCTGCACCAGCTGGCAAGCAATGGCAGGGCAGAGCCCCCACTCCCTTAGTTTTGATGCATGCATGGCAGTGCTGGGAGTGGGGACTATGCCATGCTGCCACCAGGAGTGAGCCACACTTGTACTATGCACTCTGGCCCACGCTAGCTGGGCAAGCAGCAGCAGGGCATAGCCCTTGCAGCTCCCCTCACTAGGACAGAGGCAGGCACAGCTGGAGGAGCTGTGAGAGAAGCCCCTCTGGCTGCCCTGCCCAGCCCCATCTCCCACATGGCAGCGCTCAGCCCTAGCGCCCCCCAGCTCCCAGGCAGTGCTTGGCACCCTGCCAAGCTGCATTGCACCTGCATTCTGGGGTAGATGCCATGCAGGAGCCAAGCAGGGGGGTGATCTGTGCTGCCCCCCACTGTGTGGGGGTCTCTGCCACAAGCACATAGAGGCCCCAATTTCCGCTCCTGCAGCTAATGAGTACAGGGTTGGGTATTTGTTTGTTTGTTTAAGTACCAGTACTAGGCTGGGGCCAGGTGGGGGATGGGGCTGAGCAGGGCAGCCATGAGGGTTTCTCCCATGGTTCCCCCCCACCGCCCAAGGAGAGGCAGGCACAGCCAGAGGAGCTGCAGGAGAACCTGCAGCCACCTGGCTATGCCTGCCTCTCCCCAGACAATCTGAATCACTGAATCTCTCCAAATCAGCACCCAATCTTCCAAAGCCAATTCAGCTGAATCAATTCAGGATAGTGATCCAAATCTCTGAATCGAATCACTGTCCTCCAAATTGATTGAATCCAAATCAAATACTTCCCTATTCACACAGGCCTAGTGGCTATGTAGATAGTGATTTCATAACAGAAACATTAACAGAGTAGAACAAATACAGAATTCCTCAGAATTTGCACAAGAAGAATTAAACCTAAAAAAGCAGACATGGTCTTCAATTCCCATTTACATTATGGTGAGCTGAAATTAATAATAGAAATATCTACATACATATCAAGACTTTTTTGCACTCTTTTTCACAAAAATACAATACAGCCTTAGTGCACCTGAGAATCAGACATTTAAATTAACTCAAGAACTTTCCCAAGACTCTCACCTAAGCACCATTTCCATTTACCTTGGCACTAGTTTACCCAAATAAAGACTTCAAGATTGTGCCAAATATATACAAAGTGAGGTAGCATAAGCTAGCAAAGGTCTCTGTAGCCTTAATCTATAAGAATAAAACTGGCAATATCTACCACTATTTTCTATCAACTGTTCTTTTTAGTACCTTTGGAATAAATGTTTTCTTCCCCACCCTCCACCCCCTAACATATGTGCCCTTGTCCTAAAACCCTTGAGGGTTACCCTCTGCCTTGGTAACAGAGAGTACTGAATGTGCATAAACAGGAAGAGTGTAGCTACCCCAAGGGTGTCACTACTGAGTTCTTGCCTGTAGAGGCTTCCTAGTATCTATGCCCTCCATCTTCTCCTCCCTTTCAGTATTCTTCCTGCCACATTTTGATATAGGTTCAGTAGAAGAGGCTGCCTGGAGGATGAGGTATGCTTTGAAGTGGGTCCTTGACTGATCTGGAGCTCCCTATCCCCATCCCACTTTTATTTTTGCTAAACCCCCTAGCTCAGGGCCCACTGTGCAGACCTGCCAGCTCCCAGCTCATTGTTGGTTATATTTCATGCTCCCAGGTTCCAGGATACATAATATGCCACATGTCATCTGCTAGGGGTCCTAGAAATCCTTTGGCTGCTCAGCTGAGCCTCAAGTTCAGGGTGTCCTCAGTCCTCCCTCTCTGTGGCCTCCACCTCCCCTTCAGCTACAGTTTGGCCCCCACAGAGGACAAAAATGAAAAGCACATGATGCCAGCATCTTCCCCAGAGCACAGCAGTGTCCTGCAGGTGTTCAGCTTACCCCTGGCTGATGGGTTCCAAAAAGAAAATAAACAAAACAAATGCATAGAGTACTTGGCTTGCTTTCTGTGCAGGTCCACTGACCTCCTTAGCTCAAGACTTCCTTCCAAGTCCTGCTGCCATTGCCAGGGCTTTAAATTTTGCAATTCTCCAGAAAGGTTCTGTCCATGGCAGCTCCCACAGCCAAACTGCCCCTCTCCAGCTTCACAAATGGGCTTATGCAACCTGCTCTGATTCACTGACCCTTCACTATTGCCTCCTGAATCATCAGGCTCTGTCTGTCCTAGACCCTGGGGCCATCTTGTTCACATCCTCAGCCTGTGCGCGAACTGTGACAACACCCAGAACCCAGTTAACCCAGACTACGTGATAAAGGTAAAGGGAAGGAATGGAGTACTCAGAGAGAGATAGAGTGGAACAGAAGAAGGGAGGAGGTGTGATGAAGCAGGGAGTGCCAATTTAGGGAACTAAATGGGAGAGGCTGTTCCCCCACTGGCAGGAATGAGGGTGAAGAAGATGGCTGCAGGAGAGGCCAGGGTAGCTATGAGAGAGATGAAAACTCTAAAAAACACCCAGCCTTCCTAGTAATAGGGTAGGGGGCCCATTACAGATGGGCAATGCTTTTTAGTCTCAGACTTGGTAGTAGTAAGCATATCACTCTGAGAAGGCCATGTTGTTTATTGTCAGGTGTCCAAGAAATCATTGTTCACTGAGTGAGGGTGGCCCTCCCTCAGCTGGAATACTAAGCTTTCTTCACTAACATTTATGTTGTTCCAAAACAAGGAATTTATATGCTCACATTGAAATCTACTTTCCCATATTCCTTTGCCAATTCTGCCCACATACAGGCTGCTGCTGCACAGCTATATATGTTGGACCTTCTGGATTAAAATATCAGTCAGCCAATATATCTACTTTATTACCATTGTACAAAATATCAGCAATGGGAAAACTGTAATGAACTTTCAAAAGTCTGAAACAGAATTCTTTGCAAGATCATGAAAGGAATAATTGCCTTTTCCCTTACTGAAGAAAGAGAACATCTCTTTTGTTCTTCAGAAAGTATGTCAGTTCTTTTTCCAAAGGTGTTTCATCTGTATGCATGCCAGCATGTACTTGTAAGTGCTAGAAAAGTGCAGGTGCTTGCTGTTGAGAATAGACATTTTAGAATCAATCATTCATAGGTACAAGGGTATTTGTGCACAGAAATCTGCATGCACACAAAAAAGGCAAGTGTGCAAGCCAGTAATATAGCCAACTGGGGCACTAGCCCCAGCTACCAACCTACAGTAGGTACCCTACATTTCTTCCACCTGCTGTGGCATGGTGCTCTGTGCTCCCTCCCCACCACCACATATGGCTTCACTTGCTATGAAGTGGTGAATTTTGCATTATATTCATGGTGGCAGGAATCAGTGTGGAAGGTAAGCAAGTGAATCATGGAAAATGAGGGTTGGAAGGGACCTCAGGAGGTCATCTAGTCCAACCCCCTGCTCCAAGCAGGACCATCCCCAGTACTCCAGCTCTCCCTATTCTCTCTCTCTTGACCCCTTACTTCAGCCTCCACTTGCCTCACCATATAATTAACTGCTTGTGGCAGTTAGAGGGGATAGGAATTGGTAGCAAACAGCCACAATAGGAAGCACAAGAACAAGAGAGCAGCCCTCATCACACAGCAGGGAGGGCTGGGGAAGAACTGAAATATTTCAAGCGCAGAGAAGCAGGGCAGAAAAGGCAGACAGTGACCCAGGGTGCATTCCATACTTATTTACAGTTCTGGCTTTGCAAGGGTTGTGCCACTGCTGGCCTGCTGAGCAACCCTTGCAAAGCCAGCAGGACAAGGCACTTAAGGGAGCCTACCCATGCCCCAGCCCTGGAACAACCAGTAACCAAGGCAAGGGCCATCAAGGGGACACTTGCCTGCCTGTATACAAATGCTAGAAGCTTGGGGAATAAACAGGAGGAACTTGTCCTCCTGCTTAATGCAAAAAATTACAATGTCATAGGGATAAAAGAGACCTGGTGGAACTCCACCCATGACTGGACCATGGGTATAAGTGGCTATACCCTGTATAGGAGAGACTGAGTAGACAAAAGGGGCAGAGGAGTAGCTCTCTATGTCAAGGAGAACTATGCGACCCTGCAAGCTGACATTGGCAATGAGGATGGCTGGAGAGCCTCTGGGTTAAAATCCATGGGGAACACGGCATAGGGGACACAATGGTGGGAGTCTACTACAGACCTCCCACGGAAAGTCAAGAGCTTAACCAGAAGTTCACCAGGGAATTGGCTGAGGCTGTATGGCTCCAGCTCCATGGTTGTCATGGGAGACTTCAACTACCCAGACATCTCATGGGGAGGGCGCTTCGCTAAATCTGAGCGGTCGCAAAGCTTCCTCTCCTGCGTGGATGACCTCTATCTGACACAAGCTGTCTACAGGCCAATAAGAGGTAAAGCACTGCTCAACCTGGTACTGGCAACCGGGGACAACCTAATCAGTGACCTAACAATCAAAGGGAAGCTGGGTGACAGTGATCACAAGCTGATCACTTTCACTATCTGCCATAAAGCTGGCAAGCTAGTCAGCAATACAGAAGTCCTTTACTTCTGGAAATCTGACTTTGACAAGCTCAGGAGGCTTGTCGGTGAGGCCCTGAGGGACCACGACCACAAGAGGAGGGGAGCTCAGGAACAGTGGCTGCTTCTTAAGGGAGTGATCCTTGATGCACAAGCTAATGCTATTCCATCTTGGAGGAAAGGCAACAAAAGGGCACAGCAGCCCCCTTGACTCTCCAGAGAACTAGTGGACCTCCTGCAGCTAAAAAGAAAGGCCTATAAAGGATGGAGGACGGAATCCACCACTAAGAAGGAATATTCCGCACTGGTCTGGTCCTGCAGGGAGCGAACCAGGAAAGCCAAGGCTGAGACGGAATTCCAACTAACTACAAGTATCAAGGACAATAAAAAGTCCTTATTTAGATATGTGGAGAGCCAGAGGAAAAGCAAGGGCAACATTGACCCCCTGCTAAACCAGATGGGACAACTGATGCCCAGGAAAAAGCCATCCTATAAAATGGCTACTTTGCGTTGGTCTTTCATCAGTCCCACAGGTTGTCCCTGCCCGCTACGGGACAGGGGGGCCTGGATGAGAGAGAGTCCCTGCCCTCCATCAATGCTGACCTCCTGAAGGTATACCTTGAGAGGCTGGACACCTTCAAGTCAGCTGGCCCTGACAATCTACACCCCAGGGTACTCAAGCAGCTGGCTAGGATCACAGCCCAACCCCTGGCATGGATCTTCAAGAACTCCTGGACTCTGGTGAAGTGCCCAAAGATTGGAAGAAGGCCAACGTGGTGCCTATCTTCAAGAAAGGGAGAAAACTAGATTCAGCAAACTACAGGCCAATCAGCCTGACCTCTATCCCAGGGAAGGTCTTAGAAAAGATTATTAAAGAAGCCACCTTTAATGGACTGGCCAACGGCAACATCTTGAGGGATAGCCAGCATGAGTTTGTTGCGGGTAGGTCTTGCTTGACCAATCTTATCTCCTTTTATGACCAGGTGACCTATCACCTGGACAAGCATGAGGAGATTGATGTCATAGATCCTGACTTCAAAAAACTCTTTGATCTGGTATCCCATGATCATCTCTTGGCAAAACTGGCCAACTGCGGCCTTGTGTCCACCATGATCCATTGGCTGGGGTATTGACTCTGTGGTCGGGACCAGAGGGTGGTGGTTGACGGAAGTCAATCATCATGGTGCCCTGTGACTACTGGGGTCCCCCAAGGCTCTGTCCTTGGCCCATATTGTTCAACATCTTCATTAATGATGTGGGCATTGGAGTCAGAAGCAGACTGGCCAAATTTGCTGATGATACCAAACTCTGGGATAAAGCATCCACACCTGAGGACAGGAAGGTGATTCAGGCTGACCTTGACAGGCTCAAGAAATAAGAGGATGAGAACCTGATGGTGTTTAACACCGAAAAATGTAAGTTTCGACACCTTGGGAGGAAAAACCTCTAGCATGTTTATAGACTCAGCAGTGCTACTTTGGTTAGCACTACAGATGAAAGAGATTTGTGGGTTATGATTGACCACAAGATGAATATGAGCCTTCAATGTGATGCTGCAGCCAGTAAAGCAAGCAAAACACTGGCTTGCATCCATAGATACTTCTCAAGCAAATCCCAGGATGTCATTCTCCCGTTGTACTCGGCCTTGGTGAGGCTGCAGCTGGAGTACTGTGTCCAGTTTTGGGCTCTTCAATTCAAAAAAGATGTGGAGAAGCTTGAGAGAATGCAGAGAAGAGCCATGCACCTGATCAGAGGTCAGGAAAACAGACCTTATGATGACAGGCTGAGAGCTATGGGACTCTTTAGCCTGGAAAAGTGCAGGCCCAGGAGTGATGTGGTGGCCACCTATAAGTTTATCAGGGGTATTCATCAGGATCTGGGGGAACATCTGTTCACCAGAGCACCCCAAGTGATGACAAGGTTGAATGGTTATAAACTCCAGCAAGACCGTTTCAAGCTGGACATAAGGAAGAATTTATTCACTGTCCAATCCCCCAAGGTCTGTAATAGCCTGCCACCAGAGGTAGTTCATGCACCTACATTGAACACCTTTGAGAGAACTTTGGACGTTTAACTTGCTGTGATCCTGTGACCCCAGCTGACTTCCTGTTCCTTGGGCAGAGGGCTAGACTCAATGAGCTTCTGAGGTCCCTTCCAGCCCTAATGTCTATGAAATCTAGGGAAAGCATTTATTGTTATGAGTAACTTTATTCATGTCAGCAGCCCCATTAACTTCAATTAAACTACTCAGGTGTGTAAAGTTACTCTTAGGCTTAGGCAACTGCCAGATCAGGTCAAATGAAAGCTGATTTGGAAACTGGTGCATTATGGCCAACCACATAACTGTCACAGAGGCAGAGAATAAATTGAAATATAAAGAGCTTAAAAACACTCCCACTTTCATGATGTTTTTGATAAATATCTTTTAAATACCCCTAAAAAGGGACAGGCCCCAGGGGGTGGAGTTGCACTTATATTTAACTCCTGCTCCGCCCAAACTTTAAACAAACTGGGGGGAGCAGTAGCTTTTGTATTTAATGCTCTCAGCATTGCCTAATTGGCTTCATGGTTCATTGTCACCGCTCTGATTCCTGCTAGTCTTTCTCCTCTCCACAGCTGTTAACAACCCTCTATCTTTGTTAATGGTTCTGATTCTCCACTATTCAAACTATTCTTTCTTCTGCAATTCTGCTGTCTGTTAGTCATTCTTGGTAATATCTATCTTCTATCTGTTTCACAGCTCTGCAGGCTGTTTTTAGTTGTACCTAAAACCTTAACTCAGGTGTGATAATATTAACACAAATGTGAATATTAGGCTGGACAGGCCTAACAGTAAAGTATTGGAAACACTATCAAGACTCTCCAGAAAGTTAGGCTTTTTGCTTTTTGGAGTTTTTTTTCAGCTGAATAAGAGTCATTTACGTAACTACAGTGATCACAGAACTGGTGATGCAATATCTTTTGACTAATACTATTTTGCCAAGTTTGTTATGGGGTTTTTTTTAAATTTATATATAATCTAGCAAATTAGTGCACATTCCAAACATTATATTTGTCTTCACTTTGATGTTAAACGGAATAATATAGTGTTAGTCCCTTAGCATATTAGTAAAGCATCTAGTTTCTCTTTAACTGGAAAGAAATGTGGTGTTTTATATGGAATGATGTGCCACATCATCTGCGCACCTTTTCAAAGCCCTAGGTCCTCCCATTCCCCCCATTCAAAAAGATTCCTTAAAATGCTTAAAGACCTAGAACAGTCCTCCAAATATTATATTCTTGGAACCTTTATTTTGCTTTTTTTTTCATGGAACGACCAACTTTGCACAGTAGAACTTTGTTTTCTAAACTGATGGTAATCCCAATACCAAAAAATATCCCATCTAAACTGCCTCCTCAAAACCTACTTATTTCTATGTCTAAAATGAAAATTCTGCCTAACATATTTAGTAAGCCCAAGATGTTAAGAACTTAATCATACATATTATAATCCAATAAATCACAGCTCCAGCAATACATCATTCTCCAGCACCAGTCTGGTGTACTGGATTGGTATTGGCCCAGAGGGAAAAGTTGTACCTATAGATTTACCATCAGTACTTGCAGTTATTCCCTATCTGTGTATCTTCCACCAAAGTCTCCCATGTGAATACTTAGATTACATAAAAATGCTTACGTTTATTTGATGCAAGTTGGAGATAATTATATTTCAAATTCAGACAGTAGTAAAATTCTCCCATTCTACAGAGTGATCTACAGAGTTATTTTGTGCATGGTACTCAACACGGAAGCATGGCAGGAAATCTTACAGAAGATTGTAGGCCCCTTTTTATATTTCTTTTAAACTGCTGCTTCCCGTACAGTTCGTGAGAAATCAGAAAGTGAAACCTTGTGTCACAGGGGGAGAAGTCCTGGGGGCACTCCGAAGCTCCCTGAAGGAGCCGCAGAGGCAGAAGTGAGCGACAGAGGGCAAAAGAAAGGGAAAAAAAAATGTCAGTTACTCACCACAGGAGCCGCAGGATCGCCGGAAAAATCCACATGCGGCCGGGACGACGGCGTTAAACACCTGCGAACAGCGGGTGACGTCAGCACGGGGCACCGGCCGGCAAGGATAAAAGAAGAGGCCATGGCAGGGAGCGGGGGAAGCACGTGGCTGTCGGGAGCGGGCCGCGGCAGAAGTGGCTGGAGACGCGGAGCACCAGATCCGGCTGCCGGAGCGTGCTCCGGGCGGGAGATTGAGCCTGGGAGGCGCGGCTCGCCGGAGCCTGCTGCCGACGCATGCCCCGAGCCAAAGAGCAAGCCCAGAAGGTGCGGGACACCAGAGCCAGCTGCCGGCACGTATGCCGGCCAGGAGGGAGAACCAGAGGACGCAGAGCACCGGGACCAGCAGCAGACGGGCCACCCAGAGGCTGCGAAGATACCCGAGAGGGACGGAGGCCGAAGAGCGGTGCGACCAGGACGGGTGAGCCGCGGAAAAGCGGGGAGTGAGCCACAGACGCGTGGAGGGACCCGTGGACCGTAGAAGACCCAGAGAGAGGATTGCAGCCAGAGATAGATCCAGGTGGGAAAGAGAAACCCTGGGGCAGCCCGGAGAGGGAACGTCTGGACCAGTGGGAGCTGGAGAGAGGAATCTACAGCAGGGAGAACCCCGAGAGGATGTCGCTTCCAGGGGAGTAAGATAAAGAACAGTGGGTAGCCGGCCCGGAGAGTGAGGGCTAGCAAGCAGAGATGCGGGTAGCAGCTCGATGTAGAGGCCAAGACCCCGTTAAGTGAAAAGCAGTGTTTAAGTTTGTTCGAGTGTTCCTTTGTTTGTGTTACCCCAGGTAAGAAGGGGCTGCGGTACGGGAGTAGGTAGGGAGGAAAGCCTTCCCCGTTGGTGGCGGCCATAGAGAGCAGCGACAAGAACACCTAGAACCGCTGGGCAGGGTAAGGGCAAGGTGAAAGGGGTGGAGGAGCCTCACAGAAGATCTCGACTGCAGGTAGCCAAAAGGGACATCCGCCCGGACGGAAGCTCCACCCACTGGAAGATCAAAGTTGTGGAAGGCGAGAAAGGGGTGGACCCTGGTGCGGAAAGAGACCAGCTCCAAGGCTTCCTGCGACGGCCAGTCAGATATCTACAAATCCTCAGGACAAGGAGGCCCAAGGTAAGATGTTCGACGCCTGGCGGCTACACCTTGTAATAGAAAAGTATTTATAAAGGACTATATGCGTTTTAGGCAACTATGTTTACCAGAGTTCTGTATGTTCACTGATAACTCTATCCTTATACAAAAGGAGGCAGCTACTCAATTTTACTTCCTCCTCAGTTTCTATTGTAGGCACATTAGGAATTACATTTTGTAACCATAAGAAACATTTAAGATGCAAAGGTCAATGTGGATCATTTGCTTAATGTTAACAACTGTTTGTTAGGAGCGGCATTAAAATCAGTACATAGCTTGTAGCTCCCAGCATTAGACACCTTGGAAGAAGAGAAAAGAAATAAATTCTGAGATATATAAACATATATATGAAAAAAGTTTTTCCCTTGTGCATTCAGTTGAGTACTGACTGCATAAAGAGCTACCATAGCATTTAGATATTGCTTTCTGCTTTTTTTTCCCTCTGAGAAGCAGAATACATATAATACAGACAGGGCTTTCCAATAAAGAAAAGTGACTCTCATGAAATCTGCTCAAAGTGACTACTCTCCCAGTCAAAATTTATAGGAGTAATTCACGCATATAGTCCCTCATCTATCAGGAGAAAATCCATTCAGCTGCTGCAAAGACAGGTACCCCCATTATATGAGTACAGTGAGACTTCCTTATATGTGTATAGCAATAACCTCTTCAACAAGCGATTCACTTACAAACTACTTCACTTCCTTTTTTTTTTTAAGGCAAAGTACATCAGATATACTGTGGCCACAGAAAGCAGAGGCTGATACAGAACAGGGCTATTTTCAGCAGGAAAGTATATTTCCTTCCAGTTCATCTACCTTCTTGGAGTAGTGATCCACCTTTGTGAGGCATCTATCTCCCAAGTTAATCAGAAACAAGATACGATAGTCAGACATAATTCCCAGGAGCATTGTAAGGGCAGCTTACTCTCACTCATGTATCATTACTGTCACCACTCACTGCTGTATCATTCATTACCAGCTTTGGAAAGGCATAAGAACTGAAGTGCCAGGCAGTATCTCTATTACCTGTCAAGTGGCCACAAAAAGTCCCAGAGATGTTTCTCATACAGGTTTTTTTGACCAAGAGCAGACTATTTTATTGATTCTGAAGGTGTCCCAAAGTGGCATTTCCATGAGGTCACTCAATTTCCAGTCACAGAGGGAATATTTGCGTCTTGACAAGTGTACTATTAGCAACACCAATGAGAGCTAAATGGCTTTCTCCTCTGCTACTTAACCCAAACAGCTAGCTTCAAGCATGTCTTTAGGTTTGTCTCCACTGGGATGTAGCCCAAAATAGCTTTCCCACAGTAGCCATTCTGCACTAGCTTCATGTGCAGACACTTTTATTACATGCTACTAGTGTCTTTTTTAGTCCATTTTGAAAATGGATTAAGTTAAACTGCACAAAATTATTCATAGTGAAGCATAAAGTGTCCAAACAGAGAATTACTGAAGAACAGCTTTTTCATTTTGAAGTCAACCCAAGCTTACTTTGCAATAACTTTTGTAGACAAACATCTGGGTGTTATAAAAGATCTATCGCTATCCCACTTATATCTGACACATGGTCTGTTTAAAAAAAAAGAATAACAATATCACCCTCTAAAAGCACCAAAAACAGGTTGGGAGCATAGAGCTATAGAGGAGAATGCAGCAATAATTACAGAAAGCATAAAAGAAGTACCAAATACATAATTTTACAAAGAAGTACCAAGTACATAATTTTCAGTACCAAAAATATCAGGCTTCTGCAACTATATCTTTCAGTGCCAAAATGACTCCAAACCAGGTGCAATATTATTTGTATTGTGAAACTAAAAGCCTCAAAAAGGGATCTGGAGGTCATTGTATACCCTTGTAGGAAAAAAATCCCTGTCTACAAATCTATTTTAGTACAGAATTTGCCTGTGCTGGAGATTTCAGTGGAGCTCAGTGATTTAGGTGATATGCAATAGGCGGGATTCAGTAGGGTAGAATCAAGTGACAAATTTATTAGGTGCTTCACCATCAAAGGTCAAACATGTAAAGGAGATTTAGTTGTCCAGGTACAAATATATAGGCAAAATTTAGCTCCAGACTGAGGATATTAGGCTTCCTAGTGCAGACCCAGAGTATCGAAATAATCAACATTACATTCTGAAGGCATATAACTTAGTTGAATGATTAGTTGTGTTACGTAGGCCCCCTTTTATAGCATCAGACACATGCTATATACATGGCATAATATTAAACCAAATGAACAGGCAATCTGATAAAATACAGTCATAGTTCACAAGACCTCTAATTGGGTCCACATTTTCCACAATCCACACTTCACATTCTCTACACTTTTGTCTTCTCTGTCTCAACGTTAGTTTTTAAATAACTATATGTTCCAATATACCTTTCTGAAATATCTTCCAGGTGCAATTAATATTAAATCATATTAATGGTCTCTATCCCATTTTAAGAAATTGGTAATTAGTTCTGTACATGAAGCAATTACCTGCATATCTATATTTCACATTTCCTTAGCATTACATAAGCACATTTAGTTTCTATGAGAATGAGGGACTAATAACATTTTCTTGTTCCAGACCTAATGCTAATAGGAACTTGGTAAGCCTCATCATACCCTGTTCATTATTTTAAACATAGGATCAGCAGTGGCAACACTCTCCTATTTTTCATGGGCCTGTTTTGAGTCAAGCCACTGAAAGAGGGCCAAAT
This sequence comes from Caiman crocodilus, assembly GCA_030014935.1. Taxonomy (NCBI): domain Eukaryota; kingdom Metazoa; phylum Chordata; order Crocodylia; family Alligatoridae; genus Caiman; species Caiman crocodilus. Next base: position 61,616,181 of record JAGPOW010003395.1, read on the forward strand.
AAAGAGTCTTCAGAAAAACTAATTGTTATCTTCTTCTAGGGAGAAATTCTTTTATATAAAGGTGATTTTTTTTTTTTTTAGCACAGGGATAATATAACTTCTTACATTAAACTGCAGAAGAAGAAATTTAGGTTAACAGTGAGGAAGAACTTTCTGGCTATGCAGATGATTAAGCATTTGAACAGGCTACCTAGAGAGACTATGGAATCTTTATCCCTGCGCATGTTCAAGAGCAAGTTAAATAGACATTTGAGTGGGATGGTTTAGTCAGGAATGATCTTGCCTTGAGCAAAGAGCTGAACTACGTGACCTCATGTGTTTTCCAGGCCTCCTTTCCTATGATCCTACATGTAGTGCCCATGTTTGACCTAGACAGCATCTGTTGCAAATCCACAGTGAGCTGCTTGGTCCCATAGTTCTAGTCTTTCTTATTTCCAGCTGAAAGGCTTGTTCAGAGGGATTGGAGTGATAAAATTAATATTAGACAGTATGATCAATATTTTCCACTAAGGACAATGAAATAAATATCTTAATGATTCTAAAAGATATTTTCTGTGCTAACCTAATATTCTTCTGACTGAGCATTATCAGAGTCATTCTGAAATACTGAGTGACTACAGATGTGACAGAAGGTGGTTCATAAGCAACCTTCCTGTTGAGGGAAGATTCTTTCTATGAACACGTGTCTGAGTGGTACCCTGCCTATCTCAGAAAGGTGTCTTAGGACTGTGGAACAGTCTGGGGCAAATCATGATGCTCATGCTGCTTCTAGTCCTGGATCCTGCCAGTGATCTTCTACTCCTCCCCTGTCCAGGTCTCTTGAGACCATATTGCTGGCTGCCTGTGTGCTATCCAAAATGAAACTTGGGTCCACAAAGATCTGAAAACAAGAATGACCATTCATTCCAGTAAGATATCTGTTTGCATGTCATACCCTCCTCGGAAAGGTGCAAGATACTAAAGTATCCAGTGCTAAATTAGGTGTTTCTGGTTAGAGCTCAGCTGAATTTCTCTCTTCTCAGTCAACCCAGATGTTCAGACTTACCCTAACATCTGCCTTGGCTCAGCCTACAATATATTCATATGCTTCTTTGTAAGACATGCACTAAAAGATTTTGGTGATGCATATTGCAAAGGGAATGTTTGAAAGTAAACAAACTGAGACCTAAATTTTAGGAAGCTCAATTTCTACAGATGAGAAGTTTCACATAACTTGGCCCCAGTCCACTACAACATGGGGCCTGTGTACATGCCACAATTGGCTTTTGAAGTGGCTTAAATGTCCTTTTGCAACGCTTTAATGGTGTTGCTGTTTGCACACTAGGCAGCATGTTCCACTTTAAATGACTTTGGTTGTTGCAAGATAAAATACCTCTGAGGTGCTTTAGTTTGCTACCTAACAAATTGCAGTAGTGCACGGGGCACTGGAACTTGACATGCTCAGAGCTTGGTGGGCCCGCGTGGCTCAGGAGCTATGGGACCTGGTGGCAGCCCATACAGGCAGGCTCCACTGAAGGAAAAAAATAAAGCACTGAATCTGATCTTTTTTTTTTTTCCTCTCCTGTGAACCTGCCTGCCTGAGCTGTGCAGGGGGCCTGGTGCTTCTCTCCACAGCTGCAGGGGGGCCACTGCTTCCTTCCACGGCTACAGTGCCCCCCAGGACTGCCTGGACCAGATGCCAGTGGCCAGGTGCCTCCTGGGGGGCCCCTAGGCAGCTCAGGAACTGCTCAGCCAGCTGGCTTGCCCCCTCAACCACTGCCAAAGAAGCAGGTAAGGACTGGGCCCCCACCCTTGTGTACATGCCACAGGGGTTTAGTTCAGTTTTATTCTCCCTAAACTGAAGTGGTGTCTTTAGAAACCCGCTGTTTCAATTTAGGGAGAACTAAACCAAATTAAACCGCCTGTGGTATGTACAAGCTGCTATAGAAGCTCCATCCAAGGGGCCATCAAAGAAGGTTTCACTGGGGAACACAGACAATGCGGAGATGCCAGAAGTGGTACCCAGAAGGAGCCAAGCTATCACGTTGCAGATGGAGTTGTGCATGACCACACACTACTGGGAGCTAATCACAAGTGTAAGATTCTCTGTCGTCACAGGTATGGTATATAGTCTGCACTAGGGGTCACATGCGAAAACTCACCACTGAAGAAAGCCATTTTCCTTATAATATTTGTTCTAGAACAGAAACTTAACTATTAAGATCTTGTCTGACATTTTTTTCCCTTCTTCATGTGTTTTTTATATAGTGCCCATTACTGCAATGCAGGATATAAACTAGGGGACGGCAAAATACAGCCTACAGGCCAGATCCGGGCTGCCAAGGGATTTTGTCCAACCCGCAACAGGTCCCTCAACCCTGCCTGGCTGAGGTACAAGGGGCAGTCTGAGCCGTGGCACACGCCATTTGTTCTGCCACCCCCGGGCATGCAGGGGGGCAGGGGCAGCACAGCAGATGGACTCTGCTTCCTGACAACCCTGGTGGTAGCTCCTTCTGGCTGCTGCTGCTAGTATCTCCACTGCCACTGGATCCAGCCCTGCTGCCTGGACACCCCAGCCTTTCCACCCTACACCTGCCAATGCAGGGGCCAGACAGAGTAGCTGGGTGTGGTCTCCACTGAGACTGGCCAGGCCCCTGTGGGCAAGGCATACTTGGCTGGGTGGATGAGATGAGGCCATGGGCAGGTGGGGAGCCAGAATCCAGGGCCAGGATTGCAGGGCAGTGACAGTGTGGAACTGATGCCTGCGGCAGAGCCATGATCCACTCCCCTCACACCTCTGCCATGAAGGGAGTTGATTATGGGTCTGCCCCAGGCTCGAGCCCTGTGCTGTCACTGCCCCATGATCCTGATCCTGGCCTTCCCTGTCCCATTCCCCCTCCACCCACAGCTCCATCCCATCTGCCCAGTCAAGTGCACCCTGCCCCCAGCTGGTCTTCATGGAGACCCTGTTTGCCCACTTCATCTGATGCCCCCAGTGGTGGATGTGGGGCAGATGGACTCAGACTAGATAGTACCATTCCCCACTCCCTGCCAGACTGGGCCAACTCAGCACCACAGCCCTTGGCCAATAAGACTGAACTCAATTCCTAAAGTGGCCTTCCAATCAAAATAATTGCCCACCCCTGATATAAGCCCTGCACGGTTCCTAATGGATCTCTGGGCTTAGACACATGACACATTTATACCCATGAAATAAAGATTAAAATGAACTTGGGAAAGAAGTCAGGGGAAAAATGCACCAGTGTAAGTTATACTGGTACAAATATCCAGCACGCACAGCTATACTAGAGTAGCTGTTTGCTGTAAGTAAGCAGACTATTACTTGCTCCTCACCACTCAGAGGTAAGGCACTGTAGCAGTACTTTCTGTGAGCAGACTGGAATCACTGATTATGGCAGGAGTGGTGAGAACAGATAATTTATTTCCAAGTACAAAACTGGTGCCATAACACCAGTGTAAGTGTTTCATGTGTCTAGGCTTTCCAGAACTCACTGCTTAGGAGCAACAACTGGCCTTTCTCACTACAAGTTACCCATGCATTTTGGTACCATTAAAATCTAACCTAAATCTAAGCCATGTGTTGTAAATAACTACAGTTTAAAAATAGTGGTTTAATAACTATAGTTTTGTATGCACGTGAGAGAGAGAGAGAGAGAGAGAGAGAGAAGTCTTAAGAAATAAACTGATCTCTAGTGCTGAAAATGTACCACCATCTTTTCTCTGGGAGCTCATGTCATTCCAGAGTCCTATCTACTAGACCCTATTACTGATACTTAGGATTAACCAGGGTTTTCAGGGACCCGAGATCAAAGTGCAGATGAAGGCAAAAGACAGTGCAGGGATGGATACGTTTATGAAACTACTTCTCAATTGTCAGCCAGCTGCCTCCAGCTGCATCCACACCTTCCCCAAGCAGCAGTCACAGTCTGACCACAAGAAAGGCATGTCAGTCAAGTAACTCTTTATCTATGAGAGGTGTATACATGCTTGTCATTTTGCACAGATATACACATAGGGTTTTTTGTGAGTCCAATCTTTATGCCTTTACTTGAAAAGGTCATCCAAAAGTTTCCATTACTACTATGTGAACAGGGTCCACATATTAAACATATCCAAATAGACTGTGGAAAGCAGCTAGTTACAGAAGTGCTAGTCTATGATTCTATAAGTTCCAACTCGACCTGGAGAGATGTTAGTAGCGGGGTTCCCCAGGGCTCAGTCCTCGGGCCTGCGCTGTTCAACATCTTCGTCGCTGACTTGGATGAGGGGGTGG
>JAGPOW010003395.1:61624222-61652471 GCA_030014935.1 Caiman crocodilus
GAACATCTACCAGGTGATAGCTGCCCAGATGGCCAGGCAGGGGACACAAATGGCAGTAGTGCCACACGAAGGCAAACCCTACAACTACAGTCCACTGGCAGCTGGCCCAGAGAGGCAGATACCTTTACTGGCTTTGCAGTCCCCATCCAAGTCTGTCAGGTGCACAGCAGGTCACAGCCAGGGAGCAGCCCCCCAGTGCCAGACTGCTGCAGTGGGTAGAGGGTACAGGAAACTCCCAAGGCTGCTTCAGCAGACCAGCTGGCACAAGGGGTAGTGTCCACAGGTATGAATTGGCTGGTCCCCAGAAGCTTCTGGGAGCTAGCAGCCCTGAGTTACTTGCCAAGGCAGCTTTTTATACTACTGGGGCCAGGACAGGGCAGCTTTTTATACTGCTGGGGACCGCACAGGTGCTGGCCCCAGGCTCTAGCTCCCTCTGGCTGAAGATCCAGGAGGAGCCAGGCAGGGTTATTTTGCCCCTAGTGGCACAATTTGCTCCACAACACAGTGCATGTCTGAGCACATGCACTGAGGCAAAAAGCCCCATCTCAAATTTGCACCGCTTCTATTAATGCTGCTGCAAGCACGCAAGGTTGTAGGTGTGGACATGCCCTTAGTGTCCTCATAAGTGCCTAAAAGGGTTGAGAAAAGATGGTCTCCTCAAGGGAGACAAATGTTAGTGGGCAGCATTCACAGAACAAAGCATTTCTCTCACCTGTAAGAGAGACAAAACTGTCCCGGCTGGAGCAGAAGTAGGAACAGGAGCTGACGGATGAGACTTCACATGCATAATGAACCCTATTCTTTGAGCAAATGTATATAAAGGCAAGCATAAAGCAGGATCCACATCTGGGAGAAAGTCAGTTTAAGTACAGAAGTCAAATCACCTTTATATTTAATAATCCTTTACAAACCTAAGCAAAAATGTGTTATTTGATTAAGACAGTGACTTTGTAATTACTTGAAAATCCCTTTAAAGCAAAACTTGGGTCTATTTTAAAATGTTATTTTATTAAAATATGCTAGCTGGAATGCTCTCCAGGCACATCTTAGGAGGTTGATTACATAATAAAAACTCAACCCACTAGCATAATAAAACTACTTAACCCCCCATCATTATTATCAGGAAAGGCCTTATCCTATCCCCGCTAAACCTTTATTATCAAAACTACCTAAGGAGTGTGCATGTGTGATTTGTGAACACATGGGGTTATCTTATTCACTAAGATCGCATATCTTTCTTGGCAAAAGGTTCATGAAAAAAAATTTTTTATAAAGTTTTTGGCTAAGAACCTGGGCTAAATCTGAGCAATGTTCAATCCACCCTGGCCACAGAGCTAAGATACCCTATTCTAGAGGTGGCAAGAGGCTGCTCTCACTTGCACTGGTTATTGTGACTGACAGAAAAGTCATGCATCCAACCAGAATTCTTCATCTCTGTGTTTCTGGTACCTCTTCGCATTGACCTCTATGAAGAGAGCCAGACTTATTTAAATGGATATTGGCCTTTCTACAGGATGTATTCTCCAGTAGGAAAAAATCTGCCAATTTTGTGGCTCTGACAGCTCAGTCTCAGAGCCTTAGTGAATGGCGAGATGGTTAGAAAAAGTATATTAAGATTTTTTTGGTCTAAGAAGAAACTGAGAGAGACAAGTTCAAAGAACTGGAACTTATGTAAAGCTCTTCTCTCAAAGTGCCTGTACACAAGCCAGGAGTCTGCTCTGATATACTTTAATTACAGCACACTAAAGGACACTTGATTAATAAAGTCTGCTGAAATGTGGTAAGTAGCATGCTCCAACCAGCCTCTGCATGTCCTGTATCAGCATCAGCATTCAAAGTGGCAGCTGGGGTGCTTTAACTAAAGATCTGAGAGCCAATCTAATTAAAGTGCCCCTCAGCCTACTCTTGGGAATACATGTAAAAACACCTGCAGTCACCTTATGTGCAGAGCACTCTCAAAGTGTATTACTTTCAAATAAAGTATTTTGTGGCCACTCCAGGCTCACCTGGGCACATTGTGATGATTCATTTACTGGCCTACTTTAACTGTGTTCTCAAAAGGAGCTTGCAAGGATCCTGCTATTCACCTAAACAAAAAGTTTGCCATGGCTCTAGTTGCCAGATGTTTACACTTAATTTGGGAGGCAGTCACATCTGTTTTATGCAAAAGCATGCTGCCACCTTATTCCTTCCACTTTTCCAATAAAAACATTTTTTTTTCCTAGTTAAGTGAATGGCCACATTTGGTAAATGGGCTTGTATAGTATGTAGCTATTTGTATAGCTCTTTGAAGATCTTTCATAGGGGTAATGTTACACTTAGACCATGCTAAGGGCACTTAAAATGTGAGCATCTGCACATTACAGTTTGTTAACTCATGCACAGTGCTGTCTGAGGCCATGTCCAGATATCCAGGCGTAAAAAAAATAAAATAAAAAAAAAAAAAAAGGCAGAGTGGAGTGGCACATATGGGGGCTTCATGCATCACTCAAAACCAGAGCCTGGCCAGACAGAGCCACATTCCAGCTGTTGACAAGGGTCTGAGTGGCACAATCACCACTGCTACGGCCTCAGAAGGCCCCCAGGACCTCAGATAAGGCTGCAGGCCTCAGCCTCCCTTACCTCACCCAAGGTAACCTGCCATGCACCAGACAGCATGTGGCACAGCCATTCCCTGGAATAGCTAGCAGCAGCACAAGGTGTGCTACTACTAGTTGTCCTAGGGCAGTGGTTGTCAACCATGGGTATGTGTATACCTAGGGGTACTTAAAAAGGTTGTAGGGGCATGGGGGGCTTCTGCCACTGTACACACCCTGGAGGAGGCCCAGGGGGGCACATGCCCCCCCAATTTGTGTGCAGGATGAAGGTGGCTGCCACTGCATGCTGAGCTTTGCGTGCTACTGCAGCTGCCTCAGGATCAGTGCGACACTACATGCCTGCTGTTGCCAGGCTGAACTTTGCCCCCTGCCCACCCAGTGGCAGGACTCACATGATGTCACACCACTCCCAGAGCAGCTGCATCAGTGCACAAAGCCTAGCACGCAGCAGCAGCTAGATCAGAGGCCTCTTCTGGGGAATGTGCAGTAGCAGGAACCCCCCTGCACCCCAGATGAGCTGTCTGGGCTCCTATTGTCCCATGACCTGACCCAGCCCAGATGGGACCCTATTCACCCCAACCCCTACCCCTGTCTGTGCTCCATTCCCTCCCTCACTGTGAGGTGTTCAATCTGTCCCACCCCCACCCCCAGACTTACCTGCTGGGGGGGGAAGGACAGGGAGCATGTGTGCACATGTGCATGCTCAGCCCCCCTGCCCAAATAATTTTAATATAAAGGGATACAGGAGCTGAAACCATGAGACACTTCTTAAAAATGGTTGAAAATCCCTGTCCTAAGGGAACCAAACATTCACACTTGAGTGGATGTGGCCCAAGTGTTTCAAAATTATACCACTTTAGGCAAGGGTTAACTCTGGACCATGCTACGTAGTTTATATCAAGGTAACTTCATCCTGTTCCATGGAGATCAAATGAGCAATTTGCAGTCCTCCAGCATCCCAAGATTCACTGCTCCCTACCCCCTCACTCCTCAAAGCGGGGATAGAATCCAAGTGTCCTGGCTTCTAGCTATGTCTCTGCTCACTAGCCCTCTAGTGGCAAGTAAAAGCCATGGAGGTAAGAAATGGTAAAATCCTTAGGGCACATCTACACATTCAATTAATGTGCTTTGGGTAGTGCACATTAAGCCTAGTACCTCCATTGTGAGGTACTAGAAAAATGTGCATTAGCTTACTTTAATGCACATTAGCTAAAGAGCACAAATGTTTTGTGATGCTTTAATATGCAATAAAATAGGTTTATGTGCATTAAAGCTCATGTGTAGATGCACCCCTAATATGGAACTGCTTACAACATATTCTAACTTCAACACTTCTTAATATTCTACAGATCTAGTATGGTCAAAGTCTAACATGCAACTTCACCCCCACCCCAAGTCTGCAGGAATGTGACATCAAACAGAAAGAAGTGAACACTGAAGAACAGATCTGTCCTTCTTCAAATTTGGCTCTAGCATCAGATATTGATTTTAGAGAAAATAATCACACAGCTTTTCTTGGAAGACAAGGAGAGGGGAAGGGCAACATCCCTCCTATTATACAAACATGCACCTGTTAAGTATTGTAAGGCTCTTGCTAATTATGTCATTTTAACATTTACAGCTGCTTGTTCCTGTTAGAGCCTGGCCAAATTATTTAATGTTTTGTGCTCATTAAAAGGTTGATTGATAACAGGTCCCTTCATAGCAAACTGATATTATCTTTGCAGTAGCAAATAATAGGCAATGCACTGATCAGAGAAAAAGTAAGCACTTTCATTTGCTAACTAATACATGGCCATCTGTAGTTATATTTATCCATATGTCTGTTGAATTCTTTCTATTGAAATATTTCATTCCTGGGTTGAAAAGAAAAATCTTGTGTGTAAAGCCGCTGTCATTATTAGTTTTGGATTTTGTGAACACTGGAAAGTATCAGCTGAAACCTATGTCAATCAGGAACATTAACTCTAGACATCAGAAATGTTAATGCACTAGGGAACATTCAGGAATGTTTATATACTGAGCCATATATAGACCTTGCCATAGACAGCTAGACACAAGCTTGCTTTTACAGCTACTATTTCCTAAAGCCTAAATGTGTTAGGCATTTCTACCACTCTTTAAATGCATGCAGGGATTTGTAAAATGCAAGAAAACAAAGACCATAGCCAAAAAGCTTAATGGTCAACAAAGACTAAATAGAAAGCGGGATACTAAATATACTGGAGCATCTGCCATCTGTATTGCAGGGCCTGAAGCTTGCAAATTGGAGGCATTCAAAATAATTTAGCATATTTTTTTCTGTCTCTAGGATGATATCAGAAACTTCCCTGAAAACAGAATTATCTGAAGCCAATTTACCATGCCATTTCCAGAGGTTACAAAGAAAAGCAAGAAAACCATCCACCCTTGCTGTCGCTGAGAGGAAAGAAAGTGCAGACAACAGGGTCCCTGTCTACTGACAGTTCTTGATTCCTGTAATAGCAGTTTAAGCCATGAGCAGCCAGTAAAAAGTTTAGCCAGACCAGTAATGTAGTCTAAGCTGTGCCTTGAGGTTGATGCAGCAGAGCAACCCCAGGGCCCAGAAGCAAAAATATGCATATCGGCCTCTCTTTACACACCCTTTCAGCTGCTTGGTGTCTCCCTCAGTTGTAGGTGAGAACATGACCCTCTAGTTTTTCTTTATTCATAGCCACATGTATGAAGTCAGAGCTGGAAAGTCTGACAGTAAATGAGTCAGTGGAAAAAAAGTATAACTCATCGCAGGCCGCAAAATGGATCAGGGCTGTAATGTGTCAAGAGGACAACTTTGGGATAGTTTAGACATTAGTGGCCCTAGTGGGAATGTCTTGTGAGAAATAGGAAGAGATGGACACTAATGGGAATGTCTCCTGAGAGACAGGAAGAGATGGGAATCCCAAGAAATCTTTCAAGTGAATGTTTAACTTCCGTCACTTGGGGAAAATATTTATCTCAGACAAATGTTAGCAGGCTTATGCAGCTTTCCTGGAGGTCTCTCAGACTCCTTAGTCTACAGCAATTTCAAAAACTTGCAGATACCTGGCTGAATGACATGTCCGTTTTAGTTTGTGACAGTCCCTCTAATACTAATATCTATGATTAGGAGTAAGAATATCACATTCACTTTTAGTCTTTTATTTGATATTAAGTTATGCCGAGTTGGGGCGTGTAAAATAAATGTTTTGTCTCCATTCCTTATGACAGTGGTTCTTGACCTTGTAAATTCAAGGCACCCCTCCATAACTTCCCTGAATGTGGCAGCACCTCAGATGGGAACCTCTATAAATTCTCATCTTACCTACTTATCAAGCTGCTGATGCCACTAGATAGAATTATTCCATGCACCTCTTTTTCCAGGGAAGCATGTGGGCCAGACAGGGAAGTGGCTGTGGCAAAAGCAAGCATTCTTGTTTGCATTAGGTTTTCTTCCCCTCTCCTCTTGGCTGACAATTTGTAGATAGGAAATGCAGATTCTGCCAAAGCCAAATATGCTGGTCTTATAATTAAGACGACAATGGTACTTGAATAAAGATTGACATTTATATTGTATCATATTAAATAATATTTAATTATTTGTATTCATGTAACTTCAGAGGCAGCAATCAGGATTGGAGCTCCATTGAGCTAGATACTTCACATGTGCAGGGATAGATTCATACATATAGGACTAGGTTGTAAAGTGGCAGCTAGGTATCCAAGTCCCAACTTTAGGGGCCACTGGCATTCATAAACTGCCTCCACCCCCAACCACAAAATGCCACAGATGCCCAAAGTCTTTAGATGCCTACATTTCCATTGATAAACTTGTCCAAGTACCTGCATTTCAGCTGCTAGGCCCAGGTAGAATTGTCTAAATCCTGACAGCACTGAGCTGTTCCATATCTACCTCATCCCAAAATCCTGATGAGATTCATAAGCAGGGAAATGCCTAGTCTATTCTACCTGCAGTGCCCAACCCATGCTTTGAGCACGCCTAATCCTGCAAAACACAAATCAGAAGGAGGAGGTATTCCTAACAGCTGTATCCCGTTTATAAATATCTCTTGGTGAAACTCATCCAATTTCTTTACAATACTTAACATTTTCAGTGGGTCAGAAACAGATTGATTCCATTACCTGATGGTAAGGGTATTTACCTGGGAAAGCCAGGTTCCAGTGAAGATTTAAGTATTCTATACTAAGTGAGAGAGCTTCAATAGGAGACGTTGAGAGAGATTCACCCCGACATAGCCTATAGCCCAGTGACTAGGACATTCTACAGAAAGGTAGGTAACCAGGGCCCAAATCCTGCCCCAACTCAGGCACAGAAGGAATCTGACCTTGGATTTTCCACATCTTAGGTAAATATTCTAAACCACTTGGAGGAGAGGAAGCTCTTCCTCCTCTTTTCTTGTGCTGCCAAACCTGGCGTAGGTACCTAGCTCCAGGAAGAGAATTTAGAGTTAGGCCTTTAGCTCTCCTTATAAAATGGGACCACTCTCTCCAAGGCAGTCCTGCTCCACACACTAACTTGTGTTAGGTGCCTAATTCTCCTCAGTCATTACATAGGGGATCTCCAGGACTTGAACTCCTTTGTGCAGCAAGGTGCCTAAGAGTTAAGGTTACAAAACCCAAGTTCCACTTGTAAATCATAGATAGATCAGGACTGCCACTATTTCATTGAGTTTACAACAACCTAATTAGGAAATACTGACAGTGATAATACCCCCACTACAGAAAGGATGTAGACAAATTAGAGTCCAGTGGAGGACAACAAAAATGGTTAAAGGGCTGCGGCACATGACTCTGAGGAGAGGCTGAGGGAACTGGGCTTATTTGGTTTGGAAAAAAGAAAACTATGGGGGGATTTAATAGCAGCCCTCAAAAGAGGTGAGCCAAGCAAGGTGTGGAGCCCAGGGCAAGCAAATCAGCCTGTATGGGGCCCCACCCCCAGATGCAAGGAAGCCAGCCGGGGGGGCGGAGGAGGTGCCAAAGAGGCAATGGATTCGGCAGCAGATTTGGTGGTAGGGAGGAGTGCCAAACAACTGGACATGAAGCTGGTGGTAGTGCAGAGTCACCACAGCCACTCCACCTGGCTCTGTGGGGCCCCCCAAAGTGTGGGGCCCAGGACAGTCACTCACATTTGCACCCCTCTAGGGACAGCCTAGAGTTAAAACTACCTAGGAGTTAAAAGTGATTGGAAACTAGAATAGAAAGAAAGATTTTGAGGAGGAAGGATGATCTAAGGATTCACGAGTCCTAGATAGGCTTTATTTCAAGAAGGCTAATAAATACTTTTAAAGTGCATCAAGGCTGCAAAAGATGTGATAAATTCTGTTGATTCAAGCAATATGCATGAAAGCAAGCAGGCAGGGAACTGGCTAGGAGTGGGTTCAGGAAGGTCTGTCTGGCAATTAAGGCATGTAAGGATGGGTTAGTGCTTTTCTGCTTAGCCTTGGAAAAACGTGTCCTGCTGAGGTCATCATTAGTTCATACAACTTCTTCATAGGAACTAAATAAATTAAATTATTTCCAAGAAGTATTTTTGCAGATGTGAGTTAATATGAAACATCGTAGGAGGCTCTTGTTAGAGAGTGAGACAAATAATGCAAAAAACAGTTCGCTAACGTCTGTATCTATTATACTATGTTGGGTGCCTAATGGAATTTCTTCTAGGTCCATTAGACTCAGTCTACATTTATTATATGCATTAGGTATTTTTAGCAAGCACCTGAAATTCATGCATTTTTGTTATGATGCCTGCTGGATCCAGCTGCTATTTATTACCTTGTATCACTGAACTGTTGATTCTTACCATCTTGAACAACTACTTGAAAGAGATCTGCTTGCAGCCCCCTAGGGAATAAGTGCCACATGTTTCATCACACCAATTAATATCAAATCCCACTAAAGACAGAAGTACACATCTGTTTGTCTATTAGATATCAGATCCATGATGCACTCATTACTCAGAACTGCTGTTGGATAGGGAGCATAAAACCAGGCCTCAATACACAGATATCATGGATTACCTTCTAATGCTTTACACTCAGACTACCTTTAAAAGAAATGTCCCAAGTTGTGAGGGGAGGTTTAATATTTCTAAACATTTTTACTGTAGTAGTACTCTGAACCATGCACCATAGAATGGGCCATTGTGCTAGGCACAGTACAAACATAGTAAAAAATGATACAGTGCAAATATTCTTTATAACAAACTGAGGGACTGAGTCTGTTGTAATGAATATACATTTAACATTAAAGAATGCAAACAGCATATAGAATACGTGAATTGTGCAAGTATAATCAAACTAGGTACATATCATATCACTCCTTCACATACCTATTTATTTTAATCTGTGTTAAATACTTATATTTCCCCTATTACTGTAGTAGCTGAGTGGCTCAGAATCCTTATGAAGGTCAAGTTGCATATTACATCTGAACCATAGGCACTTGAAACATGAATGTCCACATGTTAAAGCTTGTTAACTCATGCTAAGTGCCCACCGAGCATCTCAAAATTACACCATTTCAAACCAGGGTTAACACTGGGCTGTCCTACCTAGCTCATGTTAGAGAAACTTCAAACAAGCAATTTGCAACCCTCCAGCACCCCAGGATGCACCACTCCCAGTCCTGCTCACCCAGAGCAGGGATAGAGTCAAGGAGCATATCCAGATAAGTGCATATGCAAGCTTCACAGTGCCATAAAGGCTTTTGAGGCAATGGAAAGTGCATACAGCACATGTGAGAAGGTTCTCCATGCTGCATATTTGCAGTGCAAAGTCAAAATTATATACTGGGAAATCTCAATATCTACATTTAAAAAAAAAACAAAAAAACTCATCAGAAAAAAAGCAGGGCGGCACACATGGCAGTACTGTCTGCCACCCAAAACTGGAACCTGGCTAGCCAGAGCCACACTCTAACTGCCAGCCAGGCTCCTTGAGCCCAAATCACCACTGCTGCACCACTGCTACTAGGGTCAGCAGCCTTACCTGGCCACAGTCTCCCCTAACCTGCTGCTGCTTTTTGTCCAGAGGGAAACACACGTCCACTCCTGTCTCGCTGTGCCCTAAGTGTCCTGGTTTCTAGCCACACCCTTGCTTACCAGAGCTCTAGTGGCAAATCATAGTTGTGCAGGCAAGAAATGGTAAAAGCTTTAGGCTAAGTACAGACCGTCAAAAAGCCTGAGGCTGAATCAATTCAATCCTTGCAGGTTAATCTAATCTATATAGATTGGACCAATAAACAAGTGAACATTCACTTTTGATTCTGAAAATGCAGCCATATGCCTACAGTGACCTAGGCCAAAAGCCAGGGACAATAGACTACACCTTCCTGCTCAGCTGCAGCAAACAGCTTGGGCCAAGGCTAGCCTGTCCACCCCGTGCAGGAGGGTTCGCAAAGCATCCTGTGATGCTAGAGGGCATGTGAATTAACTTGAACCTGGAGGGGATCTGGGACACAAGCTCAATAAACTGATTTAACCTAAATCAGTTAAGTGTGATATGACATCCATCCAGGTGTATCTTAAACTGGTTTCAGCCATTTTGAAAGCAGTTTAGATGCACTGAACTTCTGTTGTGTTACAGATCTGAACAAGTTTACAATCATTTATACTGGTTTGTCTTTAATTTCTGTCTCTAACTTTAATGTGCAACTGCTCACAGCACATTCTAACCTTAACACCACTTAATATTGCACAGATTTGGTATGGCCCAAGTGTAATGTGCAACTTCACCCTAAAAGGTGTGTGTCCTGGTAGCATGCCTCTAGAGGCAAGAAAATGCTATTAATCTTCTTTTACAAAGAGCAGTGGCAATATGCAGGGGGTGCACATACACCCTCGTGCACTCCCCGAGAGCACTGGTGCACCCCCTGACAGGCTGCGCTCCCTGCTTATATGATGGGCAGAGGTGGCAAGCAGACCACCACTGCCCCCACTTGCAAGCACTTGCTGGAGTGTGGGAGCACCTTGGCCACTATCTGGCCAGCACTATCAGCTGCAGGGGGACACCCCTGGTCAGCGAGATTGGCCATGGGGGGGGACCCCTCCCAGTCACTGACTGGTCACTGTAGGGGCACATGCACTCCCTGACTAAGGCAGCACCAGTCACCCATGACAGAGAAAATTGAGGCGCAGGGAGAAATCAGTTGGAGCTAAGCAATAACACATCTAGGAGGATCTGGGCTTAAGTGACTTGCCTAGGTCATGCAAAAAACTCTGTGGTGAAATATAGGATTAAACCCAGCTGGTTTGCATTGCTAGTCATAACCTATGCAAGGTTCATGCATTTGTATGCAATTTCTAGCACACATTTCCATCATGCATTCTTCTATGTGTTTGTAGACAATTCCTAGCACATTACAGGAGCTACCAGAAGGCAAATGATTATAGGCAACCCCTGTTTAGTGCTCTTAACTAGTTCCTAAAAAACCAAACATTAAGCAAAATTGAAAATATTTGAAGACCCAAGATGGCAACTGCAATTTTTTTTTACTGACCCAAGATGGTGACCGTGAGCGTTATAACGAAACTCACTGAGTGCTAAATTAAACCAGGTATCAATTTCAAATGAGCGTTATAGTGAAATAACCCTAAGTGAAACAGCATTAAGTGGGGGTTGCCTACACTCTGAATAATAATTGCAGTGCAGCTCATAACCAGGGACATGTATTTGCATACGGTCAGTGAAGTACATAGAGAACCTCCTACCTGCATGTCCCAAACACTGGTCACTTAAAAGCTGTGCATATGTGGAAGAACATGTGGACACTCTAAAAGAACAGTAAAAAAAAGTGGAAGCATGTCCAATCTCTCCTCATACTGTACTTATATTTGCTAACACAAGAACTAATTATTTTCTAATGGAGTAGAATAACCTTAACATTTTACTGGTAGCTGCAGACAGGCCTGTCTGCCTTTCCTTCACCATTGCCTTTGAGATAGAGTTAAATCTCTAAAGTAAAAGACAAGAAATATATTGATTTGAATCAACATAAAGCTGCAAAGCTAAGTATTGGTTTGAATTTATAATTTCCTAAATAAATTATAAGGGATTTTATGCAGTCCTGTAGATACCTAGCAGAGCCATACAAATCGCAATGGCTTTTACAGCCTTATATTTTATAGTTAGATGTCAGGAACAGTAACAATATAGTACATCACTACAGATAGGGATATTACACTTAGAACTGTGAGGTGGCAATTCATCCATGAATGCTTGGATGACGCACATGGAGAATAATTGTTAACATTAATGGGAGTTGTGCATGTAACTTCTCCCCAACTCCATGTATCACTGGAGAATAAACTCATGTACAATTAAAAAGAACCTTCTTCTTCCTGTCTGTCTTTTAAACCACTTGAGAGGCACTGGATTGTCAGCCCTGAAAACATAAGTCCTCTGTTTATCCACAGAACAACTACTGTTCCTGGAGCATATGTGAAAAGTCTCACAGATGTACCTGAAACACAACATGAGGCCAAGAAACAGTTCAGTGATTTAATTCAGCCTTTGGCTTCTGTAACCTAATCCATACAGACAGACCTTCTAGCACACAGAGTCCCACTTTAGTCTGACTTTTGAGCAGGCACAAAGCCCGTGTACATGGGTCATACTATAGGCTTCTATTTGTAAATGTCCTCAATTGGTCCCATAGAATAAGAATAGTAAATAGAATAATAAAATGCCACACAAAAATCTGTTCTCGCTTCAATCTTCTGAGAAATGCTAGATACGAGTGCAGATTTCTGGCAGTAGCGAAGTCATCGGCATAGCCCACGGGGTCGGTTCCATAGAGTGGTTCATAGGGAAGCTACAGAGGGGTATACAATAAAAGAGAGGAAATTAGTCTGAGAAATAAATACCCCTCTGAGCTTGACGTTTTGAAATGTACTGTAGAATTATGTTCTTGACTTTTTTTTTTAAAAACATAATTTGTTTTTTCTTAATCCAACACACTCTAAAAAGGGTGATCTGTATTCTAAGGTCACCTCAGAGGGGCACTAAAATATTAAGAATTGAGTTTGCTGCCATAATGCTTAAGGCAGCCCTCTCTTTCCTAACTTTTAATTTTATTACTATACCTGGCAGTTAAACTGCTTCTCATTATCCAGTTTGACTCTGCCATAATCATGTAAACTAGAGATCTAGAACAAATTCTGACAAGCAAAATATCACTCCAGGTTGCACTGTGTATTACATCCTGAAGCAAAAAGCACTAAACTGTATGTTCTTATACACTACCAAAATAAAGGCTAAAAGGCACTAACTCTGAATGAGCTAAACATGCTGTTACTCCTGTACATTTATTCTGAAATTCCCAGTGATCTCAAACCTGAGAAAACAGGTTCTATTCATCTTTCTACTGTTAGTGTTACTATAGGACCCAAAGAGATAGTTAGATATGTTAGTTTTAATTCAGGCAGAAGGTGGAGTAGATTTGTTTGTAGATGAACTAAATCAGAAATACATAGGCTTCCATAAGCTGTGCTTCACTTCATCAGACGCTCCGAAGAGACTGCAGGAAGTAGAGTTTCTAAAAATGAAAGCAGTGATTAGAATACAAAGGGTAGGGAAGGGGGAGTAAAAAGGAGTTTGATCTCCAAGGTCATGATCCAGCAACGTACATACTTCATTTTAAGGCTAAAACTGTGGGGACTATTTACACGTAAAAGGTAAATGCATGCTTTGCTAGGTCAGGACTTGTGTTCCAAGATCACAATGCACAATCAGTTACAGCCTTACTGTAATTCTACAAAATCATTTAGCAATTTGAACAAGGGCAGTTGAAACTCTGCTTTCCACTGCTCTTTAAAAGAAGTCAGTATTGACAATTAATTGAGTGCCTGCTTTTCAAAAAAGGAATTAGGAGGAATCACAAAGTTGGATAACCAAAGCCATTTAACTGCAAGGGACAGTTAAATGATTAATCAATGAGTTAGCTGCACCCTTCGCAGCTATTATAGCACAGGGCTACTTTCTATGAAAGAGACATTAAATCTGACTTAGCCAGTAGCATCACTTTTCTAGTAGTCTTGTCTCAGGTGGGGCCAGACTCACATTCTCTGAAAAGATACAGATAAACAAAAAATTATGGCAGGCTACAATCAGAATCTCACTGCCTTGAATACGATAAAAATACAGAGAGATCAAGAGAGAGGGAGAGCCTCTGCCCCCCAGAGCTGGCAATCTAATGAAAAAAGACCTACAAAGGAGGGAAGTGACTCTTAGAGAAACTAATAGATGCAGAGATTAAAGAATTTGCCTGAAATCATCCATGAAGACAGCCACAAATCTGCAATCAGAAGTCAGGGTATCCCCCTGTTCTTCAGCCTAATCTCATTTGGCTATTTTATCCTGCCCAGCCCATCTCTGAAAGTCATGTGCTACTTCTCATAGTGTCTAACAAAGTCTGCTGTCTATGGAAGCTCACACCTCTATGAACCAATTAGGTCTCCAAGATGCTACCCTGCACAAACTGCTGCATGTCAGAAAGTGTTACTTCATCTAACTAATAAAATGAATGCAAAATGTGCAAATAGATCATAATAAAACCATACTGTAGGTCTTTAAATCAACTCAAAAGAAAAGTGGACTACAGTTAACAAAACAACATGACACAAAGATTATAACTCCCTGAAGGAACAGATAGAAAATAACATGGATGCAAGATCAAAAATGTACAGAGCAGGAGAGCTTCTAGCAATGTTGTTAGAATTAGGTGCTTAATATCAAGGGACCTACCAAATTTGCAATTGTGTGATTTTGGCAGAAACCACAAAAAAAAAAAAAAAAAAAGGGCTTCATGGAAAAACTGCAGGCTTACTGCCAAAAAAGAAAAAAAACAAAATTTACTGAAAATAAAATGCTGGCTTCCCAGAGGGAGCCAACAGTTCTCATGGCACTGCAACCACTGCACAGCCCACTGGAGAGATGGGGGGGTGGCACGAAAGGCTGCCGGGAAGATGCATCGCCACTGACTGGCAAAGAGGGCTGCCTGCCATGCAGCTTCACCCCTCCACCAATTGGTAGCAAGGAGTGGGACTGCATGGTAGCCCTTGCAACTAATCAGCGGTGAGGGGCAGGGCCACATGATGGACAGCCCTCACAACCAATCAGCTGTGAGGGACAGAACTTCCAGGGCCCCATAGCTAATCAGAGGCATGGGGGGAGGGGCCTACTGCACTCAGCTCATGAAAACAGCAGCCAGGCCCAGGATCTGCCCACAAAATTGGCCAGCCACCTTCTCATGTTAGGAAGACCCCTGCTAGTATCTAAATGTTGGTGAGCATTCACAAGTTAGTATCATTGATGGGTGTTCAGCCTCTCTCATGACAGAACTTAGAATACTTACTAATTTCTGCTCCAGGAGAACATTAAAAATGTACTAAAAGTGTCCTTTGCTTCAATGGGACCTAAGCACATACTCTCCTGAATAGAGATGGATTAAAGTACTTATGATGTGCTTTCTTGTCTGAAAGCCTCAGTTATTTGCAGACAAGGTTCTTTGAGTAAATCTGATATCTTTTATCAGTTATTTGCAGGTTACTTTTACACATAGATTTAAGAATGTACTTCTTTTGCAGAGAGGCCAATATTGCTGTGCTGTCATCACTGCGATTGTGCGCAGGATCTTCTTACGCAGAAGCTGAGGTTATGATGCTTTTTATCTTTCTTGCTGCAGTGTCAGTGCAAGCCTGAACATCATTCCTTCCCTAAGTACCCTTGTGCAACTGATTGATGCATTTCTAAAATAAGTCACAATGCTACATTTGATTGGAAGACTGGAGAATTAATTTGCATTTCTTCAATTTCAGCTGAGTTAAGACCATTGAACAGAACTGCTACGAAAAAAGACTCCTGAATATCTTCACAAACAAAAGTAGTGAGTTTAATTGGGGGGGAAGGAGGGGGTTGCGCCATCAGATTCTCCATTGTTTGTAAGTCTGTAGACACCTTGGGTATTTAGAAAAATTCATGCAACTCTTAAAAATTTTAACACAAATGACAATTAGTCAAAAATTGACACCCGAAATGCATTCTTTATTTTCTTTCACACCATTCCCCTTGTTGGAAAAGCAAAGGTAACAATGGGTTACAAACAATGACTATTCAAAAATGTGTTCATATTAGCTATACTTAATTACAAATAAAAAAAGAGACATCCACAGAAGTCAGAATCATATTTCAAGAATAGAAAAAGGACTTAATTCATATTTAATAATAATTTGACCAACTGTTCCTGAAATCACCAGATTTCAACTCATCTGGTACATTATTTCCAAAAGTTAAACATTTACATGATTTAGTAAGTTAAAAAAAAAAAAATATGTAGAGGGGGGAAAAAAAAACACCTTGGGATTTTAAATGCATCACAGAAGTTCTTTAAAATGGGAGAAAGCACCATAGCCTACAAAAATAGCTGCCATATATTACAAAATGTCTGGTGTGTGTGTAGGATATTCAAGCTGTTGATGATCATTTAATCCATATGAAAATCTTGAAGTGAGAAATTTCCCATGGAGTATTATTATTGTTTCATGTAAAGAACGTGATTTATTTTCCATTTAGAAATAGGCTTGTAAACTATTCAAATAAATAGCTGTTCTGTCAGTCTTACTACCACAAGGTGGTAACATCCAAATTTAGGCTGTGGGATTTTTATCTGAAACAGCAAAACTAACTGAGGATAAAGATAGTGTAATTTAACTGAAACAAAACAGAGGCATGGAAAATATCATGGAGCTTAATTTTTATATTTGTGACAAATGCAATGCAACTGAAAAGAAAATATGACAGTTATGATGGGTGAATCATGGTAATTTATGCCCTTTGGCAAGATGGAGCTCACATATTCCAATAAAATCTACTTTCACTACTCCCCAACTGCTAATATTTTATAAATATTCATGTACAGTACAGCATAAAACTCTGGTAGTAGATTTAAGTCTAATACTTCTTTATGAAATTATCAGGGTCAAGTAACTTCTTATCAGCCACCATTTGGAACAAGTGTGAAACTCTCTTTAGAAGAAGTTGATGAACTAGAATTATTTTTATGTGCAGTTAGTATGAAACTGAGGATATTATATGACTGCATAAATACAGGCACAACCATCAACAGGTAACCAAACACATAAGACACTAAGTATCTTCAGCACCCTAAATAGGTTTGTTATATATTGAGTTTGAGAGGCTGCATTGATTCAGGAAACAGAAGAAAATGATAAATACTAGAAAAGGTCTGATTATGTATATATTTTCTGTCCAGCACAGGGCTACAAACAAATCTATTCAACACAACTGGCTGTTCATAAATATTAATATCTTGCCTATAAGACCTTTCTGTTTTGTGAAGTCTTTAGTTAAGAAACAACATAAGTCTATAATACAACCCTGATTAACCACCCTTCTAGATCAGAAATTCTCTGATAAACAAAAGGCTGGTCTCATCCTCCTGGCATCACCATTTTTCCAATTATTTTGTTGATCTGGACAGTCTGACTGCTCCTATGTGTGAGCAGTCAGGAATCAGCTGTGCTTTCTCTATACTAATCAACATTCATAAAATGTTATGAACAAGGGCTCATACCGGAACAACATGGCAAATCTCAGCTCCAGTGCTCTGTTCTACCCCTCTGCACTGAACTTCCATTCATGTCAATGGGAAAATCAGTCACGGTCTACCATGCAGATCTCAGAAGGTTGCCCTCAGTAAGTCCACGGTGCTTTCAACTGCCAGCAGATGATAAATTCTCTCTGCATCTCTTCACCAGGAGAATTTTGCATGCCCACAATATCTGTATGTACCCACCCAACACCCACTACTGCTGTATATCATGCACATAGCTGTGCTGCCATTAAAATAACTGAGACAATAGAAGAAAATAACTGAGACAATAGAGGCAAGTATCATTCAGGGGCTTAGCAATCAGAATCTCAATGGCAGGATTTATGGTAGCTCCTCTATTATGTACAGTTCTGAACTCAAGAGTTCAGAAGGAGTATGGATGGAGTGAGCTTTAAGCCACCTTTGCAGCCTCTTGATCCTGCTCTCCAAAGGTCAAACTTAAGGGCTATTTGAATTGAGACAGTCTCCTCAGGCTCCTTTAAGCATTGAAGCCCAGCTCCAAAACCCCAGTATGCTGCATGTGGAAACCCTTCCACTGACATATTTATCCAACTCCCAACCTCATCTATGCCTCACTTGCTATCATTTTAGGGTAGGGGTTCTCTTCAGGCTGTCTTAAAGATGCTTTTCCCTGCTCTGAAAGAGATTTGGGGGAGCTCCTCTACACTGGTTTGAAGCTTTTACCTGGCAAAAAGGGGTCAGAGCTCCTTATTTGTCAGGGGAATTTCCCCCTTACCTGTACATCACCAATTTGAATCCAACCCTGGATGAACAGACCAAAAACCAAGTGTTTGCTTTAGTGGATAGGCATCCATTACAAGGGGTACCTGGTTTGCTAATATCAGCAGACAGATCAAGGATTACAAGCCTGTGACCCCTTACAACAAAGTAAAAACACATTGCTTAGCAGCATACAACAGACTGCAGAATGATTCATGGCTGCTTTGTGGATAATCAAAAGCCTTTAGTCAGTAGGATGTTAAGCTGACATCTTTCATAAGCACTAAATTCACTCCAATGATTTTAAAAGAAATTAGCACTGAAGCTGTTAATGTACATCATACGCTAGGTTTGTATAATTAATATAGAAACTAGAGTAGACAAGATACTTTGATGTCACTTATACTAAAAGCAGTCTAAATTAAAAAAAAAAATCAGAACAGCTTCACTTGTGTGTGCGCGCGTGTACACAAAACATGCCCTATTTACATCTGGTATGTTGGGGAATAATTAGCAAGATTCATATTGTACAAAAGTCTTCACCCTAGTAATGATCTATTTATTGCAAATATTTTCACTTAAAAGCAAGGCTGAGCCATGCAGCTCCAAGTTAATTATCTGTCTCTCTTTCTGATCAAATGCAGGACTGTTCAGTTCACTCTCAGGCAATAGTATCACCTGGCTACTTTCATTTATTAAAAGAGTTCTGTATTTAACATCTAACCGAGGATCCTGGCAAACCATCAACAAGTTCATGTTCATCCATCAATACACTTACTTTTCTATGCGTCATACACAATGGAATGGACATTCTTACAACTGTAGCTCTATGAACTTGACAACAGGATCTGCAAATAGTAGAGGCTTCCCCAGTGACACTTAAGTATTATATTGTACCTGGATTCCAGGAACATAAACCTAGTCTCAACCTCTGCTGCCTCCAGTTTTCACTGGTGATGCCACCCTACCAATTCTTGCACTGCAATGTAACAACACATTTGCGTATAAGAAAGAAAATTAATCTCATCTTTGACTAGTGGAAGAGTTGGGAGCTAACACTAGTGGAAAAGACCCTAAATGAGGAACAAGATTCCTAAACTATCTGGAAACTAACACATTTTACCATTTTACCAAAGAAAAGTTTTGGCTGAATCCTGCTTCCCTTTTTGACCGCAAGGCTTGTGCTCACAGCACAGTTAAAATAATGATAAATAAGTTAATCAAATGTTAAATAACTGTCTGAGACTCAGCACTAGGGTATGGCCCAGCTGTATGAGCATTCATGGTCATCTGGCCAGGTGCCAAGGGATTGGAAACTGGCTAATGTGGTCCCAATTTTCAAGAAGGGGAGGAAGGAAGACCCAAGTAACTATAGGCCTGTAAGCCTCACCTCAGTGCTTGGGAAGATCTTGGAGAGAATCATCAAGGAGCACATCTGTGGAGGGCCAGCAGGAGAGATCATGCTTAGGGGCAATCAGCATGGGTTCATCAAAGGTAAGTCCTGCCATACCAACCTGATTGCCTTTTATGACCAAGTAACTAAATCCTTGGATGATGGTGTCGCTGTAGACATAGTCTTTCTAGACTTTAAGAAGAACTTTGACACTGTCTCTCACCCCATCCTCATCAATAAATTAAGCAACTGCAGCATTGATGCCTGCACAGTTGGATGGGTAAAAAATTGGCTGATGGGGCACACCCAGAGAGTAGAGGTAGACAGATTGTACTCAACCTGGTGAGATGTGAGCAGTGGGGTACCCCAGAGCTCGGTCCTCAGGCCCGCACTGTTTAACATCGTCATCAGTGACTTGGACGAGAGGGTGGAAAGCACACTGTCCAAATTTGCTGATGACACTAAGATGTGGGGTGAGGTAGACACACTTGAACCGAGAGAGAGGCTGAAACTAGATTCAGACAGACTACAAAAGTGGGCAGATGAGAAGAGGATGGGGTTCAACGTAGACAATGCAGGGTGCTGCACCTTGGGAGAAGGAATCCACAGCGTACATACAGGCTGGGGAGTTCCCTTCTTGAAAGCACAGAAGCCAAAAGGGATCTTGGAGTCACTACTGACTCCAAGATGAACATGAGCCGCCAATACCAGACGCAGCCAGCAAGACCAGCCATACCTTGTCATGCATCCAAAGGTGCATCTCAAGCCAGTGCAGAGAGGTGATACTCCTCCTCTATGCGACTTTGGTCAGGCCACAGTTGAAGTACTGCATCCAGTACTGGGCGCCACACTTCAAAGGGGATGTGGCCAGCCTGGAGAGGGTTCAGAGGAGGGCCACCCACTTGGTGAGAGGGCAGCAGGACAGGCCCCATGAGGAGAGACTGAGGGACCTGAACCTGTGCAGCCTCAGCAAGAGGAGACTGAGGGGGAACCTGGTGGCTGCCTACAAGCTCATTAGGGGAGATCAACAGCAAATAGGCAGAGCCCTTTTCTTCCCAGCACCACCTGGGGTGACAAGGAACAATGGTCATAAGCTGATGGAGAATAGATTTAAGTTAGAAACCAGAAAGCAATATTTTACAGTTAGGGTGACCAAAATCTGGAACCAACTTCCCAGGGAAGTGGTCCTTGCCCTTACCTTGGGCAAATTCAAGACAAGGCTGGATGATCACTTGTCTGGGGTCTTCCCAGCATTCATTCCTGCTGTGGCAGGAGGTCAGGCTAGATAATTTGTTCAGGTCCCTCCTGACTCTAGCTACAATGAAACTATGTCACTAAGAGAAGTATCTGTCAAACCTCTGACATAGTAGAATCTACATGAGTGGTTGGAAACCACCGTAGGTGACCAAAAGAGCAACCTTCAAAAAAACAAGACAGAACTGAACATCATAACAAAAAGCCAGTCATTCCACCGAGGATCAGGGTATTAGTGTTGGGGCTGTGTCAAATGAAGGAAGCCCTGATAGAGAATCAGAATATGCAGAAAACAAACATTGTTCCAAGACTGCATCATCTTTTTCCCAGACCCAGTGTCTACAGAGAATGTACTATTACATGGAAGATTTAAAGTTCAATGGGAAGTGGGATTTTCCCTTGAATTCTCAAGAGTACATTTGTTCTCAAAAAAAGTATGAAGAAAGTTATGCATGGCAGAAGCTTCAGGAGAGACTGTTTTTACCTAACCCATTAGGTAAAATTAGAAAAATTAGTCAAAACCTCTCATATAAAAATCAATAGGTGTAGTATCTACACTGCCACAGTCTAAAGCAAAAGAGGTTGCAACCTTTTTGAATTTGCAGTTCATTAAGCATCTTATTACACAATTCACCCCTTACTCCTAAAGTCAGACATTACTTAAAAGTACATTCACTTCCTGTGGGAACTATTACATGTCTGAGAAAACCTCAACGTTTATATTGCTCAGCTGAAGCAGAATCATAGATCAAGACACAGTGCAAGAGCTCAGAGGACAGTGGGAAAGTGACTTTGTGAACATTTTTGCTAATTCTGACTCATGTTTCACCCTAACATATTTGTACCCCTTGTTTGCCTTTCACAAATCTTTTTATGTGCCAAGATTTGCTTCCACAAATACTCACAGAAAGCAACATTTTAGTTGATAATCATTTAATGCAGAAACTAAATCTGCATTATAATGGAATTATATTAATTTCAGGTAACAGCAGGTTACACCACCAAGTCAGGGCACAGAAACAACAACATGCAAAATGCCAGAATAAGCTTGTGCTGTTGGGGCACATAATAACAACATAAACCACATATAGGCATTCATTTCTACCAAGAGAATCACAGCTTTCCTGGTAGAAATCACAAGTATGCATGCATCTCATGAAACAAAAATGATAGTTCTGGGAGGAAAAAAAAAATCTGTTTCTGACCTGGTAGAGGTCACTCCTGGGAGAGTACGCTAATCAGGCATCTGGTTCATCGTGGGACCCAGAAGTCCAGTTCCACCCCCTTCCTTCCCCCCAGCCCACCCACTCCACACACTTTCCCAAGATTGGATCACCCCAGTCTAAGGAAGGCACAAAGAGCAGGGAAAAAAGAGTAGTTGCAGGCTGAATTCCAAAATTGATTCTACTGGTGAAAAATGTCCAGTACTAGAAATAAATGGCTGTTCGTGGCCTTCGTCTCCAAATCACATAGCATAATTAGTGGTCTTTTGCTGGAGGATTATGAAAATGACAACCCATTTTAGGAGGCAAAGTTCATTTACATCAATAACAGATCAAATAATTGTGAATGAAGAATAAATTATTCCAAAACAAAGTCTGACTAATTTGATTTTGAACATAAACAATTAATGAAACAAGATTTTCACTACACTTTTAGCCTCAGTTCATTAAGATATAAGCACATGCATAAGTTCCTTTCAGAAACATAGCCTTATTGAATACTCTGAAACCATACATATGTTACTAGCACCTAGCAGGTGGGCTTGGACTATTATCTTTAGTATCTTTGTTGTATAGCAATATAGTATAGCAATAGACAGCTTCTAAGAGAGGTAGGTCCCAGGTCATTCAGAACTTTGTGCAGGATAATCAGAAGAGCAAATATTTTGTACTGAATAGGTAACCAATGCAGGATGTGGAGCATGGGTGTTAGGTGCATCAACTACAGTTTATCAAGGACTTTTTTGTTCCATGTATAGCACAATTAACTGATATCTCACTACCATTCTCATGGATTAGAAAAGGACAACTGTTTTATTTTGCGTGTGTATGATCACAAAATTCTCCATTTATATAGAAGGACAATAGCATTCATTTAAATTAGTTATGGTTATGCACAAAAACATAAGGGCACATGGACTGGCTGGAAGTCACCTGTCCCCAGTGAACTCCAGGCACACTTCATTTTATAGATGAAAAAAGGTTTACCTAAAAAAAATTTTAAATAGATGGCAGGACATGGTTACATTTGTCATTAAATACTCTACTTCTCTTTGGAGCAAGGGGATAGAAGTGACTTATAAAAAGAGGAGCCAATAAATGAGAGAAAATGAAACTAAAAACAGTGCATCATCATTCTTTCACAACTTAACTAGTCAAAAAAATCCTTTGAGCCACAACAGTGCTATCTGAGATTGTAAACAAACCTAATCCCAGCTGCCTCCCTCTCAAACAAGCTGGAAAAACAATATTTTAGCACATGAACGTAACCAATTTACAACAAATTTTAGCAATCTTTGGGAATCAATGAAGGCAAACTAGAAAAGACATGAATGAGATCTAAGTCTTTTCCTGAACTGCCAGGTAGACTTCAAAGTGAAATATCCTCCCTCAGATTCAGCTGCTTGCCAAATCCAAGTCTCTTTTTCATCAGCAACCACTTGATGCACATTTCATACAACAAAAAGAATCCCCTCAAGACAGGAGAGGGTGGCGGATGAGTGAAAGGAAACCATTTAGGGAAATGTGGTACTTTTGAAAATATGTTAAAAGCTCTATTTTGCACATGGAGCAAATATTTTTGCAAATCTGTGACTGCTCAGCATCTTTGTAAATCAGGCTTCTCCAGTGTTTAGGATGCAGGGGCCAGATCTAAATGCACCATATGGGTATCTAAACAAGACTGAGGTGGAATTTAGGAGTGCAGACAGAAGTACAGCTTCCAGCTGTAACTCGGAACAATTTCTGCAAAGCGTTCTGAGTTACAGCATTATGCCAGACCAAACAGAAGTTCACTGGTGCTTCCAGAGGGAAGGGGAATCTGGCTATGGGCTGGGAGCCTGTAGCCAGGTTCCTACAGCAATGGTCACAGCTCTCTGCCAGCACTCACTGTTTTCAGCATGGGAAGGGAGAAAACAGCTGAGGGAGCTCATTCTTGGTGCTCCCCAGATAATACTGAAGGATAGGGTGGGTGAATTGGAGCTTCCCCCCACCACAACTCAAGGGGGCTCCAATACTCTCCAGTCCCCCTGGACAGTGGAGCGAGTGATCAGGAAAACCCCCACACTGAACTCTTTCTGCTCCCTTTCCCCGCCCTCTCATTCTGAAAACAGCAATAGGCAGAGACACAAGTTACAGAACACATTTTGAAACATTTGATACCTCATGCAGTGAGGGGTCAGATTTTCACTTAATTGGGCATTTTTTTAAGCTGTCATGCAATTGCATTTGGTCACAGCTATAAACAGCTTTCTGTGGCCAAATCAGGCAAAAAACTCACTTCTGTCTGCACTCTAGGTGCCTAAAGCACAAAAAACAATCCAAATTGACCAGACCCAGTGAATACAAAACTGCTAGGCAACTCTATTTTGGCTTGAATAGATTTCTAAATGCCTAGGCGCAGTTTCAAACAAGGTTCCCTCTAAGGTGCGCGCAGCTGTGGCCACACACAACTAGAAGTGTGGCTGCACACAGCCTTTTCAAGGCCACACAGAAGGAGAGGCTGGGGCACAGGCTCTGCCAGCTCCAGGGAAGTGCTTCACTCCCCCACATCAGGGCTGGGAAGTGGAGCACTGCCCCGGAGCCAGAGGAGCCCGCACCAGCCTCCCGCCCCAGCCTCACCTCAGGGAGAAGCCACTGCCTGCCCCAAGTGAGGCTCCGCCCCCAGCCCCCTTCGCTAAGTGTCCCATGCGGGACCAAGGCAGCATGCTCACAGACCAAGGCAGCAGGCTTATGGACTGCTGCTCCTTAGAGGGAACATTGGTCTCAGATACAATCTAGGTCAGTCATTTTAACACCCAACCCCTTCCTTAAAATCTGTTGCAACTCAAATAGCGGTAAAAGGCACCTAACATCCACCCAAGTCCCCAACTCCAGAAGTAGGAACAAAGCAGACTGTTACCAGAAGTGTAGCAAACTCTTTCATCACTTAGGGCAGAAGAGGATTTGAGAGAGGAAAGAGGGGAAAATAGGAGGGGTTTTTACTGCCTACCCCCATCCACCCCAGACTCCCCAGCTTTCCTCAATTGAGCAGCTGTAGCAGCGCATGCTTGGGAGAGTAGCTGCTGGGAGACAGGCAGCAGTGCAGGCTCCCCAGAGTCTGCTCCCGGTGCCCTGTTCACCTCTCCCGCCCCTAGATGCAGGACTGTGCTTTCCATAGCAAACCTTCTGGGTGAGGGAAGAAGGTAGAAAGAGTATCATTTCACTCCATTTCCCACCCCAGATATACTTTTGGGCATGGGGCTGGGTCTACCCAGCTCCTAGACAGGGCTATACGCCCTCCAAATCAGCACTCAGGGCTGCCCCTGCTAGCAACTGTTTGACCCTGACAGCAGGCATATACCTCATTGCAAACACAGTAGCCAAGGCAGCGGTGTCTCCTTCAAGACCAGTAGAGGGAAACACAATTTAGCCCATAATCTAATACTTAGGGCATTTACCTGAGAAGTGAGAGGTGGATTATGGTCTCTGACTTTAGCCAAACTATGCCCATGAGATTTCTATAGCTTTTGGTAGCTGCAATTTAAAAGTAATTTAAAGTATTGAAAGAAGCGTTCATAGAATGCCTTTATTATGCACCAATGGTTTGATGCAAAGGATTCAGGAGCCAGCTTGCTTTGTACCTCTTTCTTGTCCTTTCCAGATCTGGTTGTCGTATTAAAATTAGAAAGATATCCTGCATTGTACTAAACCTCGATTTTTTATTTTCAGATATTGTCTTAAAAAGCAATGGCTAGGAAAACAGCACTAATCAAGCCCAAACAAAACAGAAGGCAGAACTTCTTAAGATGATGTATTGTGGAGGCTACTTGCAGATGTTGGAGTACTGCAACCCAAAATAAAAACATCTAATTGTCATGTACTAAATGTTGCAAAGAATTTCATCTACAGATTTTCAGCAGAAGCCTCTGTTAGTATTTCCTTCTCAAAGCCATGTTTTCAGCTCAACTAACAAAGATGATTTTTGAAGCATTACTGCTGTGTTTACTTTTCCATCTTGGAAATCGATGTATTAGTGTATTGTTAATGTACACTACTATTAATTGTTATAATTATTAATAATTAATAATTATTAATGTATTAGTGAATTGCCCATCAAGAATGACCGAGGAGGGTGGGCAGGTGGGGGCGAAGCATGGCCACTGCCTCCCAGAAGCTGGGGAAGGGAGGGAGGGAGGGAGGAAAACTTGTCCCGCCATCCCCTCCACCAGCACTCAGCACTACTGCCATGTCCAGCACTGCTGGTCTCAGCCCCCAGCTCTACTCCTTGGAGGCAGCACAGCAGCAACATGATGGCAAGGATGGAGCAGGGGGGCAAGGCCAGCTGCCCCACTATCTCCTCCATCATGGCACTGTTCTGCACTCCAATTGGTTGTTTCACTAACCAATCAGAGTGCTCCAAGAGCATTACAGTCAGACAGAGAGACTAAAATAAATTGTAATATAATAACGGGCTTAGTGTTATAGATGTGCCTGGCACTTCGGTGAACAAATATGGATTCCCTGCTTAGGACAGCATACAATTTAGGAGCCTAATCCTACAAGCTGCTCTGTGCAGGAAAATTCCTGTACTTGCAGGGATACCTAAAAAGGAGAGCAGCTCACAAGTCCAGACCCTACGATAAGACCTTAAAAAATGCCTTTCTTTGTCTACTGAAATTTGTGGCAAAATCTGACTTGAGCAAAGTGTCTAGGGTCAGGCACCAAATAAGCAGGTGCATTTTCCAGCCTCTCAAACACAGTTCATAGACCACATACTGTAGTATAAAAATATTTTAGAGCATGACTTTACTAACAAATGCACAATGCTGCTACCCTAACTCCAGGTAGTAGTACCACTGAAATATGTGGCACTGCTCAGTATAAGTAATGGTAATAGAACATAGTGCAGCAAAATTTAGCCAATTCAGCTCAGAATTTCTCCTCAGACTATCCTCATTATAAGTTTCTAACCCAATGTGAAGCAAGTCATACCATCCTCTCGTTCCTCAGATACAAGATTCTGCTTTCTGGACAGCAGCCCTCTGGAACCTGCTTCTTGCTTATTCATTCCCTCAATATCAAATACCTTCCCAAAAGATCAATACTGCTTGGCCAAGATTATAAATGAGGAGGAGTTTTGCCCTAATAAAGTCTGGGATTTCTTCCACACCATCATGCTCTGCCAACAGACTGGTCCATCTCAGCTGGGTTCTGTAGTATACATGGCATCATCAATACAGAACATACTGAGGCATCACAGAGAGTAGGAGCTAAAGGAGAAACACTAAGTATTTTTTTAAATCAGTAAGAGACAATGCCCCTCTTAAATCTGGATGTTTGGGGCATTCAATTCTTTATTCTAAAATTATTGACTGGGAATGTTCCCACTCCCATATGTTTCACTATTCAAAGAAAAAGAAGTCAGTAATAAATGTATGTACATTTTGAAGCAATATCCAGTATTATTAAAATGGCTGGTTTCTGAGGGGAGCAGTCAGTGGTTTTCTAACGTTCAACACCATTTTTGAAAGAAAGCTAATTTGGCAGATTCTTTCAATTAAAGAGCAGGCTGTGCATTATAAATGAGCAGTGGCTTGTGTAATCCTGGTTATTATTTACAGAATGCTTATGCCCTTTCCCCCTCTATCAACACACTTAACACCATCCTAGAAATTTGACAGCATGGTACCATATTCCAAGGGCAGTCTGAATAATAAGGTAGTTCTGACGCTATTTCAGAAAGAAATGATGTGCATCTTCCCATGTACCAGTGATGATTATTTATCAGCCATAGAGACAAACTTTGAACATGTGCTACCTCAAAACTCCTGGGAATAAATTAACTATTTATGACATCAAGTTACTAATAATTAGATCCAGAATACACCAAGTTAAATGAGAATAACTGAAAGAATTTGCATACCAGTTCACCAGAAACAAGTGTGGTTCCCCAAGGACAATGCAATGTTGCTTTGAACCATCAGGCACTACTCCTGGGGAACGTGTCAGTTAACCCTCTGAAAAGGAACTCTTGGCCACTTGGACCACATTGACAGCATTTTGCAAAATAAGCATGTTTCTGCTCCAGAGAAGAACAGTTTAAAAAGGAAGGAGCACCATTTATTTTAGATCTTATTTTTCATTTCAATGTTAGCATTCACATTTCAAAACAACTGCGAAAAGCCAACAGGCACAGGAAACTAATGTATTACAGGCTTAGAAACTGAACTATAGTCTTGCTCTGCCCCCCTGTGGCAGCCCTGGAAAATGCATTAGGCAGGAATGATCAGAACAGCCTAACATGATGGCATCTTTGGTTTGGTCTTGCTTTGTTAATACAGTGTATTATAGTAACTTTCTTAATAAGTTTACTAACACAAATATTTTCACTGTGGGCTCTATTTTTCCTTATTACTCATGGAGCATTTTACACACACACA
>JAGPOW010003395.1:61652862-61688837 GCA_030014935.1 Caiman crocodilus
ACACACACACAATTGAAGTTCTTACATATCCTATATCACACAAAAATATCAACTACCTAGTAAATCATGACCAAGTGCTTATAGTAATATGTGTATGACTAAAGGCCTTAAGGTAAAAAGCCAACTAAAACACTACTGTGACAAACCTTTATATATATTTATAGTTTCAGTACAAATTATATATATCATTTATACAAAATAGAATATGCCAATTAGGACACTGGGTTTGCTTTGTTGGCATTCAGCCAATTTAAAATTAGATTTTTTTTTTTTTTCACCTAGATACAAAGACTACATATTGTGAGGAGGAATTGGGAGGGGGCTTGACCCCCAAACTGGACAGGCCAGGGACAAAGGGTCTAGGAACATTTCACCTTGTCTTCTGGTCTTTCCCGTCCCACACGAGAGACTCCAAGCCGATATAGAAAGAAATATTTTACTTACATTTTAAATAGACCATAGACAAGCTGTGTGAAATCACACCACAAGGCACCTAAATCTGTAGATGCACGACAAGGTGTGGCTAGCTTTACTGATCGCTTCCTCACACTGGTTGCTCATGTCCATCCTGGAGTCAACAATGACTCCAAGATCCCTTTCAGCCACTGTGTTGATGAAAAAGGTGTTCCCCAGCATATAGATGTGTTGCAGGTTCCTTCTCCCTAGATGCAGCACCGTGCACTTGTCAGCGCTGAATTCCATTCTATTCTCATCTGACCCACCTCTAACCTTGTCTAGATCTAGCTGGATTCTGTCTCTCCCCTCCAGTGTGCCCACCTCACCCCACACCTTGGAGTCATCAGTGAATTTTGAGAGCCTGCTTTCCACACCCACCTCCAAGTCACTGATAAAGTTGTTGAATAACACAAGCCCGAGGACTGAGCCCTGGGGAACTCCACTGCTCACATGCCTCCCGGTCGAAAACAACCCATCCACCACCACTCTCTGGGTGCAACCATCAAGCCAATTTGCCACCAATCTGACTGTGTAGGCATCAATGCTGTAGTTGCCTGTTTTTTTATGCGCATGGGGTGAGAAACAGTGTCAGAGGCCTTCTTGAAGTCCACAAAGATGACATCCACCTTGACACCCTCATCCAGGGACTTTGTGACCTGATCATAAAAGGAAACCAGGTTAGTCAGGCAGGATCTTCCCTCAGTGAACCCCTGTTGGTTGCCCCTGAGCATTACCTCCCCTGTTGGGCCCTTGCAGATGTGCTCCTTGATATTCATCTCAAAGGTCTTCCCAAGGACTGAGGTGAGACTAACTGGCCTATAGTTACCTAGGTCCTCCTTTCTCCCCTTCTTGTAAATGGGGACCACATTGGCCCTTTTCCAGTCCTCTGGTACCTGGCCAGAGCACCACAAGCACTCATACAGCCATGCCAGGGGCCCTGATATGACCTCCACCAATTCCCTCAGTACCCTCGGATGAAGAGCGTCTGGACCTGCTGATTTAAGCATGTCCAGCCCCTCCAGAAGTTCCCTAACTAGATTATCCCTTACCCTAGGCATGACATCACGTCCCCTGAGCCTGTCCATTAGCCTAGTGAGGGAGCTGTCCCGGTCCCTGCTCAGAAACATGGAGGCAAAGAAGTAATTGAAGAGATCAGCTTTTTCCTTTGCTGCTATCACCAGATTGCCAAGTCTGTCCAGTAGGGACCCCACATTACTTGCGGAGTAAGAAGGCACCATGTACTCCCAAAAATGACTTTTTGTTATTCTTAATTCTGGTCACCAGCCCCAGTTCTGTCTCTGCCTTGGCCTTCCTAACCACCTCCCTGCAATCACGAGCAACAGAGGTGTGATCTTCTTTGGTGATAGCCCCTTGCTTCTTGACTGTTCATCATTTTTAGAAGTTTTTGTACACTCGCTATCATGTTTTAATTACAACAAATTACTAAAAGTCAGTTTGAGATTAAAATAAGACTTCCCTTTGCAAACTGTACAAATGTTTTCTCCGACTTCTTGGCAGAAAAGAACAGTACCTCTAACACTTCACAGTTGTTCATTCCTCCCAGAAGAGTTAATCCCAGGAATAATACGCTGCTAATACTACATTTCTCCCTACAGAAACATTTCACAAAGTTGAATAGAATGTTAAACAAACAACTGATACCTTAATACTAACGTCCTATAAACAGAAGATGTGCTTTGACGGGATGATCCAATAATTAACAGGGATATAATTTTCTGTTCAGATTACTGAATGGCTCAACAATACCTATAGAAAATTTTATAGAACGCTTCCAAAAGGCTCTGAATTACTGTGTTACTGAAATATTGCTTTGCTTCTAGAAAGACTCTCATGAGGCTGAGTCCAGGAACTGAAATTAAATCTTTTATACGCCTATGACCTCTGTATGCAAGACACTGAGTATTCTCCACATTCAGTCCTACTCGAGCAGGAGAACAAGCAGAATAAGACAGAGCCCTCTGCAAATCCTCAGATATCCCTGGTTCTTGGGACTCGCTTTCTAATTTACAGGAGTGAGAGGGATAAATAAGTGGGGTCCTGTTCTGTTTGCAGTCTCATTGCTTTTTCAAAATGAAACAAAACGGTAAGAGTCAACTCTTCTAAATTTTTATTTCAATATCTAGGATGCTAAGTGGCTAAGGAAAAAACATTACCTTTGATTGCTAACAGGTTCAATGATCTAAGAGCAAAAGACAGTGTTTTCCCATTTAACATTGTATCAGTGCATTAGAAAGTGAACCTGACCAGTGTATTTATACTGTGCAGACCAGAGGTAATGCAAGAGTTCTCAATTAGTTTAAATAGCAAAAAAAAAGAAAAAGAAAGAAAGTGAGGGGGTTTTTTAAAATACTTAATATTGTGAAGGGCAACTTAGTAATGCTGCATGAGGAACTACATTTAAAAATATTTAGCCAAGGACTGCCTATTTGACTATAATTTGTTTACACTACATAGCAGATTTAATTAAAATATTTGACTTGGCCTTGGAACTTAAGCAGCTAGATTAAGTAGTGCTAAGTAGGAAGATCATGACTATAAACTGGACCACCAGCCACTCAGGAGGATGTATTGTAGATGCAATGCACTCATTCTCTAGGAAATGGAATATCAAATGCATTGGCCATAGCCTCCTCTCTCAACTCACACAGTAGTATTAGGTATAGCTCACTGGACCAACTTCACTGTCTCAGAGATGGTTAGTTCATCATCCCCTCATAAAGAGGTGTGAAATTTCACAGATTCCTTCCAGACTCCAGCAGGAGTTTTACCAGCACTCTGCTTGCAGACATAAGTCCTTAGGGTCATGTATTCAGCATAATCATGAACATTTTTAACACCAATGTGGTTATGGAGAAAATGATGCAAGGCACATAGGAATAGTCTGCAGGGTTTTCTTAACAGGCTGTCACAAGAACACAAAATTAGCACAGCATTTTGTATTAGTCTAACAACAATGACCACCCCTCTCACTAATTGTTTTTTAATTTAACATGGCTTTCTCCTTCTGATTGATTTATTTATCCCCCCAACACACACTTTCCCTTTCCAGGTAGATACATTCATATGCAGGGCAGCCAGCTAACCCATTGGCCTTTTGTCACATGAAAAAAAAAATAGTCTAGTCTTTAAGACAGAGATACTTTGAGGAAATGTAATTCAGTCATCATTATTCACAAATTATCTGACTTCTTTGGCTGCATTTGTCTATATCTAGCATTGGAGGCAATACAACAGCAGTTTAAAAAAAAGTATTCTCACTGGTAGCTTCCAACTGAATGATTCATTTCTTTTTTCTAGTTAATTGCAGTTAATAATGAGTAGACTAATTGAATATGGCATTTCTCCAACTCTTTGAAAAACAGTGCCTTTTTAAGAGCACTAGATTTCAAGGACTTGTGAAATCCACACAATTATCTCTGCATTTTCTCTATCACCTGCTTTTCATCCAAGTTCTTCCATTTTGCTTTAAAAAAATACATCTTGTCCTAGAAAGAATTAGTAGGGTTTTATTTGCAGCATGTCATACCTCCTCAAATCCAGCAAGGAGATGTTCATATTCTTACTCTCTCAGTCATGTTTTTAACACACACACACACGCACAACTCAAAAAAATCGCATTACTAACAGTGAGAAAGAAGCTGTGCCATTCACTCTTCCCTTTACAAATTACCTGCAATGGCAGATACAGCTATGTGAAGAGTCCTGCAAAAGCTTGTTAATGTTCTTTTAGCATTTATGTTATGCATTCCTAATGCATTATCAGCTAATGCTATCTCTTAGATAGTGAGCTATATTTCTCTTCACTTTCCATTTAGATGCCTTTAAAAGCTAATGCAAATTAGGAGTCAAATCTACAAAAATGAGTCTCATCATTCCTTTCTTCAATTAAACCAGCACCGAGGCAGGGGAGGGAAGGAAGAGGGGGCAAATGGGACTCGGTGACACCAACCAATTAGATGCATCTGATATCATGATTGGACCAATGTCATCTAGCTAAAAAGGCACAAGTTTGAACACTTTGTATCTTGTAATTTCCAACATAAAAATTATGTGTGCATCTACACATTGCCCTAGGGTGATGATGTTACTGTGCCATGCTTTAGTACTTTCTTTTGGAAGTACTTTTGTGCATTGAGCACAGTTATTGTTAGCAGCTACTTCACCGTAGCAGTGCACAATAATGGGAGAGCACACTGCTACGGTAAAGTAGCTGCTGGTCACACATAAACACCCGTGAACACCACCTTGCCATAACGCATCGCTATGGTAACGTAGTGTCACAGGTAGATGTGCCTTACTTGTATGAAAGTCACAATTGGGAACGCAAACGTTTTTTGTTCATTTGCAATGTCATGCTCAACTCAAGCAAAAGCAATTTTGAAAGCTGCAAAGCAACCAAAGTTCTTAAAAATATATCACACAGGAAAGGAACTGATTAAATTATTAAATAAAAAGGATGAGACACCTTGGTAAATTAAGCAAGTCAGAAATAACCTGTAATATTTAATTTACTTGATTTATATGCCACCCTCCCCAACACAGGCTCCAGATGGCTAGTTAAATGCCCAGTAAATCTTTTATTAGAAACTCAGAGAAAGGGAGAACAAATAAACGGATTTTTTTTTAAATCCTATCACCTGCAGGACAAGAAAACATTGATAAATCAGTGACAGATTGCAAAGGGGAAGCTTTATAACATCAAAGTACTCTTACTATGGCATAGTTCACAAGTCTGTTTTTGCGAACGCAGCTTATTTCAGCTTCTCTACTCTCTTCACTGTTGCATACAGAGTACACCAGCAAAAGCACAAGGTCATATATCAACCAACACAGTGATGCTACCACAAGTTTGCTACCACAAGACCTGACATGAGATCAGTTAATACTTTTTAGAAATATATTACTCAGTTTTAATATTTCTTTGAATGTCAGCAAAATCAAGTTCAGTTAGGAGCTGGGGTCCTTCACCAAAAGCTATTTCATCTCCCCAAATAGTGCCAAGATTCTTTTCCACAAAATTCTTCTCCTATGTCTCTCTTCTGAGCTACTGGGACCCCAGCTACACGTGAAACACTGGAAACACACAAATCTGTCCTGAAAAATAAATGTATGACCCATTTCTTGCATTATAACCAGAAGACATTAGCCAAACTAAGAAAGGGTAGCTTGAGGGTAAGAATTTCCATTTATTGGAGGAAAAAAACTACCATGGTACATGAATGTTTCAAGTATTTTAGTTGTAACATTCTCTCTTACCCTTCCCATGCTCTTTAAACCTACAGCATTTATGCTCTCTGGGCAGGATGGTGCTTGCCTGCCTATATAGACAGCATTTACAATATTGCTGATGCTGTTGCAGTACAGAAAACTAGACTCCATATTGTTGTGGCACAGATGCACCTCATCAGATATCTTCCCCACACCCACGTACTACTTTATCTTCCAAGTAGGACTTTTGGCCCTCATTCCAAACCACCAATGTTCACAAGCAGATAGTTATGTTCTCCTGGAGATCCTGGAAGATCCTTTATCCGCCAAAGGTTTCCCCTGGTCCCCTTCCTGCTACCTGTATCTCTAAAGTCTGCTCTGAGATATGCAGACTCTTGTAAGTTTCTCAAAATGACTTAATCCTGAATCCTGTCTTCTTCTACCTCCCATCTCCAGGAAAACAAGGTTATTGCCGCTGGTCGTACACTCTAACAGAGAACTGAATTCATCCACCCTGATCTGGTCTCTACAAAGAGGACCATTTTCATTCCTGCCCTGCTAGTTAAATGCCCAGTAAATCCTTAATCAGAAACTCACGGAATGGGAAAACAAATAAATAGAAGGTCCCTTGCTCACCTTTAAACTCCTGGCACTCATTACCACCTGGAGCATGGATAACTCCCGCTCCATCAGTACTCCCCAAGCTCTTTCCCCATTTTGTCCAGACCAATTCCTGTTCTATTTTGTTGTTTTTGGTAGCAGTTATTAACGCATTTCTTTTAATTGCTTAAATCCTACTTTGCTCTTCTAGGGCTTAGAGAAGTCTTACAGATTCCATTTGAACTTTCTTAGCAGTCTCTACAATCAAATAAAGTTGTTGGGGGTATGTTTGTTTGTTTTTATATCTTTTTCTGTCTGTGCATGTGAACCAAATGCCCCAGCGGTTATTCCTCTTCCCAATCTGGGTGGAAGTTCTTTTCTTTCACATCAAAATCCAAAAGCCTAATCTCTCCCCAGGGAACTACAGATCATAAAAGATTTTTCTCCTCAGTAATTCTGAACCAGTTAAACTGGCCCTTCAATTCATTTTTGTCCCCACATGCTGTTGAGTGGAGTTTCTCTCGCATCTCTTCTCAAAGAACAACTCTAAGTCAGTTCTACTGCTCCAGTCACTTGGATTCCTTCAAGCAGGTGTTCTTTCCACCTCACTCACACCTACTGGCCTGAACCACTGGACTGTGTCAGGAGATTTTACAGGCACTGTTCCAGAACTATGCAGTCTATAACATAAACCAGTGTGCAGCAAAATCCCACCATCCACTGAACTACTATTCTCCAACATAAATCTTGGGGAAATGATGCCAGGAGGCTTCTGGCATCAGATCCAGCCCATCCAAAACAGTTTATTCTGCAGTGGTAAAGGAGTTAGCTTGTTTGTCAGTCAGTAATTTATATGCTGCTGGAAGCTCCCCTGGCAGAAACAGACACATTTAAGAACTGTGCTCATCCAGCCACCCCCACTTGAAAATGTGAAAGAAAGCTTCAGTATCATAATCTGGCCCTTGTTTCACTAAACCCAAGATTGGCCTCCCCTCCCAGAGCTGCCCAGACCTTTGAAGTATCTTTTCTGAGATGTGGCAGAAATTGCCCCTCTCTGCCAGTTCTGTGTCTCCTGGGATGCTTGTACATGCCACAAGGGTTTAATTCAGTTTAGTTCTCCCTTGAGGTTTTTAAAATCCCACCATTTCCACCACTTCAATTTAGGGAGAATTAAACTGAACTAACCACCCCCCATGGCATGTACACAAGGGTGGGGACCCAATCCTTACCTGCCTCGCTACTTTTTTTTTTTTCTTCAGTGGAATATGCCCCTGAGCTGCATGGGGACTGGTGCTTTCCTCCATGGCTGCATCACCCCACCAGGACCACCCAGGCTGGGTACCAGCGGGCAGGTGCTGCCTGGGGGGCCCTGCCACTGTGAAGGAAAGCACTGGGGTCCCCCACAGCTCAAGGGGTTGCGCAACCCATCAACAGCTCCCCCTCCCACTCCCTACCACCGGAGCAGCAGGCAAGCTCCAGCACCCTTGCACCATCCCCACTGCCTAGAACCGCCCAGGAACAGCTGACTTGCCCCTGAGGCAGAGCGGCAAGGCAGCAGGAGGGTAGCTAGAGAAAGCAGTGGGGAAGGTGCGTGGGCATTAGAAGACTGCTAAGCCCCTAGCGTGTCAGCTTCCAGCACCCCATGCACGGTGCATGGGGTAGCAAACAAATACCTGGAGGTGTTTTATCTTGCTACATAACCAAGTCATTTAAAATACACCCCTGAGCATGCAAACAGAAATGCCATTAAAGCGGTGCAAAAGGGCATTTAAAGCTGCTTTAAAGGCCAATTTTGTTGTGTGCACAAAGACCCCTGTTGTTTCAGAAAGAAATTCTGGGAAATTCTATATCCTATGCTCCACCAACAAGCTGATGACATCTGCCATTTGGTACCATCTTTGCATAAGGGTTTCAGTTGTTCCCTTTTCCTGTCTTTAACTAAAGGATGTCTCAAGACAGATCCACTCTGGTAGAAGTACCATCTGAATAAATTCCAGATGGGGTGGCATGGCAAAAAAAGCAACGGTACCCGAGTTCAGACCTGGCTTCAGCCCACGGCTGATAAAAATAAGATTTGGCTATTGGCTAGCCTTCCAGTCCTAACATAAGAAGCTTTCAACTGATCAAAAAAATTAAAAAACCCAGAACAAAAAATGTTAATTCTAGCCTAGGGGTGGGCAATTTTTTTTAGCTGAAGGTCTCAGTTTTGGTGACACACATAAAATTAATGGTGAAGATATCTTTTTAACAAATTATATATATAAAAAAAAATCAGATACTAAAAATCAGACATCTACTATAAAATATTTTAATTATTTTAAAGTAATTTTTGTCCTGACATATTTTTAGGTAGTGTGGTTTAGAGGCTATCACATAATAGCTCAAAATAAAGTCCTACTCTTGTATACTGAAAATTAGGGCAAAGGAAAACAAACTCACTCACTCTGCAGGAAGAAAAGCCTCTGCTGTGCATTAACCAGAGAATCCATGTCAGGCATCATCTCTACTGTTTCAATGCAGAGCACTGCTGCAAGGTGGTCATCATTACTCCTTGAAGATCTATGTTTTGATCTTCAAAATGATCTCTTCACCCCCACTTCTCTCTTTAGTGGAGTCCTTGGCAGGGAAACAAATGCTCTGCCGCCATGGGCAGGGCAGGGCAGGGTGCAGGTGGGGAATAGCCATGACCCTGTGACACTATTAGCACATGGAGTGCCTACTCTACCTCCCTCCCTTTGCCCACTCACTTGCCCCCCCGGTTGGATACAGAAGGAACTACAAGTCCCGGCAGCCCCAGCACCAGCTCAGCCACCGTGGCCACTATTAAAAGGTGGCAAGCAGGTGAAGCAGCACAAACCTGGAGTGCTCAGTACTGTTGCCACCCTGCGCAACAGTTAACTGCAAAGCAACTTGTTCAGTATGTTGTGCAGGGTGCCCCCCCCCAATCCTTCATTGCTCTCCCCCACACTTTAGCCTCCCTGATGCTGAGGTGTGGATAAAGCTACCACTGCGCCATCTTCCTGGCCCACATGACTGCAGAGGCAGAAGGATAGCAGTGCAGGGGCTGGAAACATGGACCTTGGTTTGTACCAGTGGGTACATTTTTTTGTTTGGGGGTTTGTTGGGGTTTTTTAAATTCTCACACTATTCACTGTGCATGCCCAAAAGCAGGAGAACATTACTTCAACCTGGCTTGCCTGACATGGCTTGTAGGTACTGAACACCTGTTATTTTTTTTTCCAGTGGGTGCTTGAGCCCTGGAGTACTCCTGGTGTCAGTACCTGTGATAGACAATAATCCCCCCATAGTTCCTAACACCAGCCAAGCTTCTTGCCCCAACACAAGAACACTTTGCCTATTCTCCTACCCTCCTTTAAAGCCTATCACCCAGGCCTAATAGCCAGCCCAGGGTAGAAGAGCAGAGTCAATTAAACTCAAATTCACCATTAATGTCTTTGTTGCTTGTGGAGTGTTTAGGTGTGCTTTCCCTAACAAAGAGAGCAATTATGAGGACTTGGGGTCTATAGCAATACCCATAGGTTGGATTTTTAGCCAATGTTTGTTTCAAAGGCAGTTATTTAGCTAAAACACAAAGGTATTACACATTAGCGACAGGACAGATTCATAACTGGAAACAATATTAGGCTTCTGCCAAATTTACTACAGTTTTTCTCCTACTAAAAAAACCCAGAAGAAACAGCCATTGCTGTTCTTCCCTAATTACCAAAGAAGAAATAGACAGAATGAAAAGAAAATTCTGTATTTAAATGCACAGCAAGCACAACTATAACCAGATAAAAAAAGATTAACACAGTGCTCTCAA
The DNA here is from genome assembly GCA_030014935.1 of Caiman crocodilus. Lineage (NCBI taxonomy): Eukaryota > Metazoa > Chordata > Crocodylia > Alligatoridae > Caiman > Caiman crocodilus. The sequence continues at coordinate 61,662,971 of JAGPOW010003395.1, forward strand.
GAGAAATTCTGCCTGTTCAAAGAAACAAGTTCCAGCACACAGGAAGATGATGACAAAGACAAAGGCAAAAATAAATTCAAGTAAAAAAGGCTGGTATGAATCAGCTATAACTACTGACAGAAAAGTTACAAAAGCTGTCTGTAAATGCAGGTCTGCCCTACCAGGGCAAACCTGGATTACTTAAGAATTTATCAAGGAAATACAGAATTTCTTACCTTGAAGGTGCCAGCTAAAATTGGCCTTGGATGTAGAGGCTAAAGCTTTTCAACAAAGTTGTCACAGCTGAACCTCTTGAAAACTCCACCCCACAGCTGTGTTGAAGTTACTGAAGTCCCTGGTTATTTTAATCCTCCGGAGTCTGAAGAGAGACCAGGTATAACCACAGGCTGCAGTTTCTAGACACACGGTCAGAATACAGTTCCGCCATCTAGCAATCTCCCTACACCCTAGATACCCCTGGGCCTAGTGCTGATAGTTCATACTCCCCCCATGGATTGTACACCAACTCTTTCATAACTCACCACCAAATATGGTTTATAATTTAAGTGTCCAGGAACACACCATACATGTAAGCATATACACACTGATAGGCTTTACTCTGAGTTTCTTAACAGACCGTTTCTTTTGTTTCGTAGTATAAAGTGCTCAGAAATCCTAAAATAAAATACTGGACTAAGATAATAACTGCATGCAGCTCAATACCTCAACTCCGTATCCACTCTGGAGCATGCTTTCAGCTGAGTTTACATCCTCTAGCAGAGGGGTAGCCAACCTGCAACATGAGTGCCACACAGGCAGCTTGTGTGTGGCATGTGTCAGAGCAGGGAGAAGACAGGCAGCACAGCTACAGATAGGGCAGGGAGCACAGAGCAGAAAGCAGAGCAGTAGATTGGCCAAAGGAAAGGTATAGGAGAGGCATTTGTAGAATGCTTGGCAAAAAAAAACAAAACTTGGCCCTCATGGCTCTAGCAGATCCGGGATCTTTCTTTGCAGTTTGTAGTTTGTTTCTGAAAGCAGCCCAGCTTGCTGTCTCCGACCTTATGTCGTTCCACATGTAAACCAGGACCACCCTGTGCTAACAAGACCTGTCCTCTCACTTGCCCAAACTTTCTTTTGTCTATTCCAAAACGTGTATGTGTTTCTATGAGTCTGGTTATATATTAATGTACCAACACCTCATCTTTGTTCCATTCTTCAACTCTGCCTCACTGGAGAGAGATGAAAGAAAACTACCTTTTCTGGGCAGGAGCCTTCTTTTGTCCCAAACTTCCTCCATCTCAGTACAGCTATAAAAATTTAATGATAAACTACTGTTTTGAGGTATATGCTAAAAACTTTATTACAAAGCAAGATATCTGTTCACAGAAGCTTGAAAAATTCCTGAAATTTGAGAAGTCTGTACCATCAGCCAGAATTCACATGCTCTCAAAATTGTCATTCACAGGTTCTCCAAATCATTGCTTTCTTCAAAGGGAGAAAGCAACAGAACAGAATAGAACTAGAGCCCCTCTCAGGTACCTCAAGTGAATTCATATACCCCACTTCAAGACATTACAGCTGATTTTACCCGTATAAATTCACACTTTGTACAATCATTAGGACCAAAATTCAGTTACTGGGAAACATTAGATGTCAGTTCCCATCTGCAGGGTATAAACTCCCCACTCATCCCATTGGAGAAATGCATAGAGGCAGGAGGCTCATTATCCCAATACCTTTGATTACTTAAACAGCCACTGGAGACCTGTCCCCCTCGTAGAGATAAAGTAGTGCCTGCCCACAGGCAATTCAGAATTCCCCATTTCCTCCAGAAATAATCCCTTGCTTCAGACCTGCCAAAGTGAGATATGCTGCCTCCCTCTGTTGGGGTTTATATACTTCACTCCATAATTTTCACCATGGGGTTAAGGAAAGAGCAGCTTCTCCTGCTGTAAATAACTCCTAAAGTTAGGGGTGTGGGAAGGGGCTGTAGCCTAAGGAGGTAAGAGCTTTCAAGAGTAGATTGGATAGATACTTGGCTGGGGTCCTGTGACCCTGGCACTCATTCCTGCCATTGGCGGGGGGTCAGACTAGATGGTCTGCTCTAGGCCCCTTCTGACCCTAGGCACTATGGCACATTGATACTATCCTAGTAGAGTCATCAGTAGCAGATGCAGAGGGCATAGAGACAGTTTATGCTCTCCCATCCCACTCAGGTTTAATTACTGGTCATTTGGGGCATTTGTACATGCAACTGTGTTTGGTCCTCGTTAATTTACCGCACCTTAAAAATTTTAACTTGGGTTATTTTGGTACGTTGTATTTGTGTTTGCATGCCACAGCCTTTCAAATGACTTAAGTTCTGTGTGTAATTCTTTGCAGATTCCAGCAGGGAGAGGCAAATTGCAATCTACTGCCAGTAAAGTCTTTCCTAATGATTTATAGCAGGAGCGACATGTAAACTGGCCTCCACAGTCCCCATCCTCTTCCCACCCACTTGGAGTCTCATGCTAACTCCCCTCCACCCCTCTCCACCTGGGCACAGTCACCCCAAAACCCTGCCACTTGCACCCAACTAGGCTTGGTCTCGTTTCCCAGTAGGCAACTCCACAGTGATCCCAATGACAAGGCACATGAATCATCCCCTCCAGTCCCTTTCCTTTTCTCCCATAAAATAATGAGTTATATATAATGTGGGGGGTTTTTAACTATATAACTGATATGATAATCAGAAACATACAGGATTAAGAGTAGCGGGTGGGTGGTGGCAAATCCAACAGCTCTCATTTTCTGGCTTTTTAGGACGACATTTCCCAGCATTCCCATGGCTCAGAACAATTTCCATGGGGATGCATCAATGGGGCTGCTTTCCCCACTTGCCTTCCCTGCCCACGTTCCACCATCACCATGAATTGTTTGTTTAGTGCAACATACAGTTTTTGGAGGGGGTTATGAAATGTTTTTGAAATAGTGGGTTAAAGTTGGGCTTGGGGTAGAATATGCTCCCGCACCCCCAGGCCACACCACTAAGCTGGACTGTTCACTTGCTCCCCATCCACCCCCTCTCCCCCAGCCAGCCAATAAGAAGTATGCTTAACCCTTCCACACATGGGACATGATCCAGGCTGGCTAGGTGCCAGTGTGTAATGAGCACCACCCCGACTCAAACCATTGCCAGCCTCAAAGCAGCAATGCCTTACGCCAATCCATATCCCCCCCAGTCCTGCTCATTCTCCCCTCCATCCACTATCTTCCCCTGCACACCCCTGCAGACAGACACAGATGTTTATGTTGTAAAAGAATTTATTGTAACCAAAAGAATAAGCACTGCTAGTTGTTGTCAGGGGTCCATTCATATCTATATGTCCTGCCAGGCAATCCCGCACAAGGGCTACCCAGCCAGCTTCTCCATTCTTCTTCTGGAAACTACAGACTAAGAGAAAATATCTCTTTTCCTTTCTCTTTGTTTCTCCAAGCAGTTGCCCCACATCCACTTAAGGCTTTCTCCATGGGTCACTGGTGCCTCCTGAGACTGAGGGGGGGCACAGTTTGTGGGCAGCAGGGTGGCAAGTGACCACCTACAGAAGCCAGCAGCAGGGCAGGAAGGAGGTAAACAGTGACCACCCATACAAGCCAGAGGCGATGGCAAGCAGCAACTGCCCGTAGAAGCCAGTGTTGGCGGCAGTCAAACTCAGGTGGGGTATGTGCCCCCTCATGTTCCCCCTACCAGTTGCCTATGACTGTCTCTACCCTTCCTTCCCAGCAGAGTTCTGACACCCAGCACTTTAACTGTGCTGAAGTCTCCCTCCTCCTACTGGCACCCTGAATCAAAGCACCTTCCAGATGTGCTTAGTTTCCCTAGTAAAGATAAGCAGCAAAACTGACCCATGGGCCGTGGAGTTCGGGCCTACTGGGCTTGCATCTAGTTAACCAGTAGAAAGGAATGCTTTCTGACATACCTAGTCTCTACATCCCTGAATCTTCTTTAGTGTCCACAATTCAAACCAGACAGGGCAAGTGGATCATCATGGGTACTTTTTACCACACCTGGTTGGAGTTTGAGAATGGATTTGCCAGCACCAGTCTCCCATCACTTTTCTGAGTGTTTCTACATTGATTTGCTTCTCCCACTTCCACTAGGGGTCTTGCTGTTTGCCACTGTTTCATATGAGATTGTGGGTGGGAAAGCTGAGGTCACGCACATCATATATCCCATTCCATAATCAAATCTCTCATCATAACATATACGATTAACTGGCTACACCACTGGTGAAGTATCCTAACCCCACCGGATGGGCCAGCTATGAGGCCTTAACCTGCCCAGCCTGTGCCTCATGGCAACAACCATAGGGCAGCTTAGTGCCTGCCACTTTACAGACTAGACAGGCATCCTTATAGACTGACTTTGTAATTGCTGTTACCCCTGACAGCCCAGGCTCCCTCCATCCAGCCTTCAAATACCTTTATACCCCTTTCCTTCTGCTAGTCCCCATATTGAGGTAAGTCACCTTTGGGCTCTCTCAAGAACAGCTGCCTCATGAATTATTGAAGAGAAGTAGCCAGCCATGTTGGTTTTCTAGTCATCTGATGACAAGCTGCTGCTTACAAAAGCTTATGCCTCTCTGACTTAGTTGGTATATAAAGTACAAATCTAACCTGCCTTCAAAATTAAGTCAATTCCCTGGCAAAGCTCTATCTTAACTAAGGGTTTAAGGCAGGAAAGCAGCTGATAAAACTACTGCAAACTCATTAACTCATAACCACTTCCTACACAACTTCTCTCTCTCATCTGACCCACTCTTGCTCTAAGTTTCTGTATTTCTCATGTGTCAGTTTGAATTTTTGTAGCATCATTTAAGTGTTGTACTTCTCTTTGGGCATCAGATGAAAGTCTCTAGCACTTTCCCTGTCAGAAAGGGTGGCAATCACTATGCTTAGTCCCTGTTGTTTCCCTCGAGTGAATTCACAAACCCTGCTAAAAGCATTTTTTACAAAGGTACATTGCTCTCATCCCAGCCTATTTGTGAAGCAACAATTCAGTATGCTGCACCATTTGCAGTGTTGAGCCACACTTCACAGTTGGGCCTTTTTTCTTACTGACCTCAGATGTACTCAGGTCCCCTCGCCTTTTGTTTTTCCTCCTTTAACTGCTATTTTAAAGCTCCTCATCCTATATCCCAGATGAGGGACAAAAACCATGCAAAATGAATGGGTGGGGTAAATAAATAAGTACAATCGAGTCTGTCACAGCTGCATAGGGCTCTGAGGGGACAGTAATTTCTGGAATCTGTTGGCGCCTAGACCCCAAATTTGACTGCTAGCCAATAGGACTAGATCAGGGGTTTTCAACCTCTTTTTAACAAGTGTACCCCTTCTGCCTCAGTTTCAATTCGTGTACCCCTTTATAGGGAAGGGGCAGGGGTGGGGGAGGTGGATTGGGGCCCCTGCAGTCAGGGAGGGAGCATGGCTGTGGCTGTCTCTGCACACTCAGGGCAGAGCACGGGATGGAGCCACAAGCAGCTCAGCTAGGAGGTATGGGAAAGGGGGGCAGCTCCTGCTGCTGCATGTACTCTGGGAGGGCACGTGCCCCAGATATGCACACAGGTTGAGACAGGCTGCCATTGTGATCTGGGGCTGCGCCAGGCTCTTCCTGCTGGGGTGTTGGGCTGAGCTGCATTTGGGGCAGGTGGCTACAGCATTGGGGGGGAAGGGGGGAGCTACAGGAGGGGCTGCAGCCACTCCAAAATTTGCCATAGCCCCCCAACCCACTCTCCCAGTGCCACCACCACCCACCCTGAGCACAGCCCAGCCCAACCCCCGCACTGGGAAGAGTTCAGCACTGCCCCAGACCCAGCCTGCCCTCACCCCACATGCAGATCTGGGGGCACACACCCCACATGCCCTCCTGGGGGTGGACATACCGGTGGAAGATACCTCCCCCACCCCACACACAGCTGTCCCACACCCCACCCTAGATGGGCAGCCCCTGCTCCAGCTCCTTCCCTCACAACAGACTTACCAGCCAGACCCAGCTGCTCTCTACACTGCCAGGCTACACTCCTCACTGTCTGTGTGTTGCACTGCAGCTGCATGCATGAACATGGCACTTATCAGCCACATCAGCCAAAAAAAGCTGATTGAGTCAATTTTCCTTATATCTGTGCCAATTCGATATGGGACCAATGTATCAGTGCACCTCTAATTTTTTCTAATTCATTCTGCATACGCCCTATGAACTTTTTAAGTACCCCTAGGGGTACACGTACCCCCAGTTGACAACCATTCTGCTAGATATTCAAACTAGGGCACTACATCTGACAGGTAATCAACCAGTTGCTTATTATCTGCAATTGGTTTTTGAACAAGTATTTTAAAGCAAGAGCTTTAAGAGACTGGCTCAGTCTAATCTTTCCTTAACACAAAAAGAATTGGACTATTACTCCATTAAAACCAAGGATACAAACAGGATAAGTGTTTAATCTCACTTACCAGATCAGGATGTTGCTGCTCTAGTCTCTGTATTTCAAGACAATAGAATCATAGAAAAGTAGGGCTAAAAAGCACTGTTGGAAATCATCTAATCTAACCCCCTGCTGCTGGTTCTTTTTTGTTTTAATCATCATCCTCATTTTCCTGGTCATCTTTCCCCAATACCCACTCAAACTATACCAGATGGGGATAAAAAGCTATTAGTGGCACTGGTATTATGTAGGAATGGGATGCAGTTGAGTATGCAGGACTGTGAAACTCCCACAGGTGAAGAACTCCAACTTAAATGCAGTTACTATTTAGTTAGCTATTGTATGGCTTCTGTGAAATGGACTTGTCAATTTAGTACAGTTTGTAGTGAGCATGGGTCTGATCCATATAATTTGAAATCCGCCACAGGCTAAATGAAATCAAGGTACATCAGAAGGGTAGCACAAGAAAAAGCTTCACTACTCATTTTGTACTTGTTCTCAGCATTACTCTCCAGGCCTGGTAATCCATCTCATTTCCCCAAGTACTAAATTCACTTAAAGCACAGATAACATTGAAAACATGAGCCAACTGTAACCGAGAGTTTCAGGGACCTTAATTGCTGTGGGAAGTGTGTATTCCATCATTTATCCTGGGCTGGTAAAGCCTAATGCCAATATTTCAAACCACTGGACTGCTAAGGAATAAAAAAAAGAGAGAGAGAAAGAAAAAAAAAATAACTATGCTAAACCTCCAAATTTTTTGCAAGTGAAGTTGCAGTTTAATACGATGAGATCATAGTCTCTGGTAGAGTATCACAACTCTTCTTCACCTAATCTGCTTCATAGACCCCACAAGCTAGAGGAAAAGCTAAGGAGCAACCAATGTAGCCTCTTGGCTGCTTAACAGTAAGGGAGCATATAATTTGCTTATCTAGAGTTTGGGTAAAAGAGGCAAAGGAATTGAGCAGGTGACAGAATGCCATAGATGAGAAGAGTTTAGCAGATGCAAGAAAGACAGGCCAAAAGAAGTTGGCTAAAAGTCACTTACAGTTGCACTAGGTTTTTTTATATACTAGATGGAACCAAAACACTGTTCGTTTTTTCTAGTTCCAGTTTCACCCCTACGTAGCCAGGCATCCCACCCAATTCCAGCTGCTTCCATTCCAGTCCAATCTGTATCTTGCATCATCAGATGTGTAAGGCAAAGACCAGCTTTTACCAACCAGTCCTGCCTTGAGTTAGTTCTGTCTATACTGCTTCCAAGCCGAGCCTGAGAACCCTGTAAAGCACAGCCTTACACATTCACTCCGACTCATAGTATGCCACTCCCAAAAATAAAGAGCGCATGTTAAATGCAAGCCTAAAACCACTCCATTGCCTTGTTTCCAAGATTAAGTGTTTGTGCAAAGAAAGAAGCAAGAAAGGCAGTGGTACTACTCCTAGGCTCAAACCATAGGTCATGTGGATGCATCTAAGCAGGACCTTCATCACTGTGATTCAGAATTGAGTGAAGAACGTAAAGATGGGCATAGGAGTCACTTAATGCATGGGAAGGCAAAAAGATAGGAAGGTAGAGGGAAAGCAGATTTATGTCAGAGCAGATAAAATTCAGCAGCAAAACCAGCTGTATCAGAGGTCTGGATATAGCTATTTGGCAATTAGAGATGAGGTTGCAGCCCAGGCAGAGGCATTTGAGCTAGCTTTACTCTAACTAGCTGACGTCAATAGCAGCGGTACAGACTTCAAATTTAATATGACTGGATTGTAGGCTTGTACAATCACTGCTACTTATCACTGCTTAGTACCCCAAAAAGCTGCTTCTGGTATGCTTCCACAAGATGTAGTCACATGACTGCAAGACAGACATACCATATGTCGTAAAAACACATTTATTTTTCCTCCCTTTCTTTCGTCAGAGCAGTTCCGATGCTTTTGTAAATGCAGGTCAGGACAAGGAGAATTAAAAAAGGGACACCCCACCCCAAAAATAAACAAAAAACCACATCGGCTTGCTTTGGCATAAACTTTCATTCTCCACTTAGTGTTTCATCCTTATTCAAGGATGCAGGTGCATACCCAAATAGGAATGAGGAGACATCATTGTGAAGTCACTCTCTTCGTTTGAGGAAGCTGGGCTTATCAGTTAGGATAAAGAGTACAAAGAAAGGACATTTGAGGAAGAATTTAGAGTTGATTTAAAAAACTTGGCAGCATTCTCTAGCTAAATGATCCCTTGTCACTTGCTGCCACTATGCTTTTATGCTGAATCTTCGAAAAAGGATGATTGTCCTAGCAGGAGCAATAGCTCTGAATTAAATTGAGAGATAGTAACATGAAGAGTTAAATGGTGATTGCAGAGCACAGCTGGGATCTCTTCTTTCACAAACAATTAAGCAATTGTATTACTTGAAAGTACAAAGTGCAACTAGCAGAAAGACTACAAGACATAAATAAAAAATTTGTGAGAGCAGAAGGGAACTGCTAAAATGGAACATTAGTCCAACCATTCATATTTAATATGAACATATTAGTTAGCTTCAATGTAGTCCTCATCAATTTGCACCTGCCCATTAAGGGAAGGGATTGTTACTTCCCAATCCCCTCCCATTTATGGCACAGGCCAGGACTATGCTACAAAGCTTTAGCAACATAGCTACACACCTCAAAACCCAGGTGCTTGTGCAGCCTGTCATTTGGCGGCATGGTTTAACTATAGTGGTACAAGCAGTTCTTTTATTAGCGGTCCACTGAGACCCTCAACAGTTTCCAAGTGGTCTGCAAAAAAATAAAAATAAAAATAAAAAAAAAAAAGTTTTAGAACTACTGCTCTAGGGAAGCTTTAGGATTAAGACACCCCCAAATGCACAGACACCTTTTTCAAATCATGTTTAACTGGTTTAAAAACACCAACTTTGGAAAGTGTGAGTGTTTGACACTGGATAAAATTGGACAGCTGTCTTATTATTGTCTGTGCAAAACAGTTAAGAGATGCCTCAGCATAGCTGTGTTGAGCACATTGCGAGCACGGATGCAGGGATTTCCCCCTGTAGTGCGGGAAAAGTTTCAGTGCACTGTCAGAGTCTGCCAAAACTTTGCAGCTGCACCAGCAAGTGCATGCTTGCAATTGGCTTACGTTAAATTATGCATACATGTCAGTCAGCAATTGGCCTGCTGACCAAAGAGGCCCAAACAAGAGAGAGTGCGAGTGCGTTTTTGTTTTTCTAAGCTATGAAGGAGGCCTGATCAACTGACAATGACTCTCCACCAGATTCATCTGATGCCCCATACCCTGTGTGTGTGAGCTTCTGTGTGCCTCAGTTCCTGTTTGAGTTTGTAACTTCAAGGAATGTGCCTACAGCCTAAGGACTGTAAGTAAAGTTTTTTTGCTTCCAACAACCTGCACATCTAGTGCCTCAATTCCACTCCATCAGTGGCCCCATTCTGCCAGCACTTCTCAGCCCCCGCAATGATGAGACAGGCAAATCTGCACACCAGCTGAAGTATTACATTTAGCAGTTGGGGGTTTTTATACCAGTGTCTGTGACAAATGAATAGCCAGACCGAAATAAAAAATGGTAATTAGTGGGACATGTCAGAAGTTAAATTAGAGACCTATTTAACACAAGCTGTGTTTGTTTCAGTACTCATGGCACCCTACTGAGCAACAGTAAGATTTGAAACATAAGGATAGGTTAAATAAAGTTTGGTCAGTTAGCTGGTTAAATATTGGTCAAAATTTGCAAAAAAGCCAAATACTATACCAAAAAAGCACAAATTTTTCCATTAAGAAATGTGTCAAAATAATAAAAATTGTATTTCTGTCAAGCAGACTACAAAAATAATATAAGAGGTGGGTTTTCTTTGTAAAATTGTTATGATCTGTGATGGGTCAAAAAAATGCAGTCAATTGACAATGGGGACACTCAGCCAGCTTCTTACCCAGGCTCACTGAAGAATATTACAAGTCTTAATATCTCATGGTTTAACATTAGTAGAATGATTTCATTTTTACCCTTGTGTGTCCGGATACACTTCTGAAGGCCCTTGCCTAACTTATCAAAAAGATCTTCATCTTAAAGCTATGCTGAAAGCTTTAATGAATACATAAGTAGTACTCTGAAATGTAATATAAATGGAGTCATTATTCATAGAAGCATACAACAACTTTCCTGACAACATTCCTGTCCAAAAGTATATACTTATAATACATGCTGCTCAATTTACTGAGTAATTGCTAAGAACAGAATTAATGCCTAAGGCACTTCATAAAGAAAAAAAGCTGACATTTTTCTACTGAAGCTTTCACTTCCTCCAAAAACACATAGGCATACCTAACTTTAGCCATCATCTATCAAAAATATGGTCCAGAGCTCAAACTTTATTTTGCCACTTTTCTGGTGGAAAGAGAATGAAACAAAGCAGTTAGCAAAACAGATATCAAACACAACCCCTTATACAGGGAGGTTAGGAGCATATGGCATACCTGAAAAAGGTCTTTGAAAACAAGACTATGCACATACCACAAGGCCTTGGAATCCCCAGTTTCCTTGCCTCGTACACATCACACAGGTTTGTGTCAGTGTTGAGTACAACATATCCTATGCACTTTTATCTTGGAGTGTTTGGAAAACTCATGTTACCATGATGCAAAATTCAAGACTAGATTTACTAAAATAAGGAGTGTTTTTTCCCCTTACAGCCCCATCTTATACAAACCACGACCAATAGGTCTGCATGCTAATGACTGGAATTTAAGTAATTCCACACGCTTAGTCAGAGAAGACACCAATACCAATAGTTTAAAATATCAAGAAAATAAGATACAGGGGTGATGCTAGGTCTTTATTATGAGAATACTGTTCATAGATTTTATTGCCACCCACAAAAGAACATGTTAACAGCGGTTGGGTTCCTGGGTTGTGTGGCAAGTCTACATGGAGCGGTGATTTTCCTTCCATCCCATTCTTAGCCAGGAGGCCAGCCCAACTGACGTCCACCAAGAACGTGGAGATGAACATGATAGACAGACTGCCCACCCTCTGGCCCTTCATTCACAACCATTCGGAATCCCTTGGTCAGGCCCAAATCAGCAGCACACTTCTTGCCAACAATCATTAAATGCCCGAGAAGCTGAAAAGATTTTAAAAGAGAAGGTAGAGTCAAATTAGCAGTCTAAAGAATAGTTCATCAGTAACCAGTATAAAAGACATCTAAATAACATATTAAAATTTACTATAAAAGATTGCATGCAAGGCTGTAAATCAGGTTTTCATTGAGGACTTATAAATCACATACTTTTGGCTGGTAGAAGCTGAAGATGCTCAGCAGCTCTCATGATTAAGGACACACTATTTCAACTACTTATTACCAGTGACAGAGAGAGAGAAAAAAAACAAATTTAACTTATCTTGTAAAGATGCAGGTTTAGACCTAATCTGCAGACATACCAAGCCTGAAATGCTAGTAAGGCCTGAGCCTACATTTCAAAACAAAAGGCATGCATTTTCAACTGTATAGCATTTTATATTGGTTTTGTTATTTGTATTTCACCAATATTGGATACCCTTTGCTACATCTGAAAAACAGACACTAAACCTAAAACCTAAAGAAGGACACTAAACCTAAAAAAAACCAAAAAATACCAGGAAGTTGGAAGTCTATCCATAGCAAGATTAAGGGTAGGGGAGCGGGTGGAAAGAGTTTCCTCCTAACAGAACAATATCCCCAGATCGTTGTGGGCTTGGGACCACAGTGCCTGAAATAATGAAGCAACTTACGGCTGTCCGTAGCGTATGGGAACAGAAGGGGATAAAGACTAAAAGACGACAAAGTCATTTTGCATCTTTGTACTTTTGTTTCTCTCACTACTGAAAGACTTATTCATTTCTTTTTCCTCTAGTCTCATAATACAGAGAGCACAGAACAGTTTGAAAAATATTATTAGAAAAACCACCAGGGCAACTTGTTTTGTGTATGCATTTTAAAACCTCACTGTATTCCTCAGGGTTCTTTAAACAACAGCCTTAGTTAAATCAATATACTCTCATTCTAGAAAAACATTCTAAGAGTTGATCCCTACCTAAGACTAAAATACATTACTTCCATGAAAACCTGAACAAGTTTATGGTTAGAGATGCACTGATGGATCAGTCCGATATCAGATCAGTACCAATATAAAGAAAATTGGCTGCATCAGAAATCAGCCTCATGCAGCCAATAAATACCCCTGCATGCACGCAGCTGCAATGCAGCATGCAGGCAGTGAGGATCACAGCCCAGCTGGTAAGTCCATTGTCCTGGATGGTGAGGGGAAAGGGAAGGGACATGAGGGGAGCAGATCAATGCCTCCAGCGGTGAGGGAGAGAGGGGGCAGGGGCAGGGGCTGCCCAGCGGGGGTGAAGCAGGGTGCAGGACAGCGCCATGGCTCATTGGAGGGGGGCAGCTCCTGCTGCTGCACTCACCCCGGTAGCCCATGGTGGGGGAAACATGTGTCGCCCAGATCTGCATGAGATGGGTTATAGCTGGGGTTGCACCAGGCTCTTCTTGATAGGGGCTGGGCTCAGGGAGGGGGCTATAAAGGGGGTTGCAGCCACCCCAAATTCTACCGTAGCTGCTCTATGTAGCCCCGCTCACATCACTGCCACCACATGCCTGCAGCCCCCTCTGTAGCCCCTGCCAAGAAGAGCTCAGTGCAGCCCTGGCTCCAGCCCACAGATACCCCATGCAGATCCGGAGGACATACAGTGCCCCCCAGGGTGTGTGCAGTGGCAGTCGTTGCCCCCACCTGCCATGAGCTGCAGCTCCATCCTGCACCCCACCCCAGCTGGGCAGCACCTGCCCCTTCCCTTCCCTGCCAGCACAACACTTACCAGCTGCACACAGCTGTACTAGAAATCGGATTGGTATTGGCCAATTTGTTTCCTTAAAAATTGGCTATTTGCATCAACCCCCAAAATCTCTGTTGGTGCACCCCTATTTATGGTCTTTGTTTCAAGAACATGGTAAGTCTCAAATAAAAAGGCAAGTCCCTTCTTTCACACTTCAAAATTCTGTTTACTTCATACTATTATGGCCACAAACAGATGATCATTTCTACTGGTGGAAATTTCTGGGGGAAGGGGAGCAATGAAGCAAAGCCCCCAGCCCCTTCCTCAAGCAAGGCAGTGTCTAGTTTGGGGAAAGAGGCAGGGAACAACAAAGCAAATAACAATGAATACCATAGCCTGTTGAGCAGTGAGCAGCTGCTACTCAACTCTGCTTCCAGTCCCAGGAAGCAGAACTGTGGGAACAGCAGGACCACCTCTCTCTCACTTCTTACTTTGCATCCTCTGGAACAAAAAGCAGGTTGGGAGCAACTGGTGGTTACTCCTCCCCACCCTGTCTATGGGAGAGGCAGGAGTACTGCCCTATGCCTTCTCCAGACAGGCTCCCATGCCTTTTGAAGACTGGGGGTCAACCCTTTCTCCAGCAGCTCCACTCCTGGTCCCCAGGAAGAATTAGGCAAGGGGCAAGTGTGCAGACATTCATTGTCCTGGGAAAGCCTCCCATGGGATTGTTTTTCCATCTTGTTGTAGTCAGGTTATTTTTCTCCTGGAACTACCATTTTTGCTCTGAATGAAAAAACTAGAATGTTTGTATGCTGCTGATTTATAATAGAGTAGCAATTCTTCCAGCAGAAATAGAAGATCTGTGGTAGCCTATAATGAGCTACCATGAAACAAGTTCTGATAGGGTTTCCCACAGCAGTTTCATCTGACTCCTATGCAAAACCTATATATTCCTTTCCTTTCTCATGTGTTTTTTGGTGATGTGGAATAATGTGTGAATGGAATCTAAGTGCAAAGCAGCAAACTGTAAGAAGGGCAAAACCAGAGCAGGTGGCATACCTGTCAGCTAACATCCTTGCCTTAAGGATGCAATATTTTTTGCATTATTCTGATAGATTTTGAACCACTCAAAGTTTTAGACAGAATTCATAATACTTACAGATTCATCTGAATCTTGTGCTTCAGATAACTGGACAATTGGCTTCTTAGGAACTACTAGGAAGTGTACTGGAGCTTGAGGCGAAATATCATGAAATGCAATGCACTAGAGAAAAAGTCAGAAAAGCATTAATTCCATATATAAACTTATCTTTCTCTGAACAGCTTGAACATACCATTACTATCCAACTCCCCTGATAAGCATGAACTGAACTGAAATTGCCATCTCTCCATGTACAACAGCCAGCTTTACTTTTGAAAATCTGACTGAATCATTTATCCCTTATACTATGGTCAGTAATATGAAAGCTTTAGTACTAAGAATACAAAATGGCCATATAGCAAATATTTTAGTTATTTCTACAGGCATGTAGTTATTTCTACAGAATTTACCTGTGACATCCTGTTTTCACACATGTATGATGCCCAATTGTGTTAGCCATGTGCTTTCAACAAGCAATGCAGCTTGTTTCATTACAATATTCTATTACTACACGCACTTTTTGAAAACTCATTAGTACAACCGAGATGGGCCAAATGACAGATTGGTCACTGAAAGACTGAAAATAAAAATATCACCTGTCTTGCATATTGCCATTTCTACATTAGACCCTTGATCAGGATCCTACCTCAATCACTAGATATGCCAGACACTTCAGAAGTACAAGACTCTATATTGGGTTTATGGCATACCCTATTCAAAGCTTGTTTACAATCCCTACTGGTATGGGGAGAGGGGGAGGAAGGGGCCTGGACCAGACCAAGACTGGAGGGAAGTATGGGGGGGGTGCAAGTTGCAAAAGGGGCAGCAAGGAGAAGTGGGGAAGGGCAGATGGCAAGGGGGCCACCTGACCACCTCTTCACCACTGCTTTCCCTGCTGCATAGGGGGGAAGGCACAAATTCAAGACAACCCTCCAATAATTAGGATTCTTTACCTGGAAAGTTATAATAAATAAAATTTTCCACATATAGAATCTAATTATTGCAAGGGGGGGGAAGGGGAAGAGTATTTAAATTCAGGGTCTGCTCAGACTGAAGTAAATACAGTATTAGTTTCCACTAGGCTCTGGATAATAACAATGTTACATAATTAAACAGTGACAGTCATCACTATATAATACCTTGGGGAAGACAAGACTGAACAGATGAACATCTTTTACCTACCAGATCTATTTAAAATTGTGCTAAACTGAAGACCCCTGGTTATTTGTTAGACACAAAATAAGGGATTTAGAGCAAGTCATCTACATAAAAATGACTTGGGAAAGAATTTTACACCTTCCTTGACCTTTCTTTAATCCCAGTTTTATAACTGTTCCCAACAGGAGGGAAAATATACAAGTCCAATACCCAGTTCTGCCCCAAGCCTAGAAGGCCAGCAGGGGTTAGACATTCCCATTAATGCCCTTGTGCACAAATACTGGTATGTGGCTAGCACCACAACTTTTGATACCTTTTGATTCTCTTACTTCAGGACTCTCCAAATTGTAAGTGGCCAGGGGTCACACACCCCTTGGGCAACAGGATCAGATCCGTGGGGGACAATGGAATGAGCATGACAGATGATGCTACACACTCCCTTTCACAAACTCTTCCAAGTGCATATTTGTACATACCCTACATCACAATGATCTGAGACAAAGGCTGCCTATCCTGCACTTACACATCCAATGATGAAAATGCTATACTTTCTCCAAATAATCAAATACACTACTGAACTACACACAGACAACTGTTCCTCATACCACCCTAACTAAGTCAGGGGTTGGCAACCTATGGTCTATGGGCCAGATTTGGCTCAGGACAGGACTGTATCCAACCTGCAGCAGCTCAAGGAATCAGCAGTAGGCTCTAGCCACAACAGTGGCAAAATCCAGGCTCTTATTGCTCGCCACATTCAGTGTATTCGCTGGTGCAGTATGGCCAGCTTTCCCACGGTCCTAGTGCCGGCCCTTTTCTATCCATCCCCTTTGCAGAAACTAGATCGCCAGGTAGGTTTCAGGGGTGCAGTTCTTGAGGAGAAGGCCAGGGCAGGGATGGGTCACAAGCTGTGGCAGGTGGTAGCAAAACACTGTTAACCCCCTGTAAGTCTTTCTTGCTTCAAAATACAAACATTACTTCTCAACCTGCCTGCTGCAGTCACAGAACAACTGATTGGGTTTTTGGGGGTTTGTTTTGTTTTTTTATGGAAAGGATTCCTACTCCCCTGCCAAATTAAAGTCAAGTGTCTCTTATCTGGCCTAAATAATCTCATTACTTATAATTCCTTCCTCAAATCAAGTTATCTAGACCAGGGGTGTCAAAAATCTCACATGGCTAAAGGCTCTATATTGGTGACTGGTGAGCTGGTCTGCAGGCCGAACTAGGCCACCCTGGGAGCCAGCACCCAGGTCTGGTTCAGTGGCTCTCAGTATGCAGCACACAACCTAAGCTAGTCCCTTGTGCTGCATGCAGCAAGTGCCCATCTGACTCCAGGGCTCACTCCGTACAGGGGGCCAGCATAGGAGCTGCAATTCATGCCCCCACTGCTCCCCCCCCCCACTCCAGTACTGGCTCTGGGGCTGGCCTGGATCAGACCATACTGAAGCCAGCATGTAGGGCCAGTCTACCAGGGAGCAGCCTCCAGGGCATGCCCCATGCCAGTTTCCCATGCAGTGCTTGCGGCACCTGGTCCAGCCCATGTGCCACCTGAAGCACAAGATGAATGCAGCATATGGGCTGGACCCCCCTGTACATGCTGCAGGAGACACAGGGAATGCACTGCATTCTGCAGTCTGTTGGACCAGTTCTGTGCACTGGTTCCCACATGGCCCAATCCAGATCAGCACCAAACCCACACCCTTCCTCCAACTAAACTGTAGTGTGCAGAGTCAGTTTGAGAACCATGGGCTGGATCACATGGTTTCATGGGCCAAGAGAGCAGAAGCATTATTTCACATGACTTGCATTAAATACTCCTGTTAACACTTTGCACTAGGCCATTAGCTTTTACGCAATAATAAAAATCGGGCTGCTGAATTACTTCCAGTTCGAGGTCCAATGTACCCTCCAGGTCTTGGTCTGCAGCGCTGGAGCCTAGCCAAATAGTGCCTATTTTGTATTTGTGCATTTGATCATGTCTTCCCAAGTACAGGACTTCATAGTTGTACTTACTGAAAAATGCATCCTACGTATTTCAGGTTATTTTCCCAAGTTATCAAACTCAATTTGAATCTTAATCTTGTCAGTACAAGTCTAAATCTGTTCCCCAAAAAGCTCCTACCTGTTCTGCTAATGCACCCATATAACAATATACACATGAACTTTAAAATAAGCCAGTCATATTTGGTAAATCCAGTTTGATGCTGTGAGTTTATAAAATTTACTAACAAGAGGGAGAAATACCTGGTAGTCAAAGTGAATTAGCCAACATGAATACCCTACCAGATCTTTAAATGGTAGAGGCAATTTAGATTTCTAAAGACAGAGAATGGGCTTCCCATCCCCTACCCCTTATAGTATTAAGAGACTACCATTACATGGCAGATTAATCTTCCAGAAGAGCTTTAGGTTAGGAGGAATCCAGTTTCCAGTTTCTCATAGGAGGTTATTTATTACCAACTCCTGGCAAAATGAGAAGCAGACCTGACTTTAACTGTAGTTAACTACAGAGATTATGTTTCTGTAGTGAGTACAGTAAAGCAAGTGCCTGAAGACTTTTTTCAATAAAGGGAATTACAAGCTATGCAGGTCATAGCAATCTACTATTTCCCTGCCCTACATTTAAAGTGGGGACTACTTTCACAAGCAAAGCTCTTTTAGCCCCCAAGAAAAATAATCCCAACAGTATGACTGGTCAGTTTCAAAGCCGAGGAACTGAATATTCAGGAGCCTGCTGTGTTGCACCACATTAAAAACTCGACTGTTCGGCTGGATTAAGGAGAAACTGAATCTCTTGGGATCTGAGGGTGCCTATATACACTCAGTAAGGCTGCTTTGATGTGCTCTAATTAGAGCACATTGGAGCAAACATGATTAATCGAGTTTGCTGGAGAGTGGTAAATACCACACTCCAGCGTTTTGTGCAGCTGCCTCCCCAAGCCACTTTGGAGTGAGTTGAACTATCTTTAGTTAAGCTGACCCTGCCACCATTTTTAAGTGTGCGGATGGTGATACATTAAGATGCTCTGAGCACTTTAGACTAATTAAACTGCCCTTCCTCCCCCGACACACACACACACACACACACCCCCGAGCATGTGTATAAACCCCCTGAGAGATGAGCAGGCATGCTGCCAACATCTGGAGCAACCAGACAGGCAAGGGCCCAATTAAGACTTCACTCTCCTGTAGCCAGATGACAGGCAAATCAGAAGCAGAAACACTTCACCACCTTAACAGCAGCATTCCTGGCCTGCAGCATGCAGCTGAAACCCAAACCTCCACCTCACTAAGCACAAGCACTGCCATTTCCTGGCTCAGGTCCCAAGTTCATTTTGCCCAGCCTCTGGTGGCATACAGGGGCAGGTGCTGGAAGGGAGGATGAGCTGGGGCAGGCCAGTTAAGACTAAGCAGAGTAAAGCAGGCTTCTGCTAAGGGGGTGAAAGCTGGGCCACTCCAACCCAAGGGTGGCCAAAGGCAGGTGCTAGTGCAGTGGGCACTTTCTCCAGGAGACGCTTTCTGGAGCCGCAGCAGAACAGCTCAACCTGTGCTTTAATACAGAATCAGTCGGACGGGGCTGGGGGCACTAGTTGGGGCTGGTTCCGCTCTAAGAGGAGCTGGACTGGATGTGACCGCCTAAGGTCCCACCCAGCCCTCATTTCCGATGGCTCTAGGAGGTGAAGGGGCCCGGCTCCTGCCACAGCACCACCGCGGAGCCCCCCTCGTCAGCGCCGCCCACCTGCTCGTCCTCGAAGATGACGTTGGCGGGGATCTCTTTGCGGATGATCTTGCCGAAGATGGTGTCGCCGCCAGGACGCGCCGCCTGCGCCTTGCTAACCTCGTCCGCCATCCTCCGCGCCCGCGGCCCGTGGCGTGCTCTAGAACGCACCCCGCCCACACAACGTTCGAGTCCCACCCCCCTCCCCATTGGGCCAGCCCCGCCCCTGTGACAGCAAGCCGCCGCCGCAATTGGTTCCCTCGCCTGCGTGTCGCCCATCTGTCCCCGCCCACTCCGCGCTTTTCGGCAGCTGGTCATTGAAATGTGTTTGAGGTTGTCACAGCCTGGCAGGGGGTTGGGGGCATGCGCAGGAGGGGCCGCTTGTTGGAACTATCGATGGGCCTGCGGTCTGTGCTAGCCCGGCATAGGGACTGACTGTGCAGCCTCTGCGCACCCTCCTCCAGGGTTTCCTCTTTTCTTTGCCTGGTGCCTTGGCAGTGGAGAGCCACTAATTCTTTGCTTCCCTTCCAGCCCTCTACCCAGCAGTTCTTAGTCTTTTCAGGCAACTGCCAATTCTTGGTTTTTTTGCTTTTCATCTGGCCCCAGAAAAGTAGCTGAGTTGTTTCTAGTGCAAAGCACCAGTTGTTTCTGGTGGTCACATCAGAGGAGAAAGCAGACTTCTTTAACAGTTTCTTTGTCTCTATTTTCTTGTGCATGGACCAGGACACCCCCACCGAGATTCAGGACAGACTCAGGAGAAAGCCTAGGATCAGGGAGGACTGGGTTAGAGAACATCTGGAGGGGCTGGACGTGTTCAAATCAGCAGGTCCAGATGCTCTCCACCCCAGGGTGTTGAGAGAATTGGCAGGAGTTATCGCGGGGCTTCTGGCAGGGCTTGTGGTGGTCTGGCCAGGTGCCAGATGACTGCAAGAGGGCCAATGTGGTCCCCCACAGCTTTAAAAAAAGGGAAGATGGAGGACCCAGGCAACTATAGGCCCATTAGTCTTACTTCAATCCTGGGGAACTCTTTGAGAAAATAATCAAGGAGCACATCTGAGCAGGGATACTGCTCAACCAGCATGGTTTCATTAGGGGCAGGTTCCATCAGACCAACCTGATTGCCTTCTGCGATCAGGTCACAAAATCATTGGACACAGGTGTCTTGGTGGATGTAGTCTTTCTAGACTTCAGGAAGGCCTTTGACACTGTCTCCCACCCCATTCTCATTAAAAAGCTAGGTGACTGTCGAATTGATGCCTACACAGTCAGATGGATTGTAAATTGGCTGAGGGGTCCCACTCAGAGAGTGGTGGTGGATGGGTCATTTTTGACCTGGAAGGAAGTGGGCAGTGGAGTTCCCTGGGGTTCTGTCCTTGGGCCCACACTGTTCAATTTCTTTATTAGTGACTTGGATGATGGGGTGAAGAGCAGCCTGTTTAAATTGGCAGACAGCACCAAGCTTTGGGGTGAGGTGGGCACACTAGAAGGGAAAGACAGATTACAGCAGGACCTGGACACTTTACAGGGGTGGGCAAAATATGAATGAAAATAGGATGAGATTCAATACTGACAAGTCCAGGGTGCTGCACTTGGGCAGTAGGAACCAGCAGCATACCTGTAGGCTGGGGAACTCCCTTTTCGAAAGCACGGTGGGAGAAAGAGATCTTGGAGTCATTATTGTCTCAAAGATGAACATGGGCTGACAATGAGAGAACAGAGTCAGTAGGGTTAACCGTATCTTGTCCTGCATCCACAGATGCATCACAAGCAGGGCCAAGGAGGTGATCCTCTCCCTCTATGTGACACTGGTCAGGCCGCAGCTGGAGTATTGTGTCCAGTTCTGGGCACCACACTTCAGGAGGGATGTGGAAAGCATAGAGAGGGTCCAAAGGAGGGCCACTTGCATGATCCGGGGACAGCAGGGCAGACCCTATAAGGCATTACAGGACCTTAACCTGTTCAACCTTCACAAGAGAAGGCTGAGGGGGTACCTGGTGGCCATCTATAAATTCACTAGGGGGGACCAGCGGGGTTTGGGAGAGACCTTGTTCCCCCCCTGAGTGCCTCCTGGGGTAACGAGGAATAACGACCATAAGTTGCTAGAGAGTAGGTTTAGACTAAACATCAGAAGGCAGTACTTCACAGTCAGGGCAGCTAGGATCTGGAACCAACTTCCAAGAGAAGCGGTGATGGCTTCTACCTTGAGGGTCTTTAAGAGGAGGCTCAACGTTTACCTGGCCATTTGAGCCCAGTTTTCTCTCCTGCCCAGGGGGTCAGATTAGAAGATCTACAAGGTCCCTTCCGATTCTATATCTATTAATCTATGAAAGACTGTGTATTTCTATTTGAAACCTTTGGGCTTATCTCCTGAAATGGTGCTTGCCTACCTCACAGCGGGTTGTTATTGTGCAGGCATTTAGTACTTGCTTTACAAATGATAAATGACTGCACAGTAACCACCAGTATGGGGTAGTCCTGGCACTGCATGGGTCATTTCTGACTCTGCTGCACAGTAGCAATAAGCCTTAATGGTTAGGGAAAGGTTTGGGGTGCCTAGCTTATTGCTATTGCGCAGTAGTGGTGGCATCACAGTTTGTGCACCCCAATGCTATATCACCATAGTGGCAAATTACAGCAAGCTCAACACAAAACAGCAGTCATGGAAGTAGCAATGCTTTGCAGTGGAGCCTCCCACCTTGGACCAGCTATGCTGGGCTGATTAAGGCACTTCTCTGGGATGTGTGTTTGAATACTCTCAGATCTGAAAAAGCAAAGAACCCAGGTCTCCTATGTCCTGAGTGAATAGTCTTAACTATTGAGCTACTGTAGAGAAGGGCAGCACTGCCACCGTTTTATAAGAAAGGTATGAGCCCTTGTTTTGCTTTTTAAATAGCCAATTGAAACACCTAGATCCAGAAAAGAGTTTCAGGCTGTTCAACATATAAACCCTTAAACATGTAAACCCCAGAAAGGGATTTAATGCAAATGCCTGTCTGTTTTACTGGCTGGTTTAGGCAGCTGGTCCTCAATTTTCTCACATGGCATCTAATTATCTTTCTGCATCATATGGGGAGCCAGGGTGGCACAACATTTGGTTTTGGTAAGGTATTGTCTTGGTTCTATTTGTCTTTAAATTATCTGTTGCCGTAGCATTTAGGTTAGAGACGGCAAGGGCAGAGAAAGGCACCTTTCATTTGGCATGGTTATGAGGTTTAATTTATGCACTAGTACGCTGCAGCAAGATTTGGGTTGTAAACACCTCAGTGACATATTTAAAATCAAACAAAATGCAGCTTGCATTCATTTGTTTTTAACCATTTTCTATCTTCTACAAGTTTTAATGGTTTTTTATTTTTCTCTTTCAAAACTGTAACATTTGGACCTAAACAGCCTGAAACTTCTTTTCATCTGAAAAGAAAATAGTCATACTGCATGTGTGAAATCCTATTGACTTTAATACACTTCCATTTGTAGAGGTGGACACATAAGCCCCACTGATTTTGATGCGATTCTATCTTGGCACAGACTCTCTCTCTCTCTCTGGGGCTGCAGTTGCAAAAACTGGCCCTTTATTTGTCTTTTAATTGATAAAGAGACAACAGCAAAGGGATCCATGTAATAGAGAAATGCTGTTAATACTGTCAAATCAAATCTGGCTCCTAATGTTGAGCATGATCCTGCAAAAATTTATGTCTGTAACTTTGTGAGCCTAGTCCTTTGAGCTAAAAAACCTCTCATTTCAGGAGCAATCTTTAGCTTTTATTAAAATGAGATTTTCTGGCACAACTCAAACTAGTTCTAGGAATCTCTTAAACAGCATTTCAGTGGTAACTGAAGTACTGCATCCAATTCTGGGCTCCACAATTCAAGAAGGCTGTGGAGAAGATTGAGAGAGTCCAGAGGAGAGCCACACGCATGATCAGAGGGTAAGAGAATAGGCCTTGCGAAGAAAGGCTGAGAGCCACGGGACTCTTCAGCCTGGAAAAGCACAGGCTCAGGGATGACCTAGTGGCAGCCTATAAGTATATAAGGGGTGTGCATCATGATCTGGGGGAATGCCTGTTCACCAGAGTGCCCCAAAGGATGACAAGGTCCAACAGTCACAAACTCCTCCAAGACCATTTTAGTCTGAACATAAGGAGAAACTTTACCGTCCAAATCCCCAAGACCTGGAATAGACTCCCTCCAGAGGTGGTGCAAGCACCTACTCTGGACTCTTTTAAGAAGTGTTTGGATGCTGATTTTGCTGGGATCCTTTGACCCTAGCTGACTTCCTGCCCATGGGGCAGGGACTGGACTCAATGATCTTCCAAGATCCCTTCCAGCCCTAACGTCTATGAAATTTATGAAATATGAATACTTTTTTTTCAAAGTGCTGTACTCATTGGTGAAGTGACATATTTCATATGTAATTATATAGCCCAGGGGTTATATGCTATTTTTAAGTCTTTAGTGGAACTCACACTGCTGTAGGGAGGTTTCTACAATGATCAAGAGTAGAATGCTCTAAAGGCCAATGCTGAAATTGACTGTATGTGGGTGGATCCTCTGTGCTCATGCAGACTTCCCACTTTCTTCAGTGGGATCATTCATGTGAATAAAGTGAACAGCATTAGTCCAGCACACAAACCTGTACAGCTTCTGGTCTGGCTATCACACAGACCATGGCTTCTACTCCATGTAAACCAACTAATGATGACTTGGCATATTTATGAACTAGTCACCTGCTCTTGAGCTGTCCCCAAACTTTCTGGGTACATCTGTCCAAAGACTTGCACTTGTGTAATGTGTTTGTCCTCTGAGCAGTTTTATCTGACTAAGCAGACCCATAGCAGTCCTACCTGCAACAAGGCAGCAAAAGAAAGTTCCCATCATTACTATCGTGGAAATGAGATGTTGAGGAAAAAGATGTTTGTGGACAATGACCCTTTAGTCATTCTGTAAACTGGCTTGTCTTCTAACCACCAAGCTAGCTAAGAGCACCGAAACCAAGGGTTAGGCAAAATATAGCCCATGGACCAGATCCAGCCTACATACAGACTTTGACTGACCTGCAACAGGTCCCTCAGTCCCATCTGGCCTAGGTGCTGTTGGGCCCATGGCAAGTCCTACTACCCCAGGGCCATAGTGGAGCTGGAGGAGCTTCTTCCCCATGAAGACTGGTGGGAATGTACATGTACAGCACTGACCTCCACCTGCCCCGGACCTGCATGCTCACTGTGAGCAGCAGTGGCAGCAGCAGCACCCAGGCAGAAGGGATCATAAGTAAAACCTTGAAGGTCTTACGAATCGTAAAGTTTGATAGGTTGGGGAAATGATCTGTTTCTGTTAGAGAAATTAAATCTCTAAATTACAATGTGTATATGTGAATGAAAATCCAACTTAGAGACCTTCAAGTTCATGTGTAATCCTTCCTTTAATCAGACTTGCACACATCCAGGGGCTTTAACGGGGGAAGGAGAAAATTGATAACCTTCCACTTCCCAAAAGACAAGGTCACACTTTCCAGGCTTAGATCACATATGAGTGAAATGACTGAGCCTTTTACCTTTCAGTCAGATTTATATCCACTATTGTTGGATGATCATCTTATTGCTGTTTGGTGCTATGTATAAAATGACCTGTCAATATCACTTTCTCTTCTCAGTTGAAAAGTTGTTCACATCAGCACCACGACAACTGCTATGGGCTTCCTTTATAGGCCCCAATCTGGCAATGGGCTGGATCTGGATACTTCCGTGGTTGGAGGAATGGGACTACAGTCAGTATACTCAAGCAGAAAAATAAATTGTCCAAATTGTAACTACATTGTTCTATCACTCTCAGTGCAGGCATTCCAGGTCAAGGTTATAGTTCATCCCTGTTTTAGTATAAGAAAACAGGAACTTACATATTGGTGTATAAATTGAGCTGTGGTCCATCCATCTGCTGCTTTTAATAGTGAATGCCATTAGATACTCCAGAGAATGATGCAAGAAAACTCCACTGCAAGCAGATCTTAGATAACCTGCCTCCCTATGAAAATCTTGTCCTTACCTTTAAAAGTGGAATATTAGCTTAATTCTATGACCATTGTCATTTATATCCTCTCCAAAACTCTATTTTCAAGATTATAATTTGTTACATTATTAATAGCTAGCTAACTGTCCACTGCCTCTCAATTTTGAATACTTGGGCTCAATGACATCCAAGGTCAGTGAGTTCCACAGTCTCATTATGTATTACTGTACAAAGGATAGACCAATAGGCCAGAGTGTATATGACCTTTTTTCTCTAAATCTTGCCAATTTTTTTTCCTCATAACTGACTAATAAACAGCCTTTTCTACCCATCCGTGCAGTTCAACTTTACTCTACCCTTCCATTATCTTGTATCTTGGTTATCTGCAATCACTATTGACCTGTTAATTTACCTGCTATTGGTCCATGATGGCAGCCTTCATTAGCCACTAATTACATTTTTAAAAATGTTTGTTTTCTCCTGTATTGGTACCTCATATCTAGGAATATCTCCTATAAAACCATAAAGTCCTTCCATACCATTCTCTGATAAAACCATGATACTTATAAAAATTGACAAGTTA
>JAGPOW010003395.1:61731837-61743875 GCA_030014935.1 Caiman crocodilus
TATAGGAGAACAGACCCTTACCTTTAGAAGAGAGATGAAGAGCATCTCGTCCCAGGATGCCTCCCGAATGGCAGTGAGGATTGTGGTTGTAGAAGTCAAAATCTGCATGATGGCACCAACTCTAGATCTGCAGGTTGACTTCCCTGATGCAGGTGTCCTGATGCTGACGGTGACCGCTGACCAGAAGGACAGATGAGAAAACTACCAAAATCAATACCCACTCCACAGTCAGCACTTACTCTCAGCTTCTCAGAGCACCGCCCGCCACCCCCTAAAAGATCTGAGCCCCCAGCTTTCTAAGCCTGGCCCCCTAAGCCCTGTAGTTAGTCATAATGAGATCCGGACTATTCCTGGCCGCATCTTTCATGCCCAAATGGACAAGAACCATGGGATAGTAATCAGAGGGCTGGATGAGGTCGGAAATCCTTGCAGTAATGTCTCAGATCCTGGCTCTGGATAGGCAGCAGACCTCCCGTGCCAGGAGACCAGGTCGACAGATAGGCCCTCCATGCCTCTCAGGAGGGAGTCGCCCACCACAATGGCATGGCATCTCTTCCTCCAGCTGCTCGGTTGTCGCTCAGCCTGCTGGGTATTTGTTGCGGACCTTTCTTGCCCTGCAGCTTCCTCTGCTGCATCATCCTCCAGTGCTGCCAGGGCTTCGTATCTGTTCCCCAGTTGCATTGGGGAAGCAATCACAACTGCACACTGTTTAGCTCTGGAGGTGACTGTCCTCCATTCAGCTGTCCTGGGACTCTCCCGTAATGTCTCTGCACTGGGTGTCTGGTCCTGCAGAGAATGAAAGTATCCACTAATCATTCTCTGCAACCCTGATCTCCCGCAGCCTGATCACCTCTGCCTAGAGTACCATCACCTGCCCCTCCAGGGTCTCAGTCCGGGCACATGTGGGACAGGCAAGGAAACCCCCAGTCCCCATGCTACCCCCAGGCCTCAGAGGTTCCACCAAGCAACCCCTGCAGACAGGGGCTCAGGGCACTACCAACCCATACAGGTGGCCTGTCTGAGTGGAGGCCCAGGCCAGAGGCAGCAGCAGGGCAGGGTCCTTGGCTGGCACTCTGTATCATCACCCCTATAGTAGCCCTGCTCCTTGTTCACTTACCTGAAGTCTCTGTCAAGTTCTCATGTACTCCTATATGGTGTGTACTCCTGCCCACAAGCTGGCCTGTGAACTGCTTCTCTGCTGGCAGTCCCAGTTCGGTGGTTCCCTGGTCAGAGGCACTCTGGTTGCCTGGGGACTCTCCTTTTATACCCTTCTGGGCCTGGGCTGACAGGCCCATACAGCAATCACGCAGCAGTCGGCAATCTTACAGGAATCAAGAATCAACACTCACTCCACAGTCAGCATTCGCTCCCAGCTTCTCAGAGTGCTCACCCCGCCCCACAAAACAAACACGGTCAGCTAAAGCTAGATCACTTACCTTTCCTGAGCAAGATTGGGTGCTTGGCCTGGCTTCTCATTACAGCATTGCTGTAGTGGATCACACTCTCACGTGGCTCCTTGTGTTTCATTCTTAAAAGAATTTCAGACACAAGAAGGCTGGACAAACAGAACATGATCTCTCTAGCTGCATAACGTTTTGGAGGATTTTCCACAGGATTGATAAGGAGATGAATAGGTCGTCTTCTCCTTTTGAGCCTGGGCTTCCCCACACCCAAGAGGAGATCCAAAAGGAGATCTGGGACCCAGACATAGTGACCTACCAAAATCGAGGAGGCAGGTGGCCAATTTTGTGGGTCGATTATGGAGACAGCCACCATTTTCACAGACTTATCATGGTGGTCTCCCCATCCACTCCTACACCACTGATTGGATAAGGGGCCCTGGTGGCCCTGCCCCAACCTCTGATTAGCCAATTGGAGTATCCGTCATGCAGCCACAGCCCCATCCTTCACCACTATTTGGCCAAAAGAGCTGTCTGTCATGTGGTCCCACCCCTTGCTGCTGATTGGTGGAGAGCATTTGGGCTGTGCAATGGGTAGCCCTCTCAGCCTATCAGCAGCAAGGGGCAGGGGCAGCTGCCTTCTTGGCTGCTCCCCTTTGTGATGGCAACTCCCCCAGCCTCCTCCCAGCTGGCTATGAGGCTGGACTACAGCATCCATGAGGACTGCTGGCTCCCACCGGGGAGTGAGCACTTTATTTTTTAGCAAATTTGTTGTTGTTATTTCATGCATTTCTTGGACATTGCCTGATTTTGTGGTTTCCGTGAAATCTGCAAAACGGCAAATTGAGTAGGTTTCTACCCATACAGGGTATGATTCTGGGAGCTGAGAATGTTATTGATCTGCCCTTCACATTGTATGGGGGAGAGCTGCATTATTATATCACAAAGGAAGTATAATTCCCTCTCGCATCTAGTGAAAAAAATCTCTATAGCACTGCCACTATTTCTTTATCTTTATTCCAAGAATAATGTTTTTCTGTGTGTGCCTATTTTCATAATTGCATAAGACCAGTGTCCTTAGTCCCTTTTTAGAGAGGTTCTTAAAATGATTTTGTTCAATGTGAGTTTTGTATGTGCATATATATATTCTTGGTTATAGAATTTTGAGTATGCTGTCATACACTAGGCTAGGGCTGCTCTTTCTACAAGGTATTTTACAATAAAGCAGTGGCATTTCTAGGACCTAATATTTGGAGTTACAAATTGGGGATGGTAAAGAATCTGCCTATGGGGACAGCACACTGTTCTCATTTTTCTGCAACCCACAGCAGGATTTTTAATAGAAATCACTCATTAAATCTGATACAACTGGATGCATTGCAGAACTGCCATATCCCAGTGGATTACAGGTACGTGTGGGGTAGCAGATGTATTACAAAATCAATACTTCAGTTTACATAGCGAATATTTTTAGCAGCATACACAAGCGTTCCATAACAAAGACAAAAAATGCTTTCTAATTAATAACTGAGGATCAGATTCTGGTACCCACATCAGGGCAGCAATAATTATGAACATTTTTTAGTGTTGTGTTTGTTAAAGAAAAATGCTTTCATGCTGCAAGACGTGTTGTTTGATGTTGAGCTTGTCTACAACTTAAAAAGCAACCACAGCATGTTTTACTTTTAAATTTTTCTATTATAAGATGCAGTGACACTTGTGGTTAAAATATGAATAATATGTTTAGATTGTGGTGCAGTGTGTGTTTGTGTGTGTGTGTGTGTTTGTGTGTGTGTACACAAAATCTTTAGTCTCTTATATTGTCTGGTATGGATGTCTGAGCAGTTTGATCATCAGGAAGTTACCACAATCCCTGATTAAGATGCAGTCCATAATTTTATTGTTCCAGCAGTACATCAGGGACTGAATGTGCATATGTTACATTTTGGCCCTTGCCTCAAACTAGAACTAATTGGCACTAGCCCTGCCTTAGGTGTTCATGGCCTAAGCAGGATAAGGACAGATTCAGAGTGCCTCCTCCCTACCTCTTTTAACGCATAATGCAGGTAGTACAGAGAGAAGTGAATACCAGGGGTTGTGATTTGGCCCAAACAGCTCCTGTCTCTATCAAGTTAAATTTGTCAAAAGAAATTCAACAAAAGGCAAGAGCAAATATTGAAGTGCATGGTGCAGGTGAAGCATGGGTGTTACTGGGGTACGGTGCAATTCAGCACTGTTGATTCCACTCCTTAGAGCTTTGTCCACCCCTTCCTCAGGTAGACTGACAGAGCAGCCAATGGGAACAGTGACTGCCCTTAGCTCACAAGGAAAGCTTGCTTTGGGATGCAGCAGTCCATGCTGCTACAGTGGTGTGTAACTTATACCCTCTTCCATCTTAGGTGAATCAAGGCTGGTTCTTATTCATTTGAGTTTCTTCCTATTCTTATATGCATGCCGAGTTATATTCATAACTAGGTATTTGCAGTATGAGCCATAACCCATGGAAAACCATAGCATCCTTTGAGATAAGGTGTGTATCATGAAA
This sequence comes from Caiman crocodilus, assembly GCA_030014935.1. Lineage (NCBI taxonomy): Eukaryota > Metazoa > Chordata > Crocodylia > Alligatoridae > Caiman > Caiman crocodilus. The sequence goes on from JAGPOW010003395.1 coordinate 61,735,783, forward strand.
CTTGCAGCTATGGCTTTGGTTAACTGCTTACTTTAGGGAAAGACCTAAAGTAAAATAAAAAAAGATTGCAGGAAGTGTCTTGCCACTGTATCAGTGTGTGTGTAGATCACATGACTGTTTTTCTAGCCGATCCCAGCATTTCCCTTAGTCTGCCAATTCTGTTTGAAACTGGCAAGGAGTCCTTCCTGTTTGACCTCTTTGCCTACTGGGCAGAGGGCTAGTCTCATATGGCACCTGTTGTATAGAGATTATGGTACAGACTTGTACAATGATAACCCTGTCTTTGCCTCTGCTACCACTTAAATCAATTTCCTATTTGCTAATAACAGCCTGCAAAAATGCAAGTTTAGAATATCTTAGCTGTTCTGCATGCTCTTCTTGAGAAGAAAGGATGTTCATGGGCATATGGAAGTTGAACTCCAAGTAGCTATATGAAGTAAAATGAGTCATAGTCACTATTAGCAGGAAGACAGGTTGGATACAAAGGAAGAATATGGGAAGAGGGAAAGATTCTTATTCAAAAGCCTACATCAGAAGAGAAGCAACTACATATATGTAGCATTACTAACAGATATTAATAGAATTGAATAAATAATGACAACTGAAATCTGTAAGTACAGCTGATTGGTATTTTCCCTGTTAGTATGATCATTTCAAGTGCTCCTTCCTTTCTCCTCACTTACTCTAACCCCCACCCCCGAGCAATAAACCAACAAATAAACAAAGCAGCTTGTTCAGAGCAGTCAGCTAGAAGAGACTGGGAAATAAATCTAGAAATGGACTTGAATACTGCAACTTCAAGGTTTTTGCATCACCTAATTTTTAGTGTGTTGTCAGCCAGTAGCATCAGCAGCTATGAGTTAAGCACCTATATAGAATACCTGCGGAGAATTAGGTATCTAAGAATAAAGTCCACAAAAGGCAGCACTCTTAGTAGAGCTCTTAGGGAACCCCCAGATCCCCAAGTTTTTCCCCCTCTGTGCCACCACTCATCAAGGAACAGACTAAGGTTGCCCCAGGATATCTCCCTATCCCAGGAAGCCTCAGTTGCACTGCCTTTATATCAGGCTCTGCAGCTGCAGTGAGGGATTCTTTCCCAGTCTCAGGGAGCCACCCCATTTTGAGTTGAGAAGAAATGATAGGTCCCCCTCTATGTAGAGTCAGCCTAGAATATCACTTGCCCAGAAATCACTTGCCAGCCATCAGTAAGGAAACAAACAGCAAAAGGATTCATTATATAAGAGAAAAGAGATGCCAGTGACTCTTAACCAGGGTGCTGGCTTTGAAGGGTGTTGCAAATAGGCCTGTTTGAATAGAGAAGTATTTGATTCCGATTTGGCCAACTCAGAGGACAGTGATTCGATTTGGTGATTCGAATCACTGTCCTCATTTGATTAGTTTGAATCAGTATTGGAGATTCGGCACTGATTTGAATTGGCTGGGGAGAAACAGGCACAGCCAGGCAGCTGCAGGCTCTCAGCTCCTCCAGCTATGCCTGCCTCTCCCTGGGCAGGGGGACCCACAGGAGAAACCCCCATGGCTGCCTTCCTGACCCCATCCCCCGCCCGGCCCCACCCTCCCAGCACTTAAACAAATGCACTCACTGGCTGTAGTAGCAGTGATCAGGGCCTCTTAGGGCTCGTGACAGAGCCCCCCCACACAGCACAGGGTAGTGAGATGCAGCAGGGATCACTCCCCGCCACCCCCCGCCTGGCACCTGTGTGGCAGCTGCTCCATGGTGCCGGTGCAGCTCGGCGGGGTGTTGCGTACTGTCTGGCATAGCCGGAGGACCTGCCTGGGGAGAAGAAGGCACAACAGGAGGAGCCATGGGAGAGCCTTCAGCTGCCTGCTGTGCCTGCCTCTCCCTAACCAATCCAAATCTCTCCAAATCTTTTCTGAATTGATTCAGAGGCTTTGGATTCTAAAGCCATCTGGCTTTGTTGATTTGAATGGCTATGGTTATGGGATTGCATTACAATTGTAGGAATCCCCTCTCCAGTTCCTTAAGATGTGCATCCTGGTCAGTGAGATTAGAACAGATGTGGTTGTCACTCAGAGTGTGGCTGTAGACAGTGTATCTAGTGATATACTTTGGATGAAAGGTGGTGGTGTGAAGGCAGCTGTGGTGGTTGGTGGTTTTCTGATACAATGTGGTGGTGATGTGGCTATTACAAGCCTCCTCCATGGAAAATGAATTGGCTGAGTAGAGTATTCCAGAGGTAGTTTGATAGAGGGATGGAAACTATTAAAGGTCTGGTTGAACTTATCTAAAGATTCCTTCCTATGTGTCTGTACAATGAAAAAGTCATTGATGTACCTTAAGTATATCAGGGGAATGAGAGAGCAGTTGCAAAGGAAATGGGCTTCATTTCCATTGATCTCTTATAAATACATTAGCATATTGGCAGGCCATACATGTGCCCATGACAGTGCTGTTTATTTTTAGGTATAAGGACCTAAAATAGTTGTATGTGAGAACGATAGCAGGGTACACTCCCTGTGGCAGACTCAAGAGCCCTCTGTAGAGGAAACAAAACAATTCTTCACATTCAAATAAACAAATACATCTTCTCTCCACAGTAATCAACTGAGTACAGGTACACAGCAAATATAAACCAAACCTCTGGGTCTTTTCCCAGACACTGGGAGAGAGAGGTGATCTGATGATCACTCATCAGTGGTACTCATCCTTCAGTCAACTTAACTCTTCTCTCCTTCTTCCTCCTTTAGCTTCCCTTCTCGGCAACTCTTTAACTTCCTTTTGTCAGTCAATCATCCTTATTATCTACCCAATCCCTCTAGGCTAGCTTACAATCAGTTTTGCCTGCCTGCCAGCCACTGCTCTGCAACTCCCAAGGCTTGCAACCTTCTACAAGAACACAGTGGAAGACAGCAATAGAAAAAGAAGCAGTGTCCTCATTAGAGATAATGTTTTTTATAACCTGTAATCAGTCCTTATGAAGGATGAGACACCCATGGTACTGTGGCAGGGCACTTTGTGTGCCTGACACTTTAAGGGCCTGGAGCTGGCAGCCGCCAAATGCCTAATAACCATTTTAGATTCAAGGCTACACATATAAACAAGGCAGTTCTGCTGCTGGGGGCCAGGCAACAACATCACCTGGCCGGAGAGCTGCTAGTATCATCTGAAGATAAGGGCAGGAGCTGTAGGGGATGGTAAGGAGGCTCCTGGTCCTCGGTACGACCTAAAACTGCACCCTGCCAGGACTGAGTGGCCTGGTGGGGCTCTCAGTGGTGCAGGAACAACCAGGAAATACCAGGCCAGTTACCACCCCATTGAAAGGCAGATCGGGGTGCCTTAACCCTTAGCCCCCATGACCGGGTGGGTTACCCCTTTGTTTGGAGGGCCCAGAGGGTGGACCCTTGGAGAGAAGAATGGGCCACAGACTCAATGCCTGTCTGAATTTCCCCTGACTGGCCCATGCTGGGACCAGGACCAGAAGGGTCAAAAGGCCAGGGGCCCACCACAAGGAATGCCCAAGAGCCGAGGGCCTGGGGCTCCGACTGGCCTGGAGGTGGGCCAGAGCTAGCGAGCCAAAGGTCTGAGTGGGGGGCTCACACCCAAAGGGGGATCAATTCAGGGAGCCATGTTGCCCGGTATGATGGTGGAAGAGTCTGCCTGAGGGGAGGAATCCAGGTGGGGTTCAATAGGAGGATTTTGGGGCCCAGTGTGGGGGGCTGGTGATAGTGAGAACATCATGATGCCATCTGTGAGGCTTGAGCTGTGGTGCAGGAGAGGAATGGAGCCACAGATAGCACCCCCTGGCATCAGGGCAGAAAATGGGCAGCCTCCCGCTTATTAATATCTCTATTTAACTAATTAACAAGAAGGCATGGTGAGCAAGAACGCGGGTGGTTAGCTCAGGAACAGGTGGGTGGGCGGGCCACGAAGATCGGCCCTGAGCAGGCCCCCGGTTACAGGTACCTAAGGTGGTGTGTTCTGGAAGCTTGTCAATGGAGCCCAGTTTCTTTAAGAAATATGTAGCGTCTTCCAACTGAAGTTGCAAATGGGAAAAGAATAGAGTCAACGTAATCAAAATTCCCTTTGTGATGGTGCCGATGCCAGAGACAATGTGGAGTCCTGAGTTGCCAAGTATGTGGCTCTTAGGAAATAAGAAAAACTACCTTTCTCTGCTAATGGAGAGGGAGCGTGAACAATCAGGGTGTCAGGTCCTAAGGGATAGAATGGGCAGAAGGAGGCTAGTGGAGGAGATTTGGGGGCTCAGGAGCTGGGCAAATTGGAAAGACAACAGCAGAGCAGTCTTTGCAAGTGCTCTGGATTATGTGTGTTCAACCGAGGACAGAAACTGGTTAATTGGGCTATGTGAAACGGCACCATTTTGTTTCAAATTCTGTTTTGCTGTTTTGCTGGGACAGTGTTTTGTTTTGAGTTTCATTTCATTTTGAATGCACTGTTCTGTTTTATTTCATTGAAACTTTCACTGATTCAATGTTTCATCCATAGGCTATAATGGGGAAGCTCAAAATTGCCTATAACTTTTCATCCAAATCTGCCAAAAAGGACAAACAGCAGGGATGGTAGCCCCTTCTGAGGGCAAGTTTCTGAGGGCAAGTTTCAAGGAGATAGGTGTAGGAGTTTCTGGGAAACTGCACCTCAAAGTCTTAAAAGCAAACTTCTTGTCACGTGTAAGTGTGAAGGCACAGGTTGGGGTGGGGGTGAAAACAGTAGACATGGTAGCCCCTTCCAAGGGCATGAAGCCTTCCAGGTGTGAAGGAGATAGGTGTAGGGGTTTCTGGGAAACTGCACCTCCAGCTGCTGACAAGCAGAACTCATGACATATGTGACTGTGTGCGTGTGTGTGTGTGTGTGTGTGTGTGTTTGCGCGCGCGTGTGTGTGTGTGTGTTAAGGTGCACCCTCACTGGTGCTGGGGTCTCTATGTGACACAGTAGTATGCCCCAATGCAGTCTCCTTCTTCCCTACAGCCTCATACTGACCCACCACTTTAAATGACAACAGCTCACAAATAGAGTCTTAACTCTTTCATGTACTATGCATTGTTTGTGCCTCTAGGTGGCGGGGTTTCTTCCCAATCGTCTCATACCAAATCCAACAGGCCCCTTGGGTGATGCCCATATATCAGATCAAGTGGGGCAAAACCCAAGGATGACTGAAGGGCCTCCTGAACAGCAAACAGAAAGGGGGGAACCATCAGGTCCCATTTACGAGGTTCCGCCTGAACACAGTGGCACAACATATTTTTCAGTGTCCCATTAAACCACTCTACTAGGCCACTGGTTTGTGAGTAGTACACAGTCGTGTGTACTTGCTTGATCTTAAGTACCTTACACATATTCCGTAGGACGCCTGACATAAAGTTAGACCCCTGGTTGGTAAAAATCTCTTTGGGCTTCCCCACCTAAGTAACCCACTTAAGGAGTTCTTCTGCTACTCGGGAGCCCGTGACCAACCTCGTGGGCACTGCCTCTGGGAACTGAGTCACGTAGTCTTTCATTACCAGCAAAAATTGGCACCCTGAAGCTCTCTTGGGGAGTGGGCCCACCACGTCTAGAGTAAGACGGGGGAAAAAGAGTATCTACTATGGGCACAAGTTGTAATGGAACCTGTGCTGATTTTTTCCAGCTTACCTTCTGGCAGGCAGAGCAGGCCTGGCAGACCCTCTCTACCTGCTTGTACATTCTAGACCAGAAACACCACTTCATCAGTCGAGCCTCCATCTTACTACAGTCCATACGCCCCCACAAGGGATTATCATGAGCTAAGTTCAGCTGAAGACTTATGAGATCAACAGCTGAGGAACCTTCTGTCCCTCCCAGGACCCCATTTTTATCGGGTATAATAAACCCCTTCTAAGCTCAAACCTGGGTAGGCTTGCATAGTGTTCTGGGTCAATCGTGACCTCATCTTTCTTGGCTAGCTCAGACTCAAGTATAGCTCAGAACTCAGGTGATTCAGCCTGTGCATCCCTGAATGGCTCATTGTTGGACCGGCCTTCCGCATCAAAGCCCTCTACCATCTGTATCTCCTCTTCATCTCCCATCAGACCTGACAGCCCTCTATCTTTTGCGATGTGCAGCACCTCATAAATTTCCCTCCAAATGCACCTTAATATCATGGGGTACAGGAGGTTGTGGGCTAAACCCACCAGCATTTCCCTTGCAGCCTTCAGCAGCATGGTCACCTTGTATATCCTCTATGGGTAGTATTTTCTTGCCCATGCATACACGTCATCTTTACAGGATTTGTTTTCCAAACATATCTGGTTGGTGCTGATGCAGATAAATGTGTGCACATAGACAGTATCAATAACTGCCTCAAATCTTCTATCTCTTATCCATGCCTCCATGGTAGGTTTGAGTAAATGCTGTCCTCCTCCTTTTGCTCTATGCTACAGTCCATAGACTCTACCGCTTTAGGCTTTCTAGATCCTCTGGTAGTTCCTATTCCCTCAAATGGGGAATGTCATACCTTGAGCACTGACCAAGCCATACTGGTACAGTCTCGGGACATATGTCCAATCCTCCCACATTGGAAGCAAACCACTGGAGTGTTGCCTGATCGTTTAAAGTCTCAGGTCTGTTTACTTCCTGGCCTTATGGCCCCACGAGGCCTAGAGTATGAACCTGCCTTCATATTCCACTTTGAAGGCCCTTCTCCCAGGGTGCTATTGAAGTTCTCCGCCAATTTTAGAGGCTCAGCAGATGTCATAGGTTGATGATAATGGACCCAAAAATCTCCTCATCCAGGTCAACCAGGAATTGGTCTAACAGAATTTTATTGCAAACTTCCACCTTCAAACTATCTGCTGGCTTCAGCCACTTAGTTACAAGATCACCTAACTGCTGCAACAGGGCCCTTTCTTCCTGCTTTTTCTTGGCTTGAAAAGCCTGTCTATAAGTCTCTGGGTTAATATCCAACCAATATAAAATCTCCCTCTTCATTTTATCATGGTCCAGAGCTTCATCTTGGGTCATAGCCCCATATCCCACTTGGGCTTTTTCTATCAGCAAAACCCCCAACTGTCCAGCCCAGCAGGCATCTCCAGCCCAGCAGCCAATGCTGTTCTCTCAGAACTCTCCAAGAAAATTTTGGGGTCATCATGAATGATCATTTTGGGTACTTCCAATTCCATGATGTTCCTTTGATGCCAAACTTGCTGTTGCACCCAGCTCTCTTTCAGAGCCAACTGTCAGGCTGACTCTTGCTGCAGAACTTGTCCCATCAGGTGCAAGATCTGTTGAATCAGGACTCGCCCTGCTGCTGCTGCAACTGAGACGTTCATACTCTCAGATTCTTCCTGGCCATCATTGAAGTTCCCAGCCAACACACCAGTTTTTCAGGGGATCACTGCATAAGGACATGGCCTTCTGTGCTCCAATGACATTCACCTACCTGTCCCTACCAAAGAAAAATGCTAGCCACCTGGTCAGATTGGAGTTCCTCCTAGATCTCACCTGTCATGACTTTGATGTTTCTCTAAGTTCCAGGACAGATGATGTTTGTCCCTGGCTGCAGGCATCCCCAATGGAATTCAGCTTTAAAAAGACAACAAAGAAGAAGAAAGAAGGAATGAAAACTGTCCGGCAGGTTTAGCTGCTGCCTTGCCCCCAGCCTGCTGGCACTTGCGGCTTCTGCTGCACAGCCTTTTTGCAGTGTAATCAACTGATTGAAACCCTGCTGTGATAACTGATTGATTGTGGCAGCAATTAACCCTGCTATGATTCATGAGCTCCTCTGAACTCCTAAACCAACTGGTTGGCCACCCCATTCCTGGGTTTCTTCGAGTTGGGTGTTCAGTGGCTCTTCCAAGCTTGCCTTCCTCCACTCTCCTCCCTGTTTGCCTGGCATGCCTGGGTAGAAAAAGCTCCCAGAGAGCCAATCCAGCACACCTGGCAAGTTAATAAAGCCAGCTTTGAACATGCTGGGAGTTTCTTCCACAGTGCGGGGGTCTTCTTCTCAGGTAACTTGCAGCTGGGGTTGTCGGGCTCCCACAAAGAGACATGTCAGCCTCTTCATAGAAGCACTGTCAAGGACCAGACAAGACTGTAGTCATCTAAAGCAAACACTGTCGGGGGGGGGGGGGGGGGGGGG
>JAGPOW010003395.1:61745960-61815031 GCA_030014935.1 Caiman crocodilus
CTTCTACACATACCTTACAGAACAAATGAATCTGTGAAAAAGCAAATCAGACAAGAAGTCGGCAAATATGAATGCTTACTCAAAATCATAAAAAGAAAGATGCAGTGGTTTAGACATGCAACAAGAATACCCAGCACCCTTACCAACTTATCCTGCAAAGTGCTGCAGATAGACAAAAAAGAAGGGGAAGACCTAGGACAAGATGGACCATCAGTATCAAAGACTGGATGGGATCAAAACTGACTGATTTATACAAGGATTGCAAAAAACCAGGAAGAATGAAGGAAAGTTATTGCTATATCAAAGGTGCCCCAACAGTCAGTGCGGCCTTGGGACTGACTTGACTTGATTTGTCCTGTGGTATAATAGCAATGTGTATTTAATAATTAACTCAAAGAATGAGGGTAAAGCCAAAATAATTAGGAAAACATACTAGTGTGTAGCCCACTAAGACAAATTCAACTCTTGGAAAGTTCTAGGCATGTGCATGATTAGTTTTGACTTTTCCAAGCCAGCTTTGCTACGTTAGCAATTGGCATGAAAAACCAGCCACTGTGTTTCCAGATATGGACTTAGTTACCCCAGGGCTCTTTCATGCATTCATACTTTTAAACCATATAAACTATAACTTCCTGAAAATAAAAATAGCTTTTTTAAACTTAGACTTTCATTAAGCTATTTCAGATTACATGTGGTGGGAAAAGAATTTGCTTTTACATAATAAAAGTTTCTGGCTAGTAACAAGATATTTAAGATTTAAAACATACACACAGGACCCAATTCTTCTTTTACTTTCAGCAGTGTAACTGCTGACTCCTCTCATATCAGTTTCAAGTCTACTGAAAGTCAAACCAAAAGTTTTCAATAAGAATTTAATATTTTCTTTTGTATGCTAAGTAAACCCCCAGTCCTGTTCAACTGTAGAGATCCTGTGTAGTTCCACTGCAGTCAATAGAACTATTCACATTACCTCAAGTTCAGCATATATGCAAGCTTTTGTAGGATCATTCCCAATGGATTGTTCAGTCCTACTTAAATAGTTCAGGCCTTCTGTGACAAAATTAATCCAAAAAGGGAAAATGGTTTTCTATAGGATCTGTGGTCTGAAGATCATAGTCATCTCATGAATTTGTATCACAACGTAGAAAAGCAAAGCTCATCAAGGGAATGATGCCTATGATGGTTGTAATCAGCCCTGTTCTCATTTCAGATGGACAATTTGTTGCTTAATAACTGAGAACCTCTTTTTCATTCTGGGGCACAAAGGGAAGGAAAAAGGGGGGTGGGGAAAGGGTAGGAAAGCAATAGAACCGAAAAAAAAAGGGCAATGATGATTACTGTCAGCTTTTGGTATTTAATATGCATCACATCTCTCTGAAATGGGACTTAATTTAGTCCTTGATACTGCAGACATTTGTGCATGCAAGTCAATTTACACTTGTGAACATTCTCACTGAACTCAATAGTAATCATTAGCACTCAGTCATATTCATATATAAAGTGAAAAACATGCATTTGTCTAGGATTAAGTTCTTTCTAAAGTGTTATGGTTATTTTTAGTCCTTAATTTTATCAGTGGCTTTTTTTTTTTAGGAAAAGCAAGCTGAAAAAAAACAAAGAATTGAACGGACATCTATCCTAATAAGCAGCTTGATGCACCAGCTGAGTGAATTTTTGCACGAGGCTGGGCGGTGGAGAAATGTTTGTAGCGCATTCTCTTTGTCCAGCACTAGTTGTGTTACAAGCCAGTTAGAGAATGTGGTTTTCATTCTCTTTTGTGGTAAAGGGGCCCTTTGCATGATCAAAGAGTGGGCACTTATTCTGTACAGCCCAATCAAGAGCACATGCCAAGAAAACTCTTTCCTTGCTGAAGAAATGCATTGAAGAAGGATCCCCTTCTTCTTTGTTGGCTGCCTTTACCTCTCCCATTCAATAAGCTCTTTTCTTCCCTCTTCCCTCTACAATATTATAGCTCCATGTTAAAGGTACCACTGTAGCTTGGGGATGTATACAGTCTTTCATGGTTGCAAAACTATTTCACAGTTGGTAACGGGCTAGACAATGAAGAGGCAGAGGTGTATAGCAGAGACTAGAAACTTTCCCAGTACTTCCACCCACTGCAAGGCTGAGAATTAGGGATGCCAGAACTATGCATCACAGTCTTTGTTTTTCATGGGTAACGGAAGTATGAAATGAAAGAACATTTTTTGAATGAACAGTCTTGTAGGATTAATAACCTGTAGACAGTGATCTCTAGAGTTGCTTCAGTTGTTTCTATTGATAGCAGCACTGTCAGTAACACAACTGTATGAAATGAGGTGCAGTAGAACTACTGATACAATAAAGGAAAACAAAAAAAACAAAAAGGGGAATTTTACATTAATTTCTTGTCTAGTTATTGGGAGTTTTGTTGACTTTTATCCTTGAATGCTGTTATTTTAAAATTTGCTAACTCTAGCTTCCAGAATATACTCAGTTCTGTTGCATGCTTGCTAGCCCTGAACCTACGAACACACATACAGTCATAAAGTAACACCTGAATGAGCAATATTTCCAGAGAATCTGAAAATGATAACTCCTTCCATACCTTTCTAATCATTTCATATATTGTGTGGTATCCCTTTATAACAAGCATACTTTTCAACAACTGTCCCTATTGAGATTAATTTTCTAATGTTTGAGGTTTTGAGAGTTCTATGGATATAGTCAGTTTCAGTGAAGTTATCTGAATATCATAAACATAAGCTATCAAATAATCTTTACAGATTGTCACACAAAAACTAGACCCGTTACACCTTTTCAAAATAATTAAATCTGAGATAAATATGTCTCATTTGCTAGAGGCAGCATACTCAAGTGAACTAAGCAAGGGACTAGAACTTGGAAAGTCTGAGTTTTAATTTCAGGTCCAGCACTGAGTAGCTCATGTGGCTTTGGACAGTCATTTAGGCCAACTTTTTGGAATCTACAAAAGGTGCATACCTAAATCAATAGTTAGGCACTTTAATGAGGTGCACAATATTTTGGTGACTACTGGAAGAGACTCAGAAGTCTTACTTAACTCCAGACCAATTACATCATTCAAAAGTAGCCTGCCAAGCCAATTTGATGGATTATTCTCTAACCAGGGTTCTGAAGCATCTGAGGGGGGTATTCTCCGCTGTGAACTAATTATGAGTTAGTCTATCTTGATTTAACACTTTAGAGACAAGTAGATTACTATCAGAATTCAGGATAGGAAACTCTGGAAAAGCACAAGACGATTTGTTTCTTGTTGAGTTTGTAGAGCTACATGGAATGTGTGCAGCTACCAACTTCTCAATCAGTTGATGCACAGCTGCACAGGCAGAACCAGAAGCAGACTGGGTAGAAAACTTTGCCTATTCTCCATATGCCACCCTAAATCCCTTTTGAAACCATCAGGATGCGCCCATAACTAACCTATGAACATTTTGAAATTTTGTTCATAGATCTGTTGTCTTGTTGTTCAGGACAGAGTTCTGTATATTTGTCCTCATGTATTAGATTCAAGTCCAAGGTTCTCCCAAGACTAGAGATCCATTTGGCTAGTACACTTAAATTATGACAGTTCAGTAGCCAATGGCACACACAAATAATACAGCTGCCTCTCACTCCTGATGTCAAAAGCCAATGGCCAGAGGCATGCCTGGTGTAACTCTTATCTGAGCCAGCAAAGTTATACTTGACCTTAGTCCCATGACAAAGGTGCACTCAGGTTTAAAATAAACTTTATGAAAGCTCTAGATGCCCCAAGAGAACAATGTACAGTTAGTATATCTACCAGGATAAATCTCTGTGCTATTACAACAGATTTGGTTCATTATACTTTTAAGAAGTTATATATGTACAGATAGCATAATCTCTTATTAGATGGGTGAGTGCCAGACCAAAGGAATTGCTGAGCCAGCCAGTATCCTACCAGGAAAGATGCTCAGCAATAGACATAAAACCTTGCATTTGAGCTCTCTCCAACATTAGAATGGAACATATAGTGAGCATGTCAATAATATACAGAGAAATGTACATGCTGTTGAGGCTGATAAAGGAATATGAAATCCTAAACCAAGCAAAGGAACATTTTATTTCAGAAGTATTAAACATGTTAACTGTTTCACTCTACAACAAAACCATCTCATTCTGGCATGGGAATTTTTCCAGCTTCAGTGATTTGATTTGCTTGTTTATGCTTTCCTTTGTTTTTGTTTTAAATTTTGATTTGAAGGAAATAGAAGAAAAACGTAAAGGATAGCAGGAAAGTGTGGAAGTGATCAGTTCTAACCATAGATCTGACCATAGAGAAAGAAAGCAATCCTTATATGTCTAAACTGATGCTTTGAAAGTTCCCTCTCCTTCTTTTGCCTAATGCAGATATATAATCTCCCTCTGCAGCTAACATAGCTCTAGGGGCCTGATCCTTTTACCATTGAACTCAATGGGAGCTTTTTTTAATTGATTTCAGTGGGAAGATAAATAGGCCCATGGGATGCATCCTCATGCTTTTTTTTAGAAAAGGCTGCCACAAATGCAACATGCACTGTAGGAGAATGGATGTTTAAGGAGTTTGTCTACCCAGAAAGTTTCTTACTTTGTTCCAGATGTAAAACAGGTTAACAAGAAAACCTGAAAGATCAAATAAAAAGCTCTGTTGTAGCCAAACTGGGTTATAGGACTATTTGGCTCCCCACTATATACCCAGTCATATACCCAGATGCTAATACCATTTACCAGCTTATTGAAAATACCACTTTGCAAAACCCAGCAATAGGCCTTGGCAGTATTTACAATGAGATTCTTTTGGCAAAAAATGCCATCATTCCCCCAAGTAGTGTAACTGTGCTGGTTACATATGAAGACAAGGGTCCCCAGGAACTCTGCAGAGAGTGTCTAAATATGGCAGTATTAAGAATGCCAGTCGGTGCACAAGATTTGTCTATTCTAGTGCTTCCATTTTCTATTTCCACTTGTGAAATTGCATGAGTGTAGTAAAATGGACATTTTTTCCCAGAAATAACACTAACTGGAGATAAAGTCTAAAGGATTAGTGGGTCAAATCAGTTTATAACGTTAGCTGGCACTAGCCAAGTAAATTACATTAGCAATTTTCTAGGAAAAGTCTGGTTTAAGTACAGTCCTGGCTAACATAGTTTGCAATGCCTTACAGGCAGTTCACCAAATTAGAAGTACAAAATACAATCAGATAATGACAAAATATAAAATGAAAAGCTTAATAACAGGTTGTCTGCAGACCAATATTCCATCTCAATGCAGCAGTAAGCTCCAGAACCCATGCATTCTTCCTTCTAATACATCCTGTAAATGTAATTTGCTGGCATGTCTGTACAGACGTGACTTTCTGCTATTCTGTGGTATAATGAGGGGTGGGCAGCAGGGACATCAGCCTTGGGCATGAAATTAGAGGGATGCAAGAATGGCAGCCACTGAGGCAACCAGCCCAAGCCCTGCTACCATGAAGTACAGACTCTGGTACTTACTCTGCTGATGTGTCACTTGGAAGTCCCAGTTGACCAGGGATGGTAGCATAAAAGCAACCGAAAAATTCATAAAGGTAGCTGTTTTTGTGTTATACCAATCATCTGTTTCTGCACCCAATGAAATCAGTGATAGCTTGCTTCTAAATGTCTTCTTGGGCCAACAAAACTAAAAATATAGAAACCAAAATGGAAACAAAGACTTGGTGGACATAGAAACTACATACTGACTTTTCAAAATTATATATCCTTATATATAAGGATAGAGTCCTATTTGCAGATCACTACCATTTATATGTCACCTATAAAATCACAGAGGAAAGCCCCTTTTATGTTTTCTTTGAGACTTAAAAATAAAAATTCCATAAATATCTTTTCAGATCTTTAACATAAACTAAACTATTTTATTCAGTTGATCCAAACTGCTTTTTTCAATCAATCATTATATTTTTTCCATCTTACACACCACAATTATTAAAAAGCATTGTGAATTTTTATATGGAAGAAAATAGTTAATTTTTTTTTGGACTTCTATAGTTCTTTTTTAGAATTTTAGAAAAAAAATAAAACACATAATTTAGTAAAGCATTGGTTCTTATTTTGAGCCTTTTCCTCTAAATCAATCTGCTCAGGCATATACATAGCTTTGTTCAGATGAAGGATCTAAACTAACATGATGTGTTTATATTTTTTGCTAGTTTTGGGGGGGAAAATAAAATTCACTCAAGGAAAATGAAGAATATATTATTTTGATAGGAGATGATGAGAGTTGGACCCAGTCCTACAGCTGCCCATCATGGAGAACTGCCATTAACTTCAGTAGGCATTCCATACCAGAGAAACCTAAGATCTGCCACTTAATTTGGAACCTAAATTAGAGAATGGAATAGAGTTAGAGCTGTCTTTCTGTTTGGGATGGGTAGGAATTCCAGTGTTATAGGATATTATAGGATGCCTGTACACAAGTCCAGAGACTGCTCTGACACGCCGTAATTACAGGGTGTCGGAGCAGACTTAATTAATTGAGTCTGCTGCAGTGTTGTAATTACTGCACTCCAGCCAGCCTCTGTATCTCATGTATCAGCATCCCCATGCTTTAAAATGGTGGCAGAAGTGCTTTATCTAAAGCTCATTTGATGAGTTTTAGATGATGTGCACCTGCTGCCATTTTGAAAAGGGCATGCTGATACATGAGATGCTCCAGGTGCAGCTCTCGGAGATGCTCTAATTAAAGTGCTGCCCACCCCTACTCCCAGAGCATATATACAAGTGCCCATAGTTAGGACAGTTCATGATCATAGAAGGGTTCTTTTTGCTCCAGGCCTTTTTTTGCAGCTAAGGGGTTTGTGGTCTTTCCAACACAATTCCTGTAGTCCAGCTTTGTGGAGTCTCCTGCCTGGGGTTGCTGGAGAAGCTTGAGCTGCTGTGATCCTTTCTGCCCATACTGCTTATGGAAATAAAAGGCCAGCCAACCTTGGCGGCTGTGTGGCTGGACATTGGACTTGGGAGAGAAACTGGGTGCATTCCAGGCTACCTCCAACCTTCTCTGACTGGGCAGGGAGCCTCTTGAAACCAGCAGGTGTGTGGGGTTTTCCATGAGGTTTTTTTCCCATCCAGAGTGACTGATTAACAGGGCTTGGTGTGAGTGGATATGCTTTATATAACTGAGTATTGGAGCCAGGCTAGGCAGCTATATAAAAGGCAGCAGCCCCTTGTGAACCGAGGGAGCAGCAAACGGAGTGGGGAGTTTGCCTAGGATGTTCACTATAGGTGGAACCAGGAGAATGCATGTGTATATGAGCGTGTGTGAGGGCATAGAGGTGGGTGTTTTGTGTCTGGGATTTGGGGGGGGGTGTAGACTAAGTGCCCTCCCCGAATCAAAGGAGGCTGGGCCATGTTGAGATGGGCCATGTTGGTGTTCTTCCCAGAGGGTCAGTACCATTTAATCTTGATCAAGTGTAAACTGTTATGAGCCTTGGAAGAAAAGATTCAATAGTTGGAAGCATGGGTTTCTATGCTGTATTTAATCATGGAAAAACAAGATTACTTGGACAGGAGTTACAAGAGGCTGGCACTAGGGGGCGGTCAAAAAGAAAAGAGGAGATGTGGTAGCATTTGATTACTTGAAGATACGGGGTCTGCAGAATTCAAGAGGAGCAAATTAAAGTCAGCACTGCTTTCAAGTACTCTGCTATGGAACAACTAAGGAAAAGCATGATGTAGAGAAGGCATGATGTAGAGGGCTTGGCAGTCTAAACTGCAGAAAGTACAGGCATGGGCGACTGGCACCACCTTAGTCAGGGGGGACACATGCCCCCTCAGCAACCAGTTAGCGACTGGGGAAGGGGCGGTCTCCCCGTGGCCAATCTTGCAGATGTGGGGGGGTCCTCCATGGCCAATATCACTGACCAGGGAGGGGGTCCCCGCATGACCACTTGTGTTCCTGCAAGTGCTCCCAGCACTCCCACTCCCTGGCCGGCGCTTGCAGGGGGGGCTACCGGTGCTTCCACCTTCCCCCCTTGTCTGTCGCTTAAGTGGGGAGCACGGTCTGTCAGGAGGTGCACCAGCACTTTCAGGGTATGCACGTGTACCCCTGTGCACCCTCAACACGTTGCCACTGGGTACAGGATACAGGAAAGGGGCTCTAAGACAAGAAGAAGGAAGAGAAGAGTGGTGGTGATTGTCAGTTCCCTTCTGCAGGGGAGAGAGGCACCAATTAATTGTCTGGATTTGGGGTTCTGAGAACTGTGGTCTCTGCCTGGAGCCCAAATTCAGGATGTCACAGAGACTGTCAAAGCTCAGACCACTACTCTTTCCTGCTTGCCCATGTAGGCACCAACAATACTGCCAGGAATAATATTAAGAAGTTCAGAGGGGACTACAAAGCTCTTGGAAGGAGGCTAAGAGCTTGGAGCACAAGTGGCATTCTCATCAATCCTCCCCATGGAAGGCAAAGGCCCCAGGCAGGGATTGCCATGTTATGAAAATAAATGTGTGGCTGATATGGTGGTGTTGGTATGAAAGCTTTGTATTTTTTGCAATGTGTGAATGTTCTGGGGTGGAGGACTCCTGTCAAGAGATGGGATCCATCTGATGAGAAATGGAAAGAGCATCTGTGGTTGTCATCTGGCCAGCTTAGTAAGGAGGGCTTTAAACTAGGTTGCATGGGGGCTGGTGAACAAAACTCTTCAGCAACAGAGCAAACAATCCAGAAGGGAAATTAACAGAAGGAGCAGCTCATATCTGAAAAGGCCAAAGAGTTACAGGACAGCAAAAAGTGACTCGAAAGGGACAAAGCCAGACTTAGGGAAAATAGCACCCTGGGTGAACTTGTATTTTGGTGCCCATGGTCCCCCTCCTCCACATGTCAGCAGCACTGGTACAAGCAGAGGCAGGCTAGCAGGGGCATGGGGTACAGTCCAGAGGGGAGGCAGAGCAACATAGGACTGCTGCCTGCAATGCCTGGCCCTGCTCCTCCTGAACAGTGGCTGGAGGTGGGAAGCAGGCTGGACTGAGCATTGCGTCTCTTGCCTGGGGCAGAAGACATGCACTGCTGTGAACACAGGCTTCTTACATGTGTGTGCATGTGTGTGTGTGTGTGTGTGGCAGCCCCCTGACCATGGCACCCTGGACAGTTGCCAATTCTGCCCACCTCTAAGAAGGGAAGTGAGTATGTCAAAATGCAAAATACATCCTATGCAAGTATACAAATGCAAGAAATATGAGGAATAAATAAGATGAGCTGGAAGCTGCAGCCTGTAAAAAGAACTATGATCTGATTGGTATCACAGAGATCTGCTGAGACAGTTATTTATGACTGGGATGTCAACACTGAGGGCTATATTCTGCTTCTGAAGGACAGGGTTGGGGGAAAAGGTGGTGGTGTTGTCTTGTATGTTGACACAGCATTTGTTCCCTGGTTCAGCAGGAAAAAGATAGCAGAGAAGAATGCATTTGGGTGAAGATAAAAGATGAAAGATACAGCACTGATATAAGAGTGAGGATTTATTTTTGGCTACCAAATCAGGACAAGGAGGGGGATGAGGCACTCTTCAAGCAGATGACAAATCTATCCAAAAACTATGGGATGATAGTGATGGGAGGCTTCAATTTTCCAGATCTCTACTGGAAGAACAATACAGCCAAACATAAAATGTCCTGCTGGTTCCTAACTTGTGTGGAGGAAAAAACTGTCCCAACATGATAGAAGCAAAAGAACCAGGGCAAAAGACAAATGCGGCAGCATAAGGAGCTTCAAGGATACCTCAAATACAAAAGGAAATCATACAGGCAATGGAAAAGTATGCAAGTCATGAAGAAAGGGTACTAGGGAATTGCAAGAACCTGCAGGGACAAAACCAAGAAGGCAAAGATAAAAAATGAGCAACACCTGGCAGGGGAAGTTAAAGACCATAAGAGGAGGTCCTATAAGTATGCTGGCCAGAAAAGAAAGACTAAGGAAGCTGTGGGTCAACTATTAACCAGCCAGGAGGAACTCTTAATGCAAGATGCAAAGAAGGGAGAACTACTCAATAGCTATTTTGTCTCAGATTTTCCCAAAAAATTTAGCTGCAACCATACGCTTAATAAAGAATATTTGGATAAGTAGATAAGATGTGGGATGAGATAACAAAAGAGACAGTCAGAGAGCTCATGTTGGGTCTGAATGAATTTACGTCAGCAGGGCCTAATGAACTTCATCCCAGGATACTGAAGGAAATGGCAGAGGTGATCTTGGAGCCCTTGGCAGTAATAACGTATTTACTCAAATCTAAGATTTGAGTAAATACTCATACCTCCCCCACTTCATTAATAGGGGATGTGGGAAAACAAGCCTCATCTTGGATCTGAGTACCAGTTCTTCAGCTTTGACCTCAGCTTGACGCCAGAGCTGGAGCTATGGGGACTGCTGCTGCTGCTGCTGCTGTTAGAAGCCAGCAGCCATTTGGTGAGTACAGATCAGGGGCGAGAGCTAGGGTAGAAGCCTAGATCAGGGATAGGTAGCAGCGCAGATTGGGGTTCAGGTTAGGGATCCAGAAGGAGATGGGGTGGGAGGCCTGGCAGGGAATGGGATGGCAGTTCAGGTGGAGGAGGGAACAGCAGCATGGGTCAGGAGATGTGGCAGCAGTGTGAACTGTTTCCCCAGCTCCTGACCTGTGCTGCTGTGCCTCTTCCCCAAACTCACACTGCTGCCTCCTGTTTCCCCACCCAATCCCCAACTCTCACTGCTGCCTGATCTCCTTATTCATGCTGCCACCACATCCCCTAACCCATGCTAATTGGCAACAATAAAGGTTAAGGGATGCAGCAGCAGTGTGAGTGGTGGGAGATCAAGCAGAAGCACAGATCAGGGCATAGGGAAGCAATGTGCTGAAGGATGAGACAGTAGCATGTGCTATTTCCCTCTCCCCCACAACCCAGCTGCTGCTGATTAGAAACATAAGTTGGGGGTGTGGCAGCAGCACAAATGGGGAGATCAGGCACCAGGGAGGGTGGGGGAACCCACAGTAGGGATGCAAGCAGGTGGGGTAAGTGAAAAGGTAAAAAAGGAGCAGGGGTAAGACTGCTTGTCTCCCCTGTGATTGAGGACAAATCAATTCTACTGTAATAAAGGGCTTAGTCTGTCTGTGTGTCTGTCTGTCCATAATGCTTTTGGGCAGCTGCGCATGCACCACTGAGAGAGCTGGCAGCAATTGGTTCTGGGGGCTCCACCTCCTCAGGTAAGGAGGGAGCCATCATTGCCTCAGGCAGGGAGGAGGGAGCCCTGCTGCATCACAGGAGGAGGTGGAAATGAAGGTGGGCGGGGAGAGGGTGCGGGGCAAGCCACCACTGCCTCCACCTCCGACTCCTCTTTTTTCTGGGCAAAGGACCCTCTTGTCTGCAGCCAAACTTTTTTTTTTTTCAATATGGGGACAGCTGAGATCCCTTGACTTATACTGCATAAAGAGTCCAAGAAAAAAGGCTGCCATGGCTCTCTGGTGGCACCTGGGAAGCAAAGGATGTGAGTTCAGGGGTGTAGAAAAGGATAAGTAAAAAATAGTAAAAAAAATAACAAATAGAAAGGAAGAAGCCAAGTAGGTCATCCTTTTTCTGTCTTGTCCCATAATAAAGAAAAACGAAGCCACTCAAAAGTTTATAGGGTAAAGATTTAAAACAGATAGTTGGATGTACAAATCTACCCTTTTGGCATGTGCTGCTGCAACATATTTCTGTTTGTGGGAAAAGACATTCTGATCCCTTGCTCATGGATAGCTGTAGCTTTATATATGTCTGTCTGACTTGAAAACTGAATTTTCAAGGCTCCAGTCTCTTATTTCATTTCATTCATTTATCATAGTTCTGTCCTACTTTAACACAAATAAAACCATCACCATCACATGTGTAACTGGGACTCAAAATAGATTAAGTGAAATTCATTTGCAATTCAGGATGCTCCATTCTATAACCTTAATAATATGGACCATGACCAATGTAGGTTGAAACCCAGATCTGATCACAAAATGCAAGAGAAGGTTGAGAGGTGCCCTTGTGGCTGCCTATAAGTTCATCACGGGGGCACAGAAGGGAATTGGTGAGGTTTTATTCACCAAGGTTACAAGAAATAATGGCCACAAGCTAGCAGAGAGCAGATTTAGACTGGACATTAGGAAGAACTTCTTCACAGTTAGAATTGCCAAGGTCTGAAATGGGCTCTCAAGGGAGGTGGTGCCCTCCCCTACCTTGGGGGTCTTCAAGAGGAGGTTAGATAAGCATCTAGCTGGGGTCATCTAGACCCGGCACTCTTTCCTGCCTATATAGGGGGTCGGACTCGATGACATATTGAGGTCCCTTCCATCTATGAATCTATGAATGCATGAATTGTGATCTTCTAACAAGTGCTTTTTATGTATTCACTGTGGCATGTTTCCATTCTCCCATCCACCCAGTAAATAACCTGATGGAGCTAGAAAACATATAGACTTGGGCCACTCCTTGAAATGTGTATGTGGCTCTGGAATGTGCTTTGCAGCACAAACAGGCCTCTTTAGGAACATAAGACTGAATCTTGAGAGTCAAATAGTTTGATCCCTTGCTATTAGAGGCAACCCACCTCGTGTTTTCATAAACTGATCATGCCTCCAAGTTAATTGTGGCAAACTCTTAACGCTGCAGAGCAGCTGGGATTTCGAACAATATTTTTTCCCAAAAAACAAACTCTAGAGGCTGGTAGCCAAAAGCACTTTTAAGCAAGCACATGCACATTTTTCATTTATTATGGATTTGATGATACTTAATTGTAGTCTTAGAGACAATCACTGATACAAGCAATCTCTGGTTTTATCTACAATGAGTATTTTCATTACAGTGTGTCATCCTACCAGCACTAACAGTAATAGGAGCCCTACTATAGTGAGAGCCCTGGTGTTCTTACTACCGTGTTGTTTAGGTCTGCTCTGAATCACACCATGTCTGCCCAGTTCTGAGGATAAGAAATCAACATCAGCAATTAGTTGTATTATTGTGTGAAACTCAAAGTGCAGCTCAGATTCCATAACCCTTGGATTATGCAGTCAATGTTCACAGGGCATATGAGTTTTTCTTTTCATGCGTATAAACTTTCTGTTCAAAACAAATGCTGTCAATCTTTGGTGGCAAGGGATTGAAAGTTATTCAAAATTAGCCTAACAGTTTGGCAGGGAATCAGAAATACCAACAATATATGAGTCACCAAATACCTTAATGCAGCTAACTGGCAGTCAGATAAATGAAGGAAGCAACATAATGGAATGGCTGACTGCATCACAGCCAGAATACTGTTGCAAAGCAGGTTTTCAATGCTGTCTATCCATCAGCTAAACTAGATTTTGTTTATAGATTTAAAAATGAACTAACCAGTTAAATTAGGTACGTTAAGCAGTATGTATGGAAAGAAAGGATACATTGCAACTCAAAAAATCCATTATGAGAAGGATTCTCATGTAAAATAAAGAAAATAGGCCAATCATTCAATATGATAGCTTGTAAATAAGGGGTCTGTGAGCATAAGGAGTAAAATCCCAGCCATGCCAAAGTGGCAAAATTTACACTGACTTTGCCCTAGCAGTCTATGTTCAGCATCGGTAGGTGTATCTACACAAGATGTTTACTGCGCTGAAGACTAATTAGCTGTGTAGTAAACATCTTGGCACCTACACATGTGCCCCTATTGGGTTGGAGTAAACTAATTTACTCCGCAGCAGGATAGTATTTGTATTTACAAGTACTATTCTGCTGCAGAGTGAAAAACTCTGCAGTAGTGCACATGTAGATACTGCCCCAGCTGGCTGGGGCACAAGGGTGCTTTAGTGTGGGGGCTGCCTGAAGGCTAGCTCTGCACTGAATCAACCTTGTGCCCCAGCCAGCCCCTCTACGTCATGTTGAGCCTGGGGTAGCAGCCCTGGGCTGGCAGGCTGACCCAGCAGGGCCTCCTGCCAGCTGGGACTGCCCCAACTCAGTTCAGTATGCTGCAGTCCTGGGCACACATTCAAATCGCAATAAACTCTGGAGTTTATTGCTTTGCATTAATTGTGTGTGTGTGGATGCACCCAGTATGGTGCTTCCCTGTATTCTAAAATACAGGCTTAGCCCTTAGACTTGGCAGCCTTCTCTTAATGAAACAGGAAGACTGGATAAAGTCTCTTGTTGTATTTTTCACAAATGAAGAATGGAGTTTTCCTGAAAACACCAATAAAACATTTTTAATGCTCTTTATGGACAAAGAAAGGGGGTTGTGATTTGGAGAAAAGAAAACTCATAGTGATTTATGAGGTTACCAGGTTTGAAGTTCCCTCTTGTTACAACTTCTAAGGTAAATACGCTGGTTCAGTTAAAATGGGACAGTACTGGTCACCTGGGCATGCCAGTTAATAGCTAATCACAGTGTAGACCAGCTTGTCTGCAGCTCAGATAACTAATATGGCTAACCTCTTAAAAAAATTAAAAAGATTAACTGAAAGAATTAAAGTTAGAAGAACTGAACGTGGAGGAGTAGGGCACTGTGAGGAAAGATAATGACATTGATTAGGAAACCTAGGAAGCTCTCTTTGCTAAAATAAAACTCCTTTGGCTTCAGATAGGTTTTCCCCAGAGTGACTATTGTAACCTTAGTAAATAAGTGCAATACAGTAGTTCAGACAGCACTGAGTAGTTGTTTATACTGAATCTAGCACAAGGGTCCCCTGATTTCTGTTGGAAACAATCAATCAAGATTTTCAAAACTAGGAACACACATCTGGGTCCTGGTGTTTCTTAGTGATAGTAAAAGTAATTTATTAAGAAGTAAAAGATAGAATAAAATTAAACTGGAAATCTTGCCTCTCCATTCCAGTAGAACCTCTCCTTGAAACTAACACATAGGGCCAAACTTATCCTTTGTCTTACTGACTGTCATAGCATGGCACTAGAAATAAAGCCTTTTATGGTGATTATTAGTGTTATACTCACATACTAGTATTTTACCTCAACTAACATATAGAAATCAACAAAATGACTTTATTCATCAAAATAAGTAAAGAAAGGAAGATTTACAGTGTATCTGTACTCTTAAATACTTTGACATCTGCCTCATCTGCTTCATCCAAGTCAGGTCAAGCAAATTTGTGACAGTTTTTACTCAGATTAGGTCTTCAGATAAATTATTTTTTCATTTGGAAGCAAAATCAATCTAAATACTGACATGTTAGTGCTGTGCTTTATTATCTTTTAAAAAAAATAAATAACAGATGAAATTGAGGGGGGAGGGAACATTGGTTTTAAATAAAGAAGATCAATTATTGTTATGAGGATGAGGAGAAAGCTGTGTACCTTACAGCCAACCAAGAGGGCTAGATACCGTAAAAATATGTAGTAGAAGGTGGTCCATGCTCTAATGAATTTGCAATCTACAGAAACAAGACAAACACTTAGTGAGAAAAGGGGTATACTGCACAAGCAGAAGTAATAATGTTATGGGAGCAAATGGCTTGTTAGTGCCAAGTTTGTGGTGGGGGGAGTGAGGAAGAGAACACAAGTTTGAAAGGGAAGGGCTGGGGTAGATGTGGAAGGAGGCTGTGATAAAAGAAGTGTAAAGAAGGCACAGAAAGAGGCTTAAACAACCAGTAAGCACCAAGCAGAGGAATCCCAGTCGAAACTGTAGCTAGTTCTTTATGGGTCCAGAGATTTCTGCCCGAGTGTCTGACTTCACTGCAGTTTTTCTCCAAGACCACTTGGTAGTGGTAGAACGAGTCACCACCTGGTTCCTATTGTCATCATAGTAGGGAAGGTCTCTTTTGCACCTTTCTAAGTCAAAGGGGATATTCAAGGAAAAGTGCTGGTTCTCATTTCCCTTCCCTCCTCATCCATGGTAGTTCTTGCTTTGGCTGCTTTTGTAGTTTTCCTTGTTGGCTGGAGTAACCAAGACTTAAAACAAGTGTCCAGAGAACTCCAAGAGATGTGAATCCATTCTTCAATGGAATATTTTACCTATAGTTTTTATTTCACAGATTCACAGAGGTTTAGGGCTGGAAGGAACCTCGAGAAATCATCAGGCCCTATAGTTTTTGACAGCACAAGTGAAGAAGTTTGTGTTCCTCAAAGGAAACTGGAATGAAGAGGAGTGACTTCTCTTAAAATGAGGTACAGTTTAAAGACAATGCTCCAGCAATCAGTACTGCCTTTTTAGCAAAAAACAAATTGTTCCACTCTTGATTCCACAAAGCTCCTTGGTACAAAACCTTGGATGTAGTCCTTCACCTGTCAGCTAATACTCTTTCTTTTGCATACCTGTTCAAGGGGAAAGCGAAGTGACACTTAAACCTCTTGCATGGTAGGAACAATTCAGAGCTTTGTAACAATTTTAAACATAATAATAGCATTTTTGACCTGAGGAATTTCCCAAGTTCCCAGTTTGCCAGTTGCAGGAGCCAGTTGGTTGCCTGTTGCACAGACCAAAATTACTGTGCTGATGTGTAGGAGGTGGGATTCATCTCCTTCACAGAAAAGCCAAGTAAACGGCCAGAGAATGCACAGAGCACTTGATGAACAGTGGAAGGGGACAGAACCCACCCCATACCTTACAGTACAGGGTACTGCCATGGCTGTTACTGCACTCCATAGGTAAATGAATCTGTTAAGTTCAGTGTCACTGTGACCTAAGTTCCAGTGCAATCTTGTGAAGCTCTTAGAGCTTAGGCTTTCGCTTAGTGTGGAGGAATTCTAAAGGCTCTTTTTTTTCCAGACCATGCTTTTTTAATGGAAGAAAAAAATAACTTTTAGCTGTTTCAAGAGAAAAGATGCTCAGTCTGTAAGACACTAAACATTCTTCTTCCAAAACCACAAGTTGTCAGTATTCCCACTTAGAGTAATAGCAGTTTGGAAGGAGATTAGTCTAGACAATCTCTAAGGGTACTCGACCCAAATAGCTATATTGAACACCTAAAAAAAGGATTGATTCCCCAATGAAAAAATAACAAGGGTACTGCAGCATTTCAGCACAAGGATTTTAGAGCATTACTCTATCCTACTCTTCCTGAGGCCAAAGATTCTAAGGAATCACTAAAGTAGCTTGTGAAAATGTACTGCTGAGAAAAAGCTTTGTCCCATTGTATGTTTATTGTTGTTTTCCACCACAGTGTGTTTTCTTCCTATATTGATCTAATCCAGGCCTAATCTTCCCTATGTAAACATTTTAAATCCTTGCTACTGCTTGTCTGCTGTCAAGCATTTCAGGTGGTACAAACCGTTTTTTGCTGTTGAATAGACCAGATGCATTCACACATTCCCATGGATTCCTATGGAATGTTAATAGTCCCAGGATAGCCGGTGGGGCACATATGGCAATAGGACTTAATTTTGATTTAAATTTGCATTGTTTTAAATACCAACCTCAATGCTATTAATTAGAAGTGAAATGTCATGGCAACTGTAGACTTTTGGGAGAGGGGGTTAATGCCTGATTCCAGTGTCTGGAGTCCACCACAGTACACAAAGCAATATCCTGAGGCCTAACCTAATCAATTAGCCAAAGGGGAAAACATTCTCTTTTTTAAAATCCATAATGCTTCCACATAGTGAAACTGAGCAAATGAAGGGTTTCTGCTCTCTGTTTCAGTGTGTGAAGTTAAGTAGTCTTCAGACAACACCTATATATCAATAGTAGCCTGCTTGATATTCCTACTAGTAAGCAAACAGTGAAGCAGCAGTGTTGTTTATCACAGAAGTCTAGTTGGCATGAACACCAATTACTTCAATGTAGCCTTTTCAGGTGTTTCGGTTAGACCTTGAATATAGCAGTATGGGAAAAGAATGAAGCTGCAGGTACTGGTCACCAAGAAAAATAGATATGGAAAAAGAATTAACCAGCCAACGAAGAAATCAACATTATAGATAAGACTGTTTGTCATTGGGGTAGAACATTTAAATAAGAAAATGTTCAATATTTAATCAAGAGAATCCTAGAAAAATGTTTGGATGGGAAGGAAAGCAAAATTGGTCAAACAATATTAAAAACTAACTGGTCAGTAAAGCAGAGTATATTGTTCTGTCTGCAAATGAGAGGACAGACCACATTTATCCCATTAGGTTCTACCTACACAACAACTTTTGTCTGGGGTTTCTAACCAGTTTGCCGAATAGCTGGCTCTAAGTGGAGTTTGTTCTCACACACAACATGATTAATACTCTGTTAGTAACCATGGCAGCTAAATATGTACTGTCCTTGCCAGAAGCAGAGGCTGGCACATGACTGTCTTCTGACAACCATTTGGCACACTCATTTGCAGCACAGATGAGTCCCCTAACTGTGCCTCAGTAAATAGCTTGGAAAGTCAGTTCATGTTGCCGGGACTGTTTTATGTACCCATTCGCTGAGCACTCTGTCCTCTGATGAAACACTAGTGGAGGATGGTTGTCCCAATATTCTCAGAAAGACCCAAAAAACCCACATGCACTTAATACCATTGACCCTTGGCTGTGCTGTGAAGGCAGGTACTTCATGGATACAACTCAAACCATATATTTTTTAAATGGAATCTTATTTAAGTGTTTCAAATTGATTTAAAAAAAAGTGCTAGCAATGTGGACAAGCCTTTACTGGAGTCCCCAGAAGTGCATCTTACACATTACAGGGTGTAAGTTATAGCCATGTTGGTCTAAGGACATAGGCAGACAAGGTTCTTTGGGTAATATAAGATATTGGATTTACCCAAAGAACCATGTCTTACACATTGTCACAGCCTGGCTCCTAGGCCTATTGCAAACTCACATTAGCTAATGATTATGAGTGCAGTGATGGCAAGAGTACAGGGATGAATATGGTTGTCCTTCGGAGACACTGGAAAAGTACATTTTGGATTTGGCAGTGAGACCTCTACCAGGTGACTGAATTTTGAAATTCTGCCAGTAAGAGCATATGTGAAATGCCTCAGCTGGAAGGCATTCTGCATCTCTTACATGTACAACATAGAAGTCCTGGATTAGGATAGGAAAGTTTTTTTTTCTTGGGTTTTGGACTTGACAGAACAGGATAGTACTGCAGAAAGTTTTTGATGCAAATCTTCAAAATCCCAGGATCTCCATGTAACCTTTTAGTATTCAGCATGAGTTTGTGTCAAGTAGTTATTAGATTATATTTTCTTCAGTGTTGCTTTGCTCTTTCCTTCAAATAGATTTTTGGGGGTGAAATTCTAAATCCCATTTAGACCGGGACTCAAAGGATGTGGGTTAAATTTCTGGTTCTGATCACTAACTTCCTGTGTGATCTTGGGTAAGTGATACAATCTCTAAAGTGCTTCAGTTTCCCATTTGCAAAATCGGAATACTAGTTCCCTGCCTCCTAGGCCTATTGCAAACTCACATTAGCTAATGATTATGAGTGCAGCGATGGCAAGAGTACAGGGATGAATATGGTTGTCCTTCGGAGACACTGGAAAAGTACATTTTGTTGTCTAAATGTGTGGCACTAGAGCAGCCAGTGTGAGCTGGAGTGATCATTGTTGCCCCTTGTCTCAGTCCTGGGCTCTGAGACCCTTCTTGTGACCTTATTCCTGTATTTCTTTCTATGGTTTCTTATCAGGATATTTTTTATAGAGTTCATCATGCCTAGCTTATAAGGAATACATAGACCTAGCTGTACAAATGCCTGTTTTACTTACTGAATACAGATGTGTTTCTCAACTGATGGATTTCAATCAGTAGGGGGGAAAAAGACTTTATTAGAAATTTAAAAAAATAATTTCTGTGGGAAAAAAATAAAGTTTAAAACTCACCAACACTTTTTGTGTAATATTTAAGGTTTCCCTCTACTATGCTAAAGATTTCATCTTTCTTCCTCTTATACTGCTTCCAGGTGAATGTTAGCAAGCTTCTCTGTTCTGTAGAGAGAAATCAAATATTTAGAATTATATATTTATTATGCAAGACAGAGAGAGTGTAAGAGAGCACAAAGAAAGATGATGAAAAGCAACTGAAAGAGTAGAGGAATAAAAAGAAGCAATAGGATGAAAAATTGGTGGAAAGCATTATAAGGATACAATTTTGTGTGCTGCATCATCAGTTGTTTTTCAGATTGACATAGAAGACACTAAACCTATACAAAAATCTGAGCTGTTCCTATACATTTGAAATAAAGAACGGATGCTTAGGGATTGAGTCTTTTGTGTGCTACCTTTTCCCCAAGCTGCTTTATAACAGTCTTTTATTCTAGGTGGCATAGGTGATGGAACTTTCCACTGGATAAAATACTCCATTCTTCCTGTATAATACTGTCCAAGTGTGGCTTATTGGAAAGTGTTGCAACGTAAAGGAATTTTTATTTTTGTTCACACAAGTGAACTGTACATGATTCTTAAAGCAAGGGATAAGCACTGTATGTGACCTAATGCAAGGAGAAGGATTACAGTTTGTCTTTATTTGAAGAACTGAAAAATAACCAACAGATTTCATGGAATGGCTATTGCTACCATAAGAGGAAGATCTAACCCTGTTGCATTGTTCACATACCACATTCTGCTCTGTATTTGTAATTCTCTGACTAGTGAAGCTCAGCTTTCTCCCCCGCTTTCTTGTTTTCCCTCTTTTTACATAAGGCAGTGCTTCTCATCCAGGGTACTCTGGGGTGCCCCTAGGATCCTTTCAAGGGTGCCACAGTGTGACACATTTGTGCTGTTAGGTGTGCAAGCAAGATAAACCCAGTGATTTCAAAGAGGAATGTATAGTATAAAAACACCTGTTTTGGCCTTTTTGGACACATACAGACAAGTGTAGCTGTGTGGTATGTGGCACTGCAAACATGCCTGCAGCACCACATACTGCACAATCAAGCGCTCTCTACAATGTAGAAAGTGCGCTGCCTGTGCATGCACTGTTCCAGGGTTCTTTTCTGCAGGGTTTTTTGACTCCTGGATATCCCTGGAAGCACCCTTTGTCAATGGTTCCATGGGGACACCCAGTATAAGACTGGGTTCAAATTGCCATCACTGATTAAAATGCCAGACCTGCAAGGCAGTGATGAAAACTACAGGTGTTTGGCAACATGCACAAAGTAGATTATTTACATGGGCTGGAGCCTGTGAGATTCTAATTGCTTCAAGGTTCCCTTAAATAGAGGCTGAAATTGTTCAGTGCTTCTAAACCTTATTGAATATGCTTAGCTACCTTTCCTTCTATGTTTTAAGGGGGTAGATGTATTCCCTATCAAGAAACCAACTGACATTTTTCTAGGTTTGGAGTGTTATTGCAGCCAGGATGGTCCAAGGAAGACAGGAGACACAAGGATTTTCTTGTGATATCTTTATTGGACCAGGCTCCACAGAGAAAGCATACCTAACATGTCTCCCAAGGAAAGAGTCGGTCCAATCCCTCCCCTCACAGTTAGGGGCCCCAGTGAGATGTAGGGGTAATAGAGAAGGATCTCATGCACAAGTGCTTCCTCTGAAGCAATTTCTTTGGCATGCTTTCATTGATTATGGTCTCCAGAAAGACGCCAAGATCCAGGTCTACAATATAGTCATACTCCCCACTCTCCTCTCTGGATGTCAAATGTGGGTGACCTATTGTTGTCATCTTAAAGGTCTGGAGAGGTGGAGGATTTTCCAGAGGCATCGTTGGCATCAAATGGGAAAACTGATTAAATGGCACAAATGCCAGCAGTCATGATGAATTCAACATTATCTCACTGAGTTAGTGATCCTCACACACCAACACCATGGATGCCTGACTCCTCAAACCACTCCTCTGCTCTCAGCCTCATTGCAGCCTGAGGTCTGGTGGCAGCCAGAGGGAACACTGCAAGGACCCCTTGATGACATACTTCCAGAAAACAGGAACCGAGAGCAAGATCTGGAAGGAGCTGGTGGCCAGCCAACTCTAATGGTGTTGCAACATCAGCCAAGCAGCAGCCCACTCACTCCAAGGTCAAGCCTCTTGCCCCTGAAGCAGAGATGAGAGAGTGGAGGGAGAGAAAAAGAGAGAAATCCCAGGCTAGAGCCTGCTCTTCTCTTGAAGAAAGATCTGCAGCTTGTGCACACAGCTCTGTGACTCAAGGGTTGAACTCAAGTCACCTTAAGACCCACCCAGGAGCACCAGTAGAGACTGTGCTCGAATGGAGGGATTGTGAGAATACCTCTACCCTGCTTGTGTGGACAAACTGGAGTCCAGTGGAGGGCAACAAAAATGGGTATTGGGAGAACATGATTTATGAGGAGAGGCTGAGGGAACTGGGATTACTTAAATCTGGAGAAGAGAAGACTGAGGTGGGGGGATTCAATAGCAGCCTTCAACTGCCAAAGAGGGTGGTACTAAAGAGGATGGAGTTAGACCAGGAGTTTTAACCTTTTTAAGGACTGTACTGGATGCTGGGGGGGGGGGGAGGAGGGGAGGGTGGCAGCAGCCAGGCACAGAGCAGGGTGGGGGCTTGCACATGGCGGCAGTGCGGGGTAGTGGATGGTGGCACTGGTGAGCTTCCCCCACTCCCGTGTCTGGGTGGCCAGGGGAGACACTGCCCTCTCCTCCCACCCTGCTCTCGGGAAGCAGCAGTGTGGGGTGACGACTCCCCTTCCCCGCCTGCCCCTGCATACCCCCCAGCACCTTTCCAAGTACCCCCCAGGGCATACGCGACTGATTGTGGGGGCACATATCTCCCTTGACAGGGCTGTCCCCACCGCCAACACCACTGGCAGCAGAAGCAGTTCTGCAGGTGCTCATCAGTCCTGCCCCCACTACTGATGCCCCTGGCAGCTTCTGCGGATGCTCGCCAGCTCTGTCCTCACCACCACCGGCTTCTGTGGGCACCTCCCAGACTCAGGAGGCACCCGTCGCCCATGCCCCCGACAACCCCTGAGCCGGACAGTTCTCAGGGGTGGCAATGACAGAGCAAGCAGCAAGAGTCTCAAGTTGCAGCAGGGGAAGTTTAGGTTAGAGAAGAGGAAAACCTCCCTCATGAGGGGGGCAGTAAAGCCCTGGACCAGGTTGCTCAGACAGGCGGGGACTCCCCAGCCTCAGATGGAGGTTAGTAAGACCCAACGCCTGAGCTGTAGCTGGGGAGGGTGCTGCTTTGATCGGGGGGTGGGTGGATTAGATAGATATCACCTCCCGAGGTCCTTCCACCCCTCGCCGTCTCGAATTCAAGCATTCACAGCGCGGGGCAAAGGCGCTAGTTATTTGCGGGGGGTCCGAGGGCAGCCCAGGGCCCTTAGGGCCCTGCTCCGCACCGGGACCGGCCGAGGCGCAGGCTCCGGGCCGGGGAGCGGCGCTGCCCCCGCGGGCCGGGCGGCAGGGGGCGCTGGCGGGGCGGCGGTCGCCCGGGGCCCACAGGCAGCAGGCGCCGCGCCGCATTGTCCCTCCCCACCCGCGGCAGCGCCCAGGTCGCCATCTTCCCCCGCCCTCCCCGGGCCGGCGCGCGGCTCCACGTGACCGCCCTCCCGCCGCAGCCTCCCTCCCTCTCGCCCGCCTCCCTCCATCCCTCTCCCGCCTGCATCCCCCCGCGGGGAGGGGGCGCCGCGCCGGGCACCGACAGCAGCGGCCGCGGGGAGCGAGGCGAGGCGAGGCGAGGCGAGGCGAGGCGGCAGCAGCAGCAGACAAAGGAGGAGCGGGGCGAGGTGAGCGGCGGGGCGAGGGCCCGATCCTGCCCCCCCCCGGTGGGTGCTCGGGGCCGCAGCTCGGCCGAGTCCCTGCCTCCAGCCCCGCGCTGTGGGGGCTTCTGGCTGCGCCCCCGGTACCAGGCGAGGGCTTTTCCCTTCCAGCCCCACCGGGGACCAGCCCGGCTCCCGAGAGAGGAGAGGAGAAGGAGGCTCCCCTCAGCCCAAAATCCCCTCATTTTTCCTCCCCCTTGACCCCCTCCCCAGCCCCGATGTGCTCGGCCTGCTGATGCTCCTGACAGCGCCCGAGGAAGGCATCGTGCCTTGCGATGCCCTTTGATTTTTATTGTATTGTATTGTATTTTTTTATTTGCCGGTCACACCTTTAAATCGTGGGGTTTTAAAAAAATTTTCTGGTGCTGTTTTCTTTTGGCTCGTGCCGTCACCTGGACGAGACTGTGACAGGTCTGGGGGAACGGCGCTGTCTGGGAGAGTCAGAGGGGAGCACAGGTTGCTCGGTGCAAGTGTGTCGGGGGCTCGGCGAGGAGGCCTTGGCGCTGGGTGTTTTCCTGGCAGAGGGTGTGGTGGCAGCAGTGTAGTGCGGCATCCGAACTGAATGTGAGCTGGGCACTGGAGAGGGCGCGGGTGGCATGGGGAGAGCGGGCCATTCCCTTGTGCCGAGCCACGCAGGGTGCTAGTGTTAAAAGCAAGGTAACACGCAGAGCTTCACGTGTGGGGAAATGGCCATCCCGGAGCCCCCAGGTATGAAGTCCATCTGTGAATTAAAACTGAACTCACCTCTGCTGCTGCAGTATGGGAAGCCGTCCCTTTGAGCTGCAACATGTTCCTTTTGAAATGCAGCACAATTTGAATGAGACATTGAAGAAGGCATCTTGTTTTTAATTTGTGTCTAAGTTTGGGATGAGCACCTGTGTAGGGAGAATTTGGGCCTAAAATTGGCTGCTTACTGGCTTAAATGAATGTTTTCAAGATTTGACTTGCATCAGGTATAAAGTAAGTGACATGTCCTTTAACTCATGTTTTCTGTCACACGCTGACATTTCTGAGTAGTTGAAGTCAATGTTTAAAGAAAAAAGTTTTATGCTATTCAGCAGGTAACCAAAATTTCCAGGAAAAGCTGAAGCGAAATCTAAAAGCACTCTTGTACTATGGCAGCATTTACTTTAGAGGTGTCCAAAATAAAAACGTAAAGCTAATTTTTGCGTACTGCCTGCCAGTCTTCCTTCCTACTTAGCTGTAGATAAAAATGAACTTACTGCTTTACTTTTTTTTTTTTTTAGAGAGGTATTGTTCTGTGATGGAAGAGCTTATGTAATACTTAAGTTATTTAAACTTAAAACTTATTTATTTTGCCTTCTAAATTCTTTTACCCAAGTCAATCTGGAGTAACTTTAATGATATAGCAATAGAGTGACTGATGTTAGGACTTTGGACAATGATTTAAATTTGTCTTTTTCTAGTTTACTTGCCTATATAATAAACCATTTTGCTTACCACACTGTTTATTAAGGCTGGAGGAGCTTGTAGCTGGTGAAATTCACTGTTACTTTATAAAATATATTTTGGCAATTTTCTTCCCCCTTTTTCTGAAATACCAGAGAGAAACTGTTGAGCAGCTGTTGCTGAGAGTGCTGTTTCTCAGTTTGTGAACACATCTATATAATTCTTAATTCTATCCTTTACTACCCCCTTTCAGTTTCTGCTGTCACTTCCTTTTTTTCTAAAAAAGGCAGTGTTAGAGATTAAATGCTGAAGAGTGAAAAATAAGGTTCGGATGCTACAAACATGCATTTGCTGATCTACTCAATGAGATCATTTTATGAAAAGTTGAGTGTGTGCAAGTTGAGTTATGCAGGTTGAGTAACTTGCAGGGTTGGGTTCTAAGTATACTGGCGTTTTCTCTTTGGGCAGCGCAAGAAATGAGAAGCAAAAGGTACGTGTTCTGGATTATTAACTTCATTAGTCGCTAGAACGCTTTCTACCACAAGAGTAGGTTGTCTATTTGTACTCTTTTAGAAGCAGTAAACTCCTCTCCTCAACAAAGAATTAATTGTATGCTTGTCATGAAACTTCAAACCTGTAGATATTGAAGATTTGTATACTAGAGACTATAAAATTAGCCTCAGCAGTTGATTATTTTTATAACCTGGCTTGCACTGGCTGAGTGAAGGACATAAAAAATGGTAGGGTCACAACATGTTTTGTTCATCCACACTTAAAACACTTCTGGGCTATAGCCTTTTGATGATCATTAGAGAAGCAGGTGAATCTCAGTTCTAATACTACATTATGATATCATATAGCAAGCAAACTGCAACTTATCTTCACACATGCAGGTACCTCTGACCTGAAGTGCTTGTCAGAGCTCTGTGGATGCCAGTGCTGTGAAAATCTGAGCAAAGCTTGCAGAGTCTGTGGTGTGTCGTAATAGAAAAAGACAGAAGATTTTTTCAGCATCTTCTTGTGGTTCCCATTGTCCAAAAAATAAGTTGGTTGGTTTTTCATCTGGGAAAAAGGAAGTAGTAGTAAAAAAAGGCACAAATGCAGCAGGACATTTCAGTGACGTTTTCTGCATTCTGTGACTGGTGGTGTACCTTCTTGATGTCAGAGCAGGCAATGTAAAGAAAAATCGCTGGTGATTATGTGGTGAGAAATGAATGTGCTGTGGAGGCCTTGCAGTAAATAAGGTAACCTTTTCTTTTTTTCTTCAGGAAGAACTTGTATTAGGCACTAATAGGTTTTAATCTTAAATTGGGGGAGGGGAGAGAGAGAAACGGATTGTAGTGTCAAAAAATAAAGTTTTGTCCAGTGTTAGAAGTGTCATGTCATGCTCATCTTGTACTCACCTCTTTTTTAAGATGGCTCTACATGTTGCTTATAACTTTTAGGTGGTTCTCAAAGGATTTTTCTTCTTTAAAGTTTATCTAACTTTTTTTTCTTTTTTAAGTAGGGTTCCAAGCTAACTATAGTTCAGCTATGTTTCTCATGCTGGCTGTTAGACTGGAATGCATGCTACATTATTTATCTGTTATACATTTTTTATTTTCTCCTGGAGAAAATAGACTTAATTTTTTTTTTCTGCATATCAGAAGATTTAGATTGACATCAAGACATTATGCATTTGGTTCATTAGACATGATTAATACATCAACCCTACATCATTTGTAGTAGGCAGCTTAAAAAAAATAGTTCTGAAACAGGCATTATTTTGTTGCATGTGTTTGTCACTACTGAAACATCAGTCAGTCTTCGAACTGTAGTACTTCCTGCTAATTGTAAACTATGCAAAAGCTTCTATTAAGGCTTGCAGAGGATATTTTGATGAGCTACAAACCTTTGTCTTCATTATGCCTAGCTCCTTATCAAAGAAAGTGTCTCTTTCTTTGTATGAGCAGTTGGGGCTTCAAGAAATGATGAGAAAATCAGGAAATAAACAGTATATGTATAAGATGGAAGAGGAGGGAGCACGTCAGGCCACTATATCCACCATGTTAAAACAATCTTACTTTAATAGTAAGCCTCTTCATTCTGTTCTTATTATTCTTACAAGCATCATAAATGCTGCTGCAGGAAGCTTGAAGTGTGAGGACTAATAGGTTGTGAGAATATCCTATAAGAAGGAGTTTATTGTTGGAGCTCATGCTATATTTAGGTGCTGGTCTCCATAATTTGCTGCCCCTTCTGGTCCTATGTTCTATTTACCATTAGTGGGTGATTCACGATGCTGAATTACTTTACAAAGATAATTAATAACATCCCAGAGGAGTAAAAGTGTTCAATTAATTAACAGCCTTTTGTGGAGTACTGACATACTTGGAACACTGTATTTTCCTGTTTACAATAGTGCATTAGAAGAATTACTTGGGTGGATATTATGGTCCATCAGGATGTTTCGTTCAGAACACAGCTCACTGATCTTGGAGAACAGGTTACCATAATATCTGTTTGTCTATGTTCTTGATTGCTTATCTTATACCTATACACACTCCTTACCAGAAGTTTGTATGTTTTATCCCTTTGTCATCTTATGATGCACCCCTTCAAATACACAACAGCACATCAATGTGTGTGACGCTAGCAAAACATGAGCTGACGTCACCAAGGTTGTCTACGTAGTGGTGTTATGCTGCTGTTCATTTTTGTTTCAGACTTCAAATAAGTTTTTAAAAAAATTTTTTTAATAAAAAGCTCATTTTTCAGACAGTGGTTTGAATAATTGGTGAATGGCTTCCACAGTAGCTTATAAAAGGCCCCCAGCCACTACTCTCTTTAGTGCTGAAGTATAAGTTGAAGGGACTGTGGGTCTCTATATTGGGTGCTGAATTAATTACATTCATTATATCCAAGTGTCTTCATGAAACATGATCCAGTCATTAATTTTTGGAGGTCTGGATGCAGACAAGTTGCCAGTGCATCCATCCAAAACTGGACCTCCCATCATTTTAGATGCATATGAGCTGAAATGGCAAAAAATAGTAAATGTTTGCTCAGACTGTATAAAATAGTGTTACTTCACTGCAGGAGACATATTGTAGGAGAAACATGGATTCATTCCCATAGTAATGTAGAAGAATGTAATAAATAATAAGTAAAGGCTCTTCACACCTTTAGCTGATCACACTTAGTGAAAAGTCATCATGTAAATCTTATCATCACAGTTAGGTGGTAGACAGTATTGACAGTGGGAGCTTATGACTAGTAGGGCTACATATCTACTTCTCTTTGACAGAGACCTATTTGTTCCATGACACTAAATCAAAGTCTAAAGACACAAAGCAATTTGTGAACTGAACAGGACACACAACACCATCATTTGCTAAGAGTTTCAGTGTTTTACACTTTATAACACATCACTTGAAAAAACGTACTTAAATAGTTTTCAGTTTTTATTGGCTTTTAACTTTATAGAAAGAAAGTTATTTACATAGTAAATCAAAGTTGTAAGGTGAAGTTTAGACAAAGTGGAAACCATGGTATTGCAAAATAGTTACTATTTAACATCTAGAATTGTTCTCATTCAAAGAGGCATAGTAATCTCTGACCAAATAAGCTGCATCTGTCTCAGAAATTTTGCTAATTTCTGACCAAATTAGCCATAGCTGTCTCAGAAATTTTTAGAGCTTCCTGTATTTTAATTTATAGATGTGCCATTTTAGGGACATTTTCACCAAAATACTTCTTTCCTTTCCTGTCTGCTTCTCTTTGACATCTGATGTAATTTTTCTGGGAAGTGCCCACTTCTTCTTTTTTGTGACATCAGTTTGGGGGTAGATTATATCTTGTGCAATGATAGTGCTTAAAACTAATGAGGCTAGTTTCCTTGTCAAAACTCTTGGGCAGTTAAATACTGAATTATTACACGTGAGACACACTTTGTTACTTTTATGGGTGGTTTTATCTTCCAGTTCATGTCCAGTAGCTACTTGTTCTGACTGATAACATTCTCCTGCTTGCTTACTCTTTCTCTCTTGCTGTTTTTTTTTCAGTTGCCATTGTGTGATGCAGCCGTTCTCTAACAGACATCATTGTTGAACAGTACCTTCTTTTCCCATGTACTCTTAGAACAGGTGTTCACCTGACTCATCTGCTGTTTCTTTGCTAGTAGCCTCCATTTCCCTCTGTTAGGGAAAATGGACTCTTACCCCTCAACTCGGTATGAGTTTCCACATCCCACACTAGTGCTTTAACTTGGTTATCAAAAATATTTTATTTCCTATGGAGTATCAAAGTAGTGACAGCAAGGAAAAATCAGTACTTTGGGGAAATAAATGGTTTAGAGTATATCAAATTTGTAAATGGAGTTCATGCTTCAGGGAGGGCTTAATTTTGCCATCAGCAGCTCAGAACTTTCTGTTGCACATAGCTGCATAAGTCATCTCCTTAGATAATTTGCCTGGAGGAGGAGAAGGAGGTGATGGTGAGATTCATATTGTTTGCTGGTTAAGAGCCCTTATACAGAAA
Organism: Caiman crocodilus; assembly: GCA_030014935.1. Lineage (NCBI taxonomy): Eukaryota > Metazoa > Chordata > Crocodylia > Alligatoridae > Caiman > Caiman crocodilus. The sequence goes on from JAGPOW010003395.1 coordinate 61,775,521, forward strand.
GTGATATCCAGGAGTTAAATCAGCTAGAGGGAGTACAAACTTGTGTCTTTGGCCTCCCAGGAGAGTCCTCCGCCTGTAGGCCTTGCTGGACCGGACACATTTAATTGAAGGACTGTTTATGCATTTTGCATCAAAGACTCATTGGATAAAATGGGTAAACACTGTAGGCAGAAGGCTCTGGAGCCTAGAACTTCTAGAGGAGTACCTTATACGGACATAAGAATCTTGTTCACTCTCTCACTTATATGCTCTCTCTCTCATTCTCACTATTTCTCTTTGGCCCTATGAATCTTAAATATTGATTATGCTTTGTACGGTTTCTACTGGAAGGGTAGAAAGACGTTGCAGAGTATTGGAGACCAGTGGGCACAATTCCCATCGTTCTCTAGAACTCCATCAATCAAAAGGTTTCCTGTCTCAAGGACCTGGAGCTGAGGTCTTCCACTTCCTGGGCAAGTCCTCTTGCCAGCAGCCTGTTATAAAAGCTATTATCACCTGCTCCTGCTGACTTTTTCAGTTAAAGTGGCCATAGCTTTTATGCTGTGGGCTGAACTCAGTGCTTTTGGTGTATGTTACAGGTGCTCTGAGCATGTCTACTGGATTGAGTTTCTAAGGGAACTTCAGCATAGGGGCACCCAATTTGTGAATGCCAAATTCATGAGACTGATACTGAGATGCTCCAGCTAGCATAAATGGCAACACTTTAGGAGTCTGTGTAACTTTAGGCACCAGAGTTTTCATTGCTAAGCCGGCAAAACTATAAATTGCCCTCTTCTACTTAGGCACCCAAATTCTGCCTAAGTTACCCTCATCCCTGAAATAATGCTAATATGACCTTTACAAGCCAAACAGAAAACTTAAAAGCATGTGTGTGTTTGCCTTTATATCTAGTGCACAGTCCATCTACAATGCATCACTCATGGATGACTAGGTAGTCCTCTCATCTTGTTGGGACTGAGCAAAGTAATTATGCTAGGTGCATTCACCGTTTTAAATTTAAATTGTTCATAGAACCTATTTTCTGGAGAAAAGGTCTAAAAAATTGGAAGAAAATGCATGAATCGACTTGAAGAACAGGCATCTTTTAGTAAAACTATTAATTATAATGCTAGTGTAGATAAAAAAAAAATAACAATGGATTATAGTTTAGGATTAGAAGAGAATAACTCCTTATTTATTTAAAAAAATATTTTTGGGGATGGAAGGTTAGTGTTGATGGTGATTTATTACTTTTTATACTGACATGTCAAATTTTTAAAAGATATTTTAATCAGTATGTTCTGTCCTAAAGACAATTGCTAACAATTGTCACTCATTTTCTATTTAAATGTAACTTAATTTGTATTCACATCTTGCCAAAGATGCTGAGGGCATTTAGATACTGTGCTATTCTAAAATTCCAAGCAACAAATGTTGCATATCACCATGGTAATGTTTGTGTGGGAGGAAGGGTAAAGTCAGAAGCTGAGTTTAGTATAACATGTGCTCACTGCCACTAGGAGCTGCCTGTTCTTTGAAGTATGCAGTTCTTTATGTGTATGCTTAATTAATAATATGATGCGGTCAATGCTGCTAATGGCTTGATGCTAAAAAGAAGAGAAAAAAGCTGCTTAACTGACTTGTAAACCACTCAGAAAATCAAAATTATGAGGATATTGGTTGTGTGGCAGGGAAACGGGAGGTGTGATTAACCCCTAGATCCGAACAGGCCGGGGACGAAAGGGTTATGGAACCTTGTTTCCTTTTTCCTCTACTTCTTCCCCTTCAAGAAAAATCCAAAAAGACAATGTAACAAATAAATGCTTTACTTGCACTGCTGAAGTACCCAGCATAGGCACCTTCTGTAAAAGTTGCACTGGGTAGCGCATAAATGCTCTATTCATACTTCCGTGCCAGCAGTTCCCCTTTACAACAACTTCAAAACCAAACCTATGGGGAACTCGAGAGTTCTTCGCACATCTGAATGATGTATTCAGCTGTGTTGGGGGCATCCGGGGGGGAAAGGGATACCGTGGACGCAGGACCTCTGGTGAGGGTGATCAAGCCTCTCTGATGTTGTGTGGGTCCTGCCTTCTTTTTTGCGGGCTTCACTTTTATACTGCCTGAATAGCCAATAGGATTAGGACCTTTTTGGTGCGCTCAGCGGATTGCATGAGCTGGGGATTCTGCTGCATGCACTGCTTGCGCAGCTATTAGGCTGCGCCTGCTGCTTCCCCCACGCCGTGAGCATAACTTGCTCTCATGTCTGGCACTTGGTCACCTTTTCTTTACCACAGGTTGGATTTAGGAAAAATAATAACTTATCAAAACCTACTGAGACTACCAGTGTAAGAACAATGTGGAAAGATCCATAACTTGGCATGTGCTTTGTACTGGAGTTGCATATTAAAAATGCTGCATTAAAGTAGTTCTTCATCTGTTGCCTTCTTGCCAAGTTATAACTGAAATGTTTTGGGTTTTGTTTTGTTTAGAAATTTTATTCATACTGTCATCTATGCAGAATAATAATTAGACCTGATGCATAATGAGACCTGAAACCAAAATTAGCAGTGTTAGCTTATTTTGTTAAAATACATCATTCCTTACTACTAGCAATGATGAGTACAACCATGGACAGGCAGCTCAGTGTTTTACCCACTGTATCTCAAATTGTGATCACAATTGCTGGCAACAGCCTGCCTATATACTAACACTCCACAGCCACAAACAGTAAGGGGAAAAAAGATGTGTGGACCAATGAACTTCGATGGTACAACCAGGCAGAAATATTTATGTGCATTTAGAAAGACTGACTGGGGCGGGTGCAAGTAATCTAATTTCAATTTAAGACTTTTTTTAATCTTGGTATCTAGCTCGTCTCTGTGGCGAAGCAGGAACATTTAGATGTCTGGGAGATGGTCATTCTTTTAAAGAAAAAACTTTTTTTTAGGTTAAATGATTTCAATCAGAGAAAAAATCTGTCAGATTAAAACCAAAAAAAAGAAGCAAAAAATAATTGTTATTAATGCAGAAGTAGTTTAATTTTCTATAGAGGAAGGATGATTTAGAACCACTTGGATTTCTTCAAATCCAAGCCAGAGTCTAGTGATTTGCATATATTGCACTTCTGTTTGAAATGAGAGCTGATGATTTCAGTCCATTTCTTACTGGGTTTGTAACCATGCTGTAGAATCACAAATATGTGATAGTTTGAAAGCAGGCTTATCAAAGGGCCAAGAAGCAGAAGGGGCCTGGATTATAAAGTGATCTCTCGAAATCAGCCTCCCAGGCTCCTGATGAATTTATATGAATGCACAGATTCAATCTTGGAGTTCTCAGTCTGTCTCCTTTTATGAATATGAACATCAAGTTGTCAACTGCAGAATCGTTTCAGCTGCAGTATATGTGAAATGTAAGGAGCATCTCCAGTGGAGGTGTTCCAGGATTTTTCTTGGGTTGTGTGCAGTCCATTGTGTGTGTTTTCCTTTGCAAAACACTCAACTCATTTGTTTCTTAAAAGGGTCATTTCTGTTTCCTGAGAATAAGTTGGGTAGGGGCTATGAAAGACTTTATCTCATGAAAGTAGGTTGCTATTCTTTATGCTGTCATCTGTTCAGCCAATGGAGCTATTTGTTAGCTACATGTTTACTAAAGACTGCATCATCCACCTGCTGTGTTGAACTATTCAGTTAACATTCAGTTATCTGCTTACCATTTTTATTTTTTAAGGATAACATTTTATGTGACCCAGTATTATGGTAAGACTGAGACTTTGTTTCTGAATGCATCACACTGCACTAACTTGGAACCAGCAGACTAATCTGAGTGATCTGAAACACACGTGCTGATGATAATTTGAAGGATATCCTGATGCTTAATTTTAGGTTCTTCAGTCAAGTGGGAGTGAACAGTCATGAACTGATGTAGACTAGGAGAATCATGGAAGCAGCAGTTTCCAAAGTATTTTTATTAAATACAATTTTTTGCTGGAAAAATATTAGAGATTTCAGCAAAAAGTAAGAAAATACCAGGAAAGAAGCATTCTTGCATTTTAGGCATAACAGAGTGAGAGAACCCTGTGGAACACAAGTCTAAGAAAGTTGCAATCCCTGTGCACAATTGTATGGGCTAAGACTGCTTAGAATTTCCTTTTTCTGTTGTTTGAAGGTAGGATTCAGACAGATGAAGTAACATGCACTTTGAATTTCTGTACTTGAATATATGTGCAAAATATATCAAACCCAAATTTAAATCTGAAAATAAGTAGCCTGTAAGCCTGATCGGAATAAGATTTTTGAGACCCAGTACTTTGAGAGACAACATGGTTAATCTCCCTTGCCAGTGGCATTTGTGCAGCATAATCTGTTAATTCTCTCTCTAAGCAAATGAGCAAAATGTAAAATTTAATCAATTTTTTTCTTCATGAGGAGGAATAATAAAATATTGTATTAAGATTATGATGGAATTAAACTTTAGTTCTCACTTGAAATTTTCTAATTTCCAGGGGCTTCTAAAAGTTGTAATTTTCTGTAAAATGTGTTCAGGTATTGTAGTTTTAGTACTTTAAAAGTAAATTGTACCCAAATTTGATTTTTTTCCCTTTTTTTAAAATAGGACAGTTATTTTCTAGTTCTAATTTGTAGTATGAGTTTCAGCCACTTGTTACGAAGCGTTGTGTGATTAGTAATAAGCCTCTTTAGAAAAACTTATCTCCTTCTACATGGAGATCCAGAAAGAGTCACAGCCTCTTTTTATAGTCATTTAAAGTAGTTTTAATGATGATTTATCTTAATTTCTACTTCTTAACTTCCACATCTCCACAGTACTGCTTAATGAATTGAAACAATGTAGATGTTTTCATTGTGACTTTCTCTAAAAAAATAATTTTTATAATTTGTCCTTGCTTGCTGTAAAACATTTTGGATTAAAGTGTGCTCAGCTGTGCTCTGGTGCAATTTGCAATGATGTCAGGAAGATTTTGTCATTGACTTCAATTAACTTCACGGAATAATAATCTAAGTATTACCTTTTTTATATTGCTGTTTTAGCTTCTCTATTTCTTGTGGACAACTTGGAAAACCTGAATGCACTGATAATGGTTTAAAAATAAGGAAAACCTCACTGATTGTAGCCTTGATATTAAAGGAATCTGTTATAGTCACTTGACAACTTTGTCCTTCTAAAATAGGTAAACATGCATTTTTAAAACTGCCTGGAGAAACTAGTTTAGACTGACAAGTCTTGAGCATCTTCAATGCAAATTTTTGAGTGGTTTTGTCACATATTAGGTATCAACATTTGAATATTAATTCTAATCTTTTTGAATTTTCAAAATCTACCTGCACATCCCTGATTTGTGACTTCTCTGCGGTGTTTTTTTGTTTTGTTTTGTTTGTTTGATTGGAGGTGGAAGGAGGATCCAGGGGGAACCTGTGAGTTATTTTCTCCTCTGTTTCTAAACTGGCACACTTCAACCATAACCCTTTTACATTTTTTTAACCATCTTTTGAAGCAGCTGAGGTAATTACATGGGACTGTAGTGTTCTGTATGCAAGTTTTCTGAAAATGTGGTTGTTTTTGCAGTTACAGCACACCATTAATTGGTATACTATCATAGCCTTTTGAGGACTCTATCTCATTTACCATCTTGTTCTGCTTTGTCATCTGTGTTTTGACAAACTGCTTATTACTTAACTTTTCAAATGAGCAGATACGGCTCAACCTATTGTGGACTGAGTAGGAAAATATGACTACCTGAACAGACATTGTCAAATTTAGACTATTTACTGGAGTTGCAAGAGAGCCCCTTTGCAACAGATAAAATGGGTTGTTCTTATTGTGATTAGGAAAAGTGCTAAAATTATAAGGCAAAAAATCTTCAGTTTTCAGAGCTAGCTACAATTTCAAAGTTCTAAAAAAACTAACACTAATGGTAATAGTATAATTCAGTACCAGAAAGACAGAGAGTTGGTAAAGTTGCAGAGCCAAATGTGATTACCTTGACCTGGATTAACCAACAGATTTATGAAGAGTCACTTTTCCTGGCCAAAATGATGTTAGTTATAGATGTGTGTTTATGAATTTTATTAACCAATAGGAATTGAATGGAGATTGCTAGCCATCTCAATGTAAGCCTCTGCACAGCCATTGAACAATCTACTAACTTGGACCCTGATTATAGCTATGACTATAAAGTTGGCTATACTTATAAGCGAGTAGAACAATAAAGCCTTTACCCTTTTGAATGTTAGAATTTAATGCAGATCTGATCGTAAGTTGCCTAGCAGAGTGGTGCTCAACTCCCCGGCCTGAGACAGATCCAGCCCCTGATTCAGTGTCATGGCCTTCAGGGTTCCCTAAAGGTCCAGAAATTTGGCAGTGGGGGAATGGTGGCATCGCTCCCCAGCTGCTGAATTTTGGGATGTGTGAGAAGCCACAGGTCCTATGTGCTAGATTGAGCATCTGATCTCAGCACAGGAAGCCCAAACCCAGCAAACAAGAAGTGCAGCATGGGGCCCAATCCTGGTACATGAGGCAGAGTTGGAACAGCACCAAGCTTCTGAACCTAATCTTGGTGCACAGGTGGAGGCAGCATGCATCTAATCCTAGCATACAGGGCTTGATTCAGCCCATGGGTCAACTCCCTGCCACTCATCTGGCTCATGGGGCCAAGAGCTTGAGCACCACCCTTACACTGGCATCTTAAACTAGCCTTTTTTTATTTTTTAAGGGGAAAGAAAATTGTGCACCATCTGGTGTATTATATCTGAAAATCTATATTTAAAAATCCAAACTGGTTAATTGAGTGCTGCTTGTGTTTTTAATTGCACAGATTTACAATATTCAGAGTTACCGTTACGAGATTTAAAAATGCTACTGTAATACAAGCATTAAAGAGGGCAGAGTTCATGTTATTTTATCATGTTCCAAGGGACCGATTCTGCATTGAGCATGCTGAACAATACACTTCTGTAATTTCATTCACTAATGTGAACAATTCTTCTTTTTTGATTTCACTTAAGCTCCACATGGGTGCAGGGGGTCTAGGATAACATATGCCACTGAAGTTATACCCAGGTGGCTAGTTAAATTTACACAACAGCCCATGTCTAGTGTAAAAATGCAGGTTTTCCTAAAGTAATTCCATGATTTAAAATACTTTCACATCTAACTAGTTGATTAGCTGAGTTCAGTATGGTGACTCATGTTAACTAAGCAGCTGCTTGTCCAGCATTGATCAGCAAAGTACACTACCAGTCATTGCTTACGCTTGGGGTGGCCAACCTGTGGCACAGGTACCACAAGTGGCATGGGCAGCCTCTGTGTGGCACATGGTTGATTGGTGAGTAGATAGTTTACATAGTGGCAGATAAGGCAAGAAGCAGAAAGCAGGGGTCAAGGCAGGGAGCAGAAAGCTAGACAGCAGGCTGTATAAGAGATTGGAGTGGTATTTGGGTAAGGTGCGTGGGTAATTTGTGACATATCTGCCAAAAGGGTAGCCCCCACTGGCTTATACCCTCCTGAAAAAACATTTAGATGGGCCTCATGAAAAGTATGATCTACTTGGTCAATTTGACTATGCTTGGTGGTGATCTGTAAATGCATTTACAGGAAAGTCACTAAATACATTGATAGTATTGGATTGATGTTGCTTTCACAGTGGTCCAGGAAACATGTCCAAGGCAAAAATTCATATGGGTGATGCTTTTTCCAACCCTGGCCCCAAAAAAGGTATCACCCACAAGCATTCTTGCTTTTCACTAAATATATTATGATTACTATATGTTGTATTATGCACAGTTTAAGATCTATAAAGGTGCTTGGGAGTGTTCAATATATCTTTTAAACATAAATATGTTGCTGTTCTTTTCCCTGCAAGCCCCAGCTCGTGTGACTGTAACCCATTCCTGCAATTTACTTTGCTTTGTGACTCTGCACAATTGCTCAGAAGAACTTCATTTCTGGATGGTTGTTTGTATATCTCAGCCTGTTATGTTTCCTCATCCATCCATAGTTGGTTGCATCTACAGCTCTGTCAGTTGTAAAATATTCTTCATTTCCATTTACCTTTTTAATATGTATCTCGTGCTTTTGAAGTAACTATTTTTATGCTTCCCTCTGCATAGAATATTTTTCCTAGCTGATCCTCCTTTCTGCACATGATCTCTCCTTTCCCTTCCTCATCTGTTCAGTTCTTTGCTCTGTGTTCTCTCTTGTCTGCTTATTGCTTGGCCTTAAATAAATGTCATTTGCACAGTGGCATTTCTAACCTCTTCCTCATATTTGAAACTCTAACCTACTTCCTCATGATTTTATCCTGCATTTCTTGTGTACTATCAGTAAAATACTTCTATGCTTTCTCATTGCTATGCTTTCCAGCCCCTTGGGCATAAAACACTGAGCAGACAAGCCCTTTTCCCCCTTTAGCTAATGCATCTCCTATGATTTTTTTTGTTTCATAGTGCTTAGGGTCAGAGAGGACCTAAACAGATCATCAGGTCTGACCCCCTGCCCTGGGCAGGTCTGACACTCCCCCCCCTTCCCCCCCCAAAAAAAATCAACAAAAAACAAAAAAAAACCCCAAACCCTCCAGCCTTCCTGGGCAGAAACAAGTGCAGGGTCATAACACCTCAGCCAGATATCTGTCCAGCCTCCCCTTGAAGACCCCCAAGGTAGGAGAGAGCACCACCTCCTTAGGGAGTCCATTCCAGAGACTGGCAGCCCTAACTGTAAAGTAATGTCTCCTGGTGTCCAGCCTGAACCTTCTCTCTAACAATTTATGGCCGTTATTTCTAGTAACCCTTGCTGGTCCCCCCTGGTGAGTTTGTAAATGGCCACCAGATCCCCCCTCATCCTTCTCTTGGTGATAGCCCCTTGCTTCCACTGTTTGTACCTCCTTTTTTTGCCCTCGGGTATTCCTATATACTTTTGCCGAGCTATGGGGGCTTTTTAGCACTTCTGTCCCCCTTGGTGCACATTGGGACCAACTCCCTTTGAGCTTGGAGGATCATCTCCTTGAGAAACAACCACCCGTCCTGGACTCCCATCTCATTGAAGCTTTGAGATGCCAATGCCTTTCCTACTAATCTTCTTAGCTCATTGTCATATGCACATCTCCCCCTGTGCGTGCTCCTGCTCTTTGCCTTTAGTTCTTGCTTTGCACACTTCTCCCAGTTTTATTATGTGGTTTAACCCTGGCTAGGGTTACCATATTTCCAGTATCAAAAAAGAGGACACTTGAGGGGGGGATTGGGAGGGAGGGGTATATGTTTGGGGGGGGTAGGGGACAGTGATATGCCTGTGCCCTGCCTCTGCCCCTCACACCTAAGCCCCCAGCCCTGCTGGTGCCCCTCACTCCTGACCCACAGCCCCCTGCCCTCCCAGCCCTGCTGGTGCCCCTCACTCTCGATCCACAAGACACGAGGACAAGGGACCAAAAAGGAGGACCTGTCCAGAAAAACCCAGGCATATGGTAACCCTAACCTGGCCCACGCTATTTCATTTCTTATTCGGATCCAAAGGGCTACTGCTCTTCTGTGTGTTATGTTTTGAAAGGGAGTGGCCCTTGAATACCAAGGTTTCCCCTGAGAGGAGACTGTTGGAAAACCAACACAAATTCACAAGAAGATGCATCACCATTGACGACATAGAGGCCCCTGGTGCCTAGCTTATATTCTACATGTAGCAGTGATGTAGTAAAAGGTTAAAAGTCTTCTCAGCGCAGGCAATAATACATGGAGCGCTGCACTGTTGCCTGCCATAGGCTTTATGCAAGTGGTTAGTGAGAGCCTAATCTTCATGAGACAGTATAGTTCCTGTTTAACATGGCAGTTAAATGTAATATATCCAAGTATAAATTGTGTTCTTTTTGATATGCCTCTTTCTTTAACACCAACCTGTTGTAGCACTCCTCTGTTAGATACGAGTCTAGCTTTAGAGGTTAGGAATGCAACTGTTTGAAGCTGTCTAAATACAACTTGTAAGAGGGTGCTTGCTGCAGAACCTGTGAGTAATCTATTGGCTCTTACAGCTTTGATCAGGCTTGTCGTGGGGAAACTCCTTGCTTGCACTGCATTGCTTATCTGAGCCAAGTATTTAGCAATGTGTTTCCCTTCCATTATTGCCTGCATTAGTTATGTGATCCATCCTTCCTCTCTTGCTGTGAAATACTGTTGAGCTTGTTTTTCCCCAGTCACAGTATTTTCCTGATGTTTGTGCTGTGCCAAAGTCTCTTCACAATGAAAATAACTGGAGCCATCAGGGAAGAACAGACCCTGAATGGTTTGTCAGGTGCATCAAGGATCTAGGGGGTTTTCTCGATATTCTCTCTCCTTGGGCAATATAAAACTCTTATCTTTGCAAGGGGACTTGAAGTGCCCCTTTGCTTCAGAAATTACTGTTATCTAGCTTTCTTTACCTTTTCTATGTAGCAGGTATTTTCCTTTCTTCTAATTATCACAGAGTAAAATTCCTTCTCTCCTACTTCTTAACTTTCCTTTCCTGTTTAGGTATAAATCTGATTGGGCATGCTCAGGACTGAGAAAAAGGCTATGCACTTATTCAGAGTGGATGCATCTACATGTGGGCATACATAGTGCCTTTGTTACTGCGTTGTCATTTAGTACTTCCTTTTGAAATAGCAATGTTTGGGTTTGTATGTTTCTCTCTTTTAGTATCTCAGGGAGATGAGAAATCTCCTGGAGGGAATTTCCCACTATGTATTTTAGTTCAGGTAAAATGCTGAAATTGGTCTTAAGAAATTAGTCTTAAGAAGTGAGAAACATCTGATTTTTATTTATTTGTATTCCTATTGGGGTTTCTTCTCTTTCCAGCTATTCATTTATAAATAACATCTCTCCAAGGCCAATTTCAGTGTCCACTCTATGCTGTATCTTCCATGGATACACAACGGCAGCACAGGCATCTCTAAATTTAAGAGGACCATCTCTCAGAGCGAGCGTGTTTACTTTATTATTTTCCACTAGAAGTCGGTTTACAAGGCCTGTGCTATCTGGTAATTAAATCAGACCACTGTACTGCGAATCTAGGTGGACACAAGAAAATACATGTGCAAACAGAAGAAGTGTCTGTCTTGTACAGTGCTGGAAACTATGTTCTTGCATCTTATCAAATCTTGATTTATATTTCTCTTATAAATAAGAAAGTCTGCCTGTGTAATTTAATGTGACCTTGTTTTGCCTATACATAATTAAGAAAGACTTCTTCATTATCATCCAATTTTAACTGTTTTTGTGTCATTTTATTGTGCAGTCTCCCTTTCCCTAGTGGAGGCTAGAAACTTTACAACTGCTGGCAAATATATTTGAAAAAGATTTTCAAAATAGTAGTTTGTATCTTTCATAGAAGACATTACCTGGCAGGTTGAAGTGGCTGGAGGAAAACCTGTTGTTGAGGGACTTTAAAATACAGTTCTATTTCCAGGATACTCTGGCACAAATTGCTAGATGAAGAAACATGGTGTCTGGTATTATTATGAAGTCTTATATGTGCCATCAAGCCAAACTTCAGAGGTTGTACCAGTCACAAGCATTAAACTACCCAGAGGGCATGGCTTGTTATCTTCTTTACAAGAGAAGCTTTTTATGTGTATGTGTTGTTCCTTCTTTACTATAGTTTTGGGGCTTTTTGTATATTGACCTATGCTCTGATGTCACATGCATTTGAATCCACAATCATCTAATCTGAATAAAATCAGGTTAAGGCCCTGATATAGGCAATGTAAAATAAAATGTCATGCTTTCAATTAAAGTCGGTAATCTTTTCCTATATAAATTAGCTTTGAAAAGATAAAACAATATAAACCATTGTGTCAGAGGAAATGACTTTCAGTTAAATAGGTGACTGTGTAGGTAGAAGGACAATTTAAAAATCCTCACCCTGCAAGCTGAATTTGTTGTGTCCTAAATGAGTTGCAAAGAGTCTCCTTGATAATCTATTGGTAATGGCTTAATTCACTGAAGGCAGGGTATGTTTGCACTTTATGGACTAAATCACTGATGCATAGCACAAGCTTTCTTAAGCAGCATGCTTACTTTATCAGATGCTATAGGCCCACCAGAAACTGGGGGGCCACTTCTGGTTTCAGATTCACAATTTCTGTGAACTAAGATTTATTAACAATGTAAAAGAATGCCAGCAGTATATATAATATATATTTTTGTGGTATGTGGCATTGTCACAATAGTGCAACTTCATAAAATACAGTGCAGGGCTTAAATAAATTGTCAGCTTATATAGGCACAACAAAACTGTTGCTCTGATCACGCCTTTGAATCCAATAGTGCCGATTAGTGTAACTATTTAAAAAAAAAAAAAAAGTCCCAAGTGTACAAAGCTCAAATGAGTTTATATCAACAACTCTGTGAACCTGTAATTTTTCAGCATAGCTGCTGACTTCAGTAGAAGACTCAGTCTGCCATGACATTTCTCTTACTATGCCATCAGAAGAGAGGGGAGAAACATTATGCTCTCTGCCTTTAAAATAATGGTATACTGTACTTTTTCTTTCTTTTTTTCATAATCACTTTAGTGATCACATAATGCAAATAACATTTTTTCCTTGTTATGATAAAGGAACAGTAGGTTCCCCCCTCCATTCCATACTACTCCAACATAAGACACTCACTCACTCACTATGGAGCAGGGATTTTGCTGCTGATAGGAAGTGTTACTGAAGTCATGAAATTCAGGTAAATGATAATGTCTTTTGGCATTATTTATTATTATTTGTCTAACTTATCAGTGCCAGATGGGGAAGAAAATGCATTGTGGTACCTAAATCATCAAAGCATGATAAAGATTTTCACCTCAAATAGATTGGATCTTGTTTCATGGTGCTCTTCATGAATTCTAAGCAGCATTTCAAGTGTCTGTCTGGCAATGAGCCCCTGATGAGCAGTCCAGTGATATGCAAATATCTTTTGTGTCCACAATCAAAACAGATGTATTAATATTCATATCTAAATCAAACTAATTTTGACAGAAGGTCCAGGTGTTCCATGACCCTCAATTAATTGAATGTATTTGACAGCATTAAATTGTCTTGCTGTCTAAATAGACACTGGTATTTATGGTATGCAACATGGACTTTATTGATGGGGTGTTTTTTTTCTAATTTTTAATATTTTCCTTCAAATTTTCTGTTTTAGTTTCATCTGATTCACACTCTTAATGATGAAAGCTATGAATTTCAACATAATTTTAATTTAAATATGTTTATCCCCCCCAAATATTAAATAGCTGATTTAATGAATTCAGAGCTCCATAAATAAAAACTATCTTTAATTTTTTTTCTTATAGCAAATCACAAATTATAACAGAAATAACTCAAAGCCACATGTTACTCTGTTTGGCTTTTTGTATTTGGCACTTCCCTATTGAAATTAGATTGGTCTCTTTTCGTTTCTGGCATCACTGATGAAAGGATATCATGCCCTTGGCTGGTTTGGAGGGGATATTCTTTCATTTTCATTTGGAGGTGGGCATTCTTTCATTTTCATTGACTTTCAGAAGTGGTTTGTGATAACAATTCTACTCATATCCCTTTTTATATATTTTTACATTACTTTCTTACATTTTATTTTGTGCAACCAGTTGCATGTGGCTTGTTTAACAATTTGGCACCTTATTGCTTGGTATCTCTTCCTTAAGCAACTAATCTTTCAAGGTAAAGTGCTGAGATTCTCCTTCGATATGAGCACACTCAACTTTTTGAGAAGAGAAACTGAAGGGGCTAGTGTCCTCAAATTATTGCCAGACTTCAGACCATTCTTCTGGTCTTGGCTTTTATGAACATTAGTTATGAAATTCCTTCATAGGACTTTAAAAAATATTTTCCCTTAACTTTTCATCTACCAACTTAGAAAATCAAAACTGAATGTTCAATATTAATTGAACTTGGGAGGAAGAAACCAATTAAGAATTATGCATAAATGTAATTAAACAATGGCCTTTGATGGAATAGTGCACGCAATAGCAACAAATGTACACATCCACCAGGATATATTAGCAAATGTGTACCAGTTTCTGTGTTTCATTTAAGACTAATATTTTGCAATACAAGCTCTTATTCTGGGGAAAGAGTCTTATAATGTTTTTTACCTTTTTTTAGAGTTATAAACATCTTTAACTGTAGTGAACATGCTATATATTTTCATTACATTTCACACTGAATTACTGAGACAAAATATGGAAAACAAATGTATTACCACCATATTCAGTTTGATTTTTTTTCTTCATAAATCAACAGTTTATGGAAGCTTCTTACAATATTGTTATCATTATAGTAATCACTTGGTCTTTCTGATTGGTTACGGTACTGTAATTTTTACAAGTGTTTTTTCTTTTGTGTGTATATACACAACATATATGAAGCAGTTAGTGAAAGTCAAATCAAATTTTTTTTCTTCCTGTTAAGTTGACTAATTTTGAAGCACTCTATGTTCTGATAAATTATCCCTTTCAACCAAAGGGGGTGGGTGGGTAGCTGTGTGGGGTGGCACAGGAAGGTATAAAATATTTATACACACATTTATCTCTTCATTTGTATTGAAGTGGGTTTCTATAAATAAAACTTTGCTGCTGATGGCTTTTGGAAAGTATTTTAAATGTGCCTAAAATTGAAACCTCCATACACGTTTGGGCTTATCCTTCATTTCCAGTGAGTGAATATGCCTGCCTTTTTTTTTCTCTTCAATTTCAGTTGTGTTGTTGCCTTTACTAGTAAAAGTACCCTCTGGCAGAGACGATGCCTGAGCTTACCCTAGAGCAGAGTGTGTGACAATAGTGTGCTTTTGTTAATGTATGAGATAAGTACAATTTGACAGTCTATAAAACAGTGAAACTGGCTCTACCAAGTGCTGATTTAAAAGCACAAACACTTACAAAAATTAATATTTTTATTTAAAATTATGAGGTATCTTTTATTGCAGTATTAGGCAAACAAATTTCAGGAGGAAATGTTTTCTTCAAGTGTGTGGTACCCTTTTAAATTTGTCTATTGGAATGAACTTGAAAGGGAGAGATGAAATTGTATGTTAGCTGCAAGGCACTTCATCAAGAAAACCCTTCTTTCATTCACTTTTAGCACTATAAAAGCCTCTGTAGTAGTTCTGTAATACATTCGTGCTGCCAAAAGCACTTGGCTAAAACGTAGCAGAGTATTCATGGCAGTATTCACGCATGGATACATCTATAGAAAAGTCTGCATAATTTCAGAATTTGAAATCATCCATTCTACAGTGCAGTTTTGCAAATTAGTCTCATAAATTATTTTCTCCATACTGTATTTTCTTTATTTTGGTTTTAGCAAAGTGTTTAAAGAATGTTTGCGCATAAAATCAATGGAGATTTTGTAGTGTTTGTAATGATTTGTCAGAGAGAAATCAGAAATGAAGAATTATGAATTAAAGCAATGAGTCAGCCTTAATCAGGATGAGGAGGAGGGGGAAAGAAGAAAAGATGTTGCTCTGATGCCTATGAGAAAGGTCTCCCTGGTTCTTAGAAACTAACAAACAAACCAAAATTGCTGTTTTGTAATGTTGTTTTACAAAATGCTGGAGATTAAACTGTTGATTTATTATTATCTGTCAGCTAGACTGGAATGAACTTGTCTTTAAATTTAGGAAGTCCACAAGCGAACAAAGATATCACTTGTTTCATTTCTTTTTTCCATTCTGTAGTTATACTGTTACGCTTTTAGAAGTTTGACTTTCTTCCCTGAAGAACTAGCTTCTGACTTTCATTTTACAGTCACATTTTTAGCTACAGAGTAGTTATTCTGAAAAATCTTAGAATTGTTATGGGACTTCATTTTTTCTTCTAGTTCAATTACTCCGTTTAAAATTTTGTTATTTTCTACCCTGGATGATTTTTTAACTGACTGTGAGTTTTATTTAAGTCTTCCTTTTTTTCCTTCAATAATGGTAGTCTTAACCCAGCTGTAGCAACGTTATGATTGAGTTTTATGCATACAACTCAAGTCAGCTCTGGCACATGAAAAGGAAAGGACCCAGCTTGATTATTTTTTTGAGGAACTCCTGGCTACAATGACATGGGTCCCCCCCGAACTCCCCCATGTGGAAGTTCCCAATGCCATGTTTATAGTATCACTTTTGAGAGTAGCCGTACACTAAAATTTCATGCTATGGAAATCTAGTAGAGGGAAGTTGAGAAATGAAGTTCATCAATAAGGAGATTTGGTATGGTAGAAATAGCTGCAAGCTTCCTTTGCATCTACCTGTCTTGTATTAAGATAGTGTCATCCAAAAAGTGTGGAGGAAGAGCTTCTTGGAGAAAGGGGGACATGCACAGATTTCACACACGCACACACTGCCTGCTGTCAGTTATGTTGGATTCAATCAGCACCAAAAGACAGTTTCACTGGAGCAAGGAGGTGTAATTAGCCTAACTTCACAGCAGTTCCAGAAAATTTAACCCTAAGGCCAAGTGCAGACATGCAGAAAGCCTGAGGCTGAATTGATTCAGTTTTTGCAAGCTGGTCTAAACTGTGTAGATTGAACCAAGAAGCAAGTGAACAGATATTTGCTTTATATTCCAGAATTGCAGCCACATGCCTGCAGTGGCTTGGGCCAGAAGCTGGGAGGAGCTAAAGCAAGCCTTCCCTTCCCTTCAGTAGTGACTAAGGCTGGAGGGAAGCTGGGAGAGAAGCCCTTCAGGTTTTCCCCCTTTCCTGCTGACCCCAGGCCAGCATCATCCCTCCTCCATGATGAAGTTTAAACCCCTCTCTTGCCTCTCTGCCACCTGGGGCTAGTGTCTGGCCATGGCCCTGCCCCCTTTGCTCAAGAGGTGAGTGGGAAAAGCCTGGCAGGGGTTGCTGCACCACTACCAGGCAGACCCCAGCTGGGGTCCCCACCAGGCAGAAGGGGCTTAAAGCCCCTTCGTCGCTTATGCTTCATTCTGCCAGCCTGTCCTCAGGGTCTGACCACTCCTCCTCCTTTGCTCCAGTGGTGAGTTGGGGCGGGAGGCGGTGGGAAGCCTGACGGACTGCTTTGCCCCCACCAGGCAGGCCTGGTTGTAGTCTGGAACTTGGTTTCCCACCTTCTTCTCAGCTGGAGCAAAGAGGAAGGGGTCTGGGACAGAAGTTCCATAAACTGGTTTGACCTAAATCAGTTAAGTCTGATTGAACTGTGTTCAACCAGGTTTATCTTAAAACAGTTTCAGCCATTTTGAAAGTGGTTTATGTGCATTGAACTTGCATTGTATTACAGATTTAAAGCAGTTTCCGATCACTTAAACTGGTTTGTATGGAACTTCTGTCCCTAGCCTGAATGTTGATTATACAGACTTGACTATTTCCCCTCAAGTTCCAGGTTTCTTGCTCAGCTTTCCTAAGGATCCATAAGATTTGCTTTGTATATTCACTTAAAAAAATAGATCAGAAACTTGTATTGCTGGTATGGTTTCTCTCAATTAGCCATGGTGGAATGCTGGGGGAAGTAGGCTATGACCTATGAAAACGTATACCTTTTTGAACCGGTTACTCTCTTGGATATTTTAAAAGTGTTTGTGCTATTAAAAAAACTGTATATATTTTCTGTCTCTCTGTTCCTATATTCTTTGCTAATAACTTGGCGTATGTTAGATCTTTTTAAATAGAGTAAAATATTGTTCTTTGTAATTAAAGTGCAATATCTGGAATTTTTTTTCATTTTACAGTGGCATGCATACAATGAACATTGTACTAAAATGACTCAATGGTTTATAATACGTAGGGACCAATAGCGTCTAGAATGATTATGCTCAGTCTTGATGCTACAGGCAATCCCCGCTTAGTGCTCGTGATTGGTTCCTGAAAAAAAAATGTTAAGTGAAACCAGAAGTATTTGATGACCCAAGATGGTGACTGTAATTGTTTTTAATAACCCAAGATGGTGACTGCAAACATTATAATAAAATTCGCTGAGTGCCAAGTGAAATCAGGTATCAATTTTAAATGAACACTATAACGAAAAGAATCTATTATTTTTTCTCTAGTCAAAAAAATAAGTGAAAGCTAAGAGCTAGTATTTTTGAAGGGTGCCTTGAGTCTAAAAGTGCTGAGAACCACTGCCACATTAAAAAAAAAAAAAGGGGGAGTTAAGGATGATCCCTATTAAAATCTAATCTTAAAACGTAAAGGCAAAAATGGAGTTGGCTGATGGTGTTTCCTTTTAGCATCTCCAAAATTTGTTTTTTATTTTCAGTATAAAATTCTCAGAGCCGCTTAGAGGGAAACCATTCTATGAATTAAATAATGACAATATAAGAGATGGGAAAGAGTACTAAATAAAGACTTTTATTTATTCTTTTGTGGTTTCTCCCCTCCTGCATTCAAAATCCCAGTAGTCTAATTTAGGGTTGGATGCATTATTTTTATTTCAAAAGTATATGTGCTTAGAGAGAATATTCTAACAGCCTTGTATCTCTCTCATCTGGATCAGCTGTCATCAACATATATTGGAAGGCATTTTGACGGCTTGTTACCCAGCTCCTGTTTTGTTGCATGTAGGCAACCCGTTATTCACCAGTTTAGCAAAGCACAAAGGAGCAAATCCAATAAAAGATCTTATGTACCAAAGTCTAAAACTGTGATTGTGAAAATCCTGCTCAAATGTCACCCAAATGCAGAGAGGCCTAAATGTAGTCTGTCAGACTTTTTTTTAGCCTCAAAGTTGCACATCTCTGTATAACAAAAACAGTGCTAGCCAACAGAGTTGAGCAATTTTAGAGGAAAATGCATCTTTTGAAAACACACCATTTCTTTGTCTTTATTGTTCTCCCTAAAGTTCTTGTTTAATAACTTTTCTTCATTACTAAAAGTGGAGAAAAATAAATGTCTTTGGTGATTCTATGAGTATTCCATTGAATCTTTATCTTGCAAAGAGATCTGTGTATAAATTTTTGTGCTTCTCTTCAGTTGTAAGTTACCTCCCTCCTCTGCATGCACACACAGATTTTAAGTCTCAAGTGGACCATTACTATAATGAATTCTGACCTGGGTGCTCCAGGCCCAGGGTTTTTGTTGAATTATTTGTCTGCTGTAATTTGTTGCAAAGGCAAAGAAACAAAAATACTCCAGCACGTTCTTTCTTAACTGAAATATTAGCCTTTTCTTCACTGCTGGAGACCTGTATATGGCTCTTTGGACATGTAAATACCTTGCTAAAAGGAGGTAAGGTTCTCCAGTCTGTTGTACCCCCTTTTTATTAAGGGTCTTCACTGGTATGTATTTTTTTTGCTGCCACTACTTTCAGAAATTGAGGAGAAATTACATCTGGCACAAGGATTTTCAGGTGTTCTGCCTTCTGAATTTCCAGCTCACATTTTTTCTTCTATTGGGAAAGCCTGTGCAACTATGACTGTATGTGTCATGCATGTTTTAAGAATAACTTTTTTGGCTGAACTTCAGTAGACTATATTTGGGGGTTTATGTACTTTGTACATAAAAACAAAGTACATTGTACTTTGTTTCTCAACACTTGATAGTCAGTGTCCTCACCTTGCATTTATTTTTGGGCATTATTCCCCTCTATAGACATTGGTGTACCCTGTTAGTATATGTGTTGCTGATTACATTGCTATTTCTATAATATTTTTTAATATTCTTTATTTTCCTTTTCACATCACTTTCAAATCTAGTCATCTTTTCCTAACATGTGATCTGCCAAAGTATGTCCAGGATCAAATATCTTTTATAGCCTTGTTTCCAAATTGGTTTACTGTTGCTCTTTAAATTAATTGGCCCCAATTAATTTAAAATAATTAAAATAAATAATGTACACTGACTAGATCCTCTGCGCAGTGAACAGTTGTTCTGACAACTCTTGGAGGGGATGAACGATACTTCTTTGGCAACTTGAACCTTATTCCTCTTGCATAATAGATTTGTTTCTGACTGGACAGCAATATCCAAGCACTGACTACTGATTGTGGCCAGTTTGGCAGATTTTATTCCAGACATCTGGCAGAATCAACTCTTTGGCTGTTAGTCTGGAATAACCACCAGCCTGGTCAGTACAGTAAATTAAATTTACATATAGTTTATTAGAGAATCTGCTGATCTGCACCTAAAAGCTCTTGAATTCTAATAAATAAAAAACTACCTCAAGTCTCAGATTCCTTGTAAATCCCATGGAAGAGCATAAAGAGCTGCTTCCTGGCTAGATCACTGTTTGCTATACTGACTTAGGCTTTTGTCACACAGGAGAGAAACCAAGAGAGCGAGAGCAGTTTAAAATAATACTATGTTGTAATATTGCCAAGCTAGTCCTTTGCAAAAAGAATGCTACTGAAAAAAGCCATTTTTATTCCAGAATAAGGATGTCTGGGAAAAGAGAAATTTAGTAAATCTTTTCCTATGTAGACTTTCTTGATTAGCTGCATTGGGGGAAAAAATGCCCATGGCTGACGGCAAGAATTTTTAAAGAAGGCCAGGTCTGTATTTGAGCAGCACTTCTGGTAATTGGTCAAGGTGCTTAATTGTGGATTCAGAAGTCTTAATATAGACTCATACTTTTAATCTTAGACTGCCACAAAATTTGGACACCTGATATGGACACCTTTTGCTTTCCCCTGCCTTTAGCCTCCTAGCCCACCCCGATTTGCAGTTCACCACCCCTATATATAGATTTAGATTGTGCCTTTCAGGTTACAAATGCTTCTTTTTTGTGTGGTGTTTTTTCTTTCTCTCCTGACTTACTTTACCATAATTTAAGTAGTAAAATTGTACCTCAGGGCTACAGATTTGTACCTTGTATACAACTACTGATTTTTGACTCTTGATTTCTCCTCACCCCTGCCCCCACCCCTCTTCCATGAATCGGTTTTGCTGGCTAGTCAAAATCTCTAATTGTGTTGTCAAGCAAACAAAAGGACTTTTTTTGTCCAAACCTTCTTATGTTTTACTTGCAGATCAAGTGGCTTAGAAAAAATGTTCTGCTATTAAAATTAATTTTATTCCCTTATGTTTGTAGTTAATCCTCCTTCTCTAAGTTATTTCACTAGTAAGGCTATAAAATGACTGTTGCTTCTCTCTCCTGTCCTTGCCCACCTGCTTGTTCTTTCTTATAAGCCAGAAATAAATAAATAAAAAATTAAGCCATCTTTGCCTCTGGATATTTAGCAGATTTCTGGCTAAGTTTCTTGGTATTATTAGGTTATCTCCTATGGTATTTATGCAGGTAGCTGCCTTCCCCTGTTTTGTCAGTCAGGCCTCTTGTATTTGCTTATATTTAGCAAACCTCCCATACCAATTTTTATTGCTTCTCTAGGTTTTAGGCCTACTTAAAGAGTTTTTTCCTTATTAAGTTTTCTACCAAAAGAATAATCTTTATTGCTACTTCCTTTTTTGCACATATCTGACTACAGCTTTTAATCTTCTTTTCCCCTACTACTGCTTCAGTTTCTTCCATATAAACTACCTTTGCATTAGTCCTGTTGCTGTTTACCCTGCACACTAATAGTTCCTTGTGCTACATCCTCAGGCAGACAAATTTCTTCCAACCTGCTGTATAAAGAATCCATGTCCAAGGGTGCAGAAGGCACAGGTAGGCAAATGTCTACTAGATTTGTGATATGACAAAAATGCTAATTTCTATGGAACTGTTCCCAAAAGATAATATGGGTATGTTAAATATAAGTGACCAGTGTTTTGACCATAGAATTCTCCAAATTATATCAAATAGCATTTATTAGAAAATGGCCTTAGGACACCTGGTGTAAAGGACTCAAATATTAGTGGTGGATTTTTGCCATCTAGCCCCTTTAAATCCTGCCGGTCAGTGCATAACATCTCCAAAGCTCTCACCCTGAACACTTTTTTTTTTTTTGTCACATCACCACTAGTGTATATAATTGATCTGTGGATTATAAATGAGAAATGCAGATGGGCATGAGGGTCTACTGACAGATGAGTACATCTTGACAAGTATAGATATTGCAAAGATAAAGAATTTTTATAGTGTCCTGGTCCTGATGTCGAACAGGACTAAAAAAGTATGCTCTAAACTAGCACACTGCATTCTTCAGTCTTTATGCAGCTTTGAATGAAAAGTTTTTTTCTATAACTATTGGGGCTTTAAGAATTGAATCTGGAAGAATTGAGATTTTTGCAAAAATCAGCTGTTCTGCCAATAGAGCACTGTTCTGGTTTACTGCTAACCCTGGTTTACTGTGGTTTTTGTTGTGCCACCAAAAATAATAAAGATGCTTGGCTGCGTTGGTTATAATTGGGGATCCAGGTTTTCCATTTCTGGTTGAAAAGGGTGGACTTTCCCCCTTCAAAGGAGAAAAATGCAGAATTTCCCCTTTGATGCAGAAAAACACAGTTTTTCCATGTTGAAGCAGGGAAACTGGGGGTTTCCCTTTGCAGAGTTCCAGCCTGCAAGGGGCTATTTGGGTCTGGAGGGAGTGTGGGGAGGCCAGTTGGAGGCAAGGGACATCACATTAATGTGTGCACACACACACATGTGGCTGGCAATATAGCCAGGCAGGGTGGTAGGAACAGCCCTGGCAACTGGATAAAGGTAAGTCCATGGGGGAGGGTGGGGTAGGTAGGCCAGAGCTTGGGGGTGGTCTGGGCACACCCATTGGTGGTTTAAGGAGGGATTTCTGCATGGACAGTGTTGCACAAGGAACAGGGCTACAGCCTGGTTGGGCCAGCACTGGGCAGGAGCTGCCTCAGCAAGGCAGTGCAGGAGGGCCAAGTGGGATGGGGAGACTCGATGCTGCCACCACCAAGAGCCTTGCACCAGTATTGCCAGCAGGGTGAAGTGCCCCCTGCACACCAATAGCAGCAGCAGGACACAACTGCAGACTACCACCACCACTCCCCCCCCCACTCCCTTCCGCTGCTGCTGGGTAGCCAAGGGAACACATTGCCATGGCAGCAGGGATGGCACAGGGCTCTTGGGAACAATGCTGGCAGCGGCAGCACCCCATTTCGCTCTTCCCTCCTATGCCAAGTCCTGCCCACTGGGTGGCAGATGCCTCCAGGGGCAGGGCAGGAGGTCAGTGAACCCTAAGGGCAGGAGGTCAGCCCTGCAGCCGTCAGCCCGCATCCTTCCCTCCTGCCCCATGAGCTCCACTTGGCTACGTTGCAGCTGTGATGCCTGCAGGTGAGGAGACGAGGGCCTGGGTTCCATGTTCATCCCTCTGTTCTGACCGCAGCAGCTGCCACCTCCCATGCATGGCAGCTGGGGTTTGAGCAGTGCTCGCTGGCTTCAGCTAATACACATGGGACAAGGAGCAGGGAGTGGGCAGGATGCAGCTGCTGGGTCCTGTAGCCCTGGCAGTTAGGGGCCCCCTCCAGCAAGTCTGAGGGCTGCGGGTTGGGAGTGAGGGGCATCCGCGAGAATGGGGGAATGTGGATCAGAAGTGAGAGGGTGGGGAGCAGAGGACTGTAGGTAAGAAGTGAGAGGTACCGGCATGGCTGGGAGCGGCAAGGGACTGTGGGTCGGGAGTGAGGAGCACTGTCAAGGCTGGAGGGTGCGGGGGTGCGGTAGGTTGGGAGTCAGGGGCAATGACTTGGATATGGGCGGGGTACCTGCGTATTAGGGCTGCTTAATACCACAGAGCAGAGCAGAGTGGAGGTGAGAGCTGCTGCTGGACCAGCATCCTGGTGAGCAAAGGGGACAGGGGAAGTTCTGATTTTCCGTAATGAAACAACAACTAAAATCAAATGCCAAAACACAGGTATTTAGAATGTATTTTATTATAATGACTGAGGCACTGGTAGGCTTCCAAATTGCTTCGAAATTGTATTATATATCAATAAAAATTGTGCTCAACTGATACCTATATATATAGTGGTGTTTCATTTTAATTGTGGAAAAATGCAAATTTGGGTGGGGTTTAGATCAGAACTTTGGATTTTTTAAACAGAAAACCAGGATCCCTGGTTATAATATACTTCCCTAGTCCCTTCAGCAATCTCATATAGCCTTTTAATGGTGTGAATAGGCATCAGGTCTCAGTAACAAAGCTTAGTCATAGATACTATTTGATTCTGTTACTTTATGGGTAAAGGCAAATGAGTAGAAACCATCTTGCATGCTTTTTATTTCATATTGTCTTTTGTAGGTTTGTTTATTCACATCGGTGTGGCTCAGTAGACCTCACCATGTACATTACCACATTTCTAGTATGCACATATTTCTTGAAACAAAGATGTATTGTTTTCTTTTTGCAAACAGAACTTTACATTTTTATATGGTAGAGTAGGAGTGCGGTTATGGTTTATTTTTATAGCTTAATAGGAAACTGAGGATAAAGCTGTTCTTATACCTCACTAAGCCTTGCAAGAGAAAGCAATATCAAACATTAAAAAGTAAAGCACATAAGGCAAGGTAAAGAAAATACTATCGATATCCAGCAGAAATAGGTAGGAGTTTAACAATGCTTGAACATGTTTTTAGTAGGCTGAGCTGACTGTAGATGAGCTGTCTGATCTACAGGTCTGACACCCTTAAAGTATTGGAGATTAGTAAGGTATGAACAGACGAATCTTACCATATGGTAAAAATTACTCAGCTTCAGTGGTAACTGCGAGTTTGCTGGCTTTTACATTGCAGTAAATGAAAAGTAAACCGTGGTAGTTTAGCCTTCTTTCATTAAAAAGCAACTTTTGTGGTTTCTCACCGTCTCCATTACTGCATTTCTGCTCTACCATATGAAAGGCAGGCACGTCCGGGGCTGGGATTGGGGTCACTGAGTTGTGACAGTGCAGGGCTGGAGCCCAGAGCAGAACCATGATCTGCTCTCCGCATACTCCTGCAATGGGCACTGTTCCACTGCTCCTGCCTGTAGAACCAGTGTGTCACAGGGGCATGCAGGCAGTGGATTGTGACTCTGCCCTAGACCCCGGCCCACTGCCACTACCCTGTGATTCCAGGCCTGGCCCTGCCTGCCCATCCTGCTCCTGGATGCCACTCCCTACCTGCCCACAACCCCATCCTATTCTTCCAGCCATGTGCCTTTCCTGCGCGTGTCCCAGGCCAGTCTTCATCCAGTGCCTCCGATGGTGGGTATGGGGCATACAGGCAGGGGTGCCCAGGTAGCAGGACCAGGACTGGCACCAGTGGTGGAGACTGGCAGAGGCAATTGGAAAGAGTTGCTGCTAGGGTGGCTGCCAGGAAGCGAATCCAGCGATTGTGCCATCCTCACCTCACTGCATGCCTGAATGCAGCAGGACCAGCTGCCCATGCCATGTAACTGTATTTTGCCCACCCCTTTTCTAATCACATAAGATGAAAGACTGATTTTTTTTTTTTTTAAATAGTGTCACCTCCTTACATGGACACACTCAAACTGAAATAGCAGATGCTGCAGATTGCAGTTGTGAGTTCAGGGGAGGGGAATCCATAAGTCTGTTTTGTAATTAGAGCATTATTTTTGCTGCTTGTTTAATTTAATTTCTGTTGAATTTTTACAAGCCATTCTTTTTGTTTTTATGAGGCACTTACTGTTTTGATATCACTGCCTTGTCAACATACCAATCAAAAGGTAAGTACTAGGGCCTTAGTCTCCTGTAGGAGACCCAGGGAATCAGTGTAAACTGAAGAAGTTAATAGTCTAAAAACAGACATGGTTGGTATCATTGATAAATCACGTGTGTGAAATTCAGTCTGGAACTCATTCACAAGTACCTGTGTGTTGCCAGCATGTTGTAAAGGAAGTTGAATGATCTATGAGAGCTGAAGTTTTAGTCAGAATTTGACTTGTGTAGCCTTTTTGCAGCTGTAGAGGCATCATGGTACTTGATATAGTTTGGATTTGTTAATTTAATATGCTGGATACCAAATATCAAAGTTCTCTCACAGAAACTACATTTTGCTTATTTTGTTCAGTTAGCTTAAAGTGAAATACATTTTAGCCCTGCATGCTTCCATTTAAAACCCAAACTGAAGAGTTTGATAAACTAGCAGTTGGTCTACCTTGTATGTATGCAACTTTTGCTTTTTGGGACCTGGGCAAGGGTAACGATGGTAGCAAATAATAAAAAAATGTGTGTACAGAAGTAAATGTGATATTAACAGGAAAATAGCTGAAATGCAAAGAAAGTGGTATATAGTAACTATCCATATAAAAGGAAAACCAGTAATAGTAGCAAGATGTCACACATTTTTACTGTGGATGAATGGACAATAGACTTTGTTCCACTACGTAATGCACATGCAGTGGAGCCCAGTGTAATTTATACAGATGGTATACTAGGCTTTTTTTTAATGTGTGGACCTGATTATTCAGCTCCTTGGTTTATTAAATACATAACCATAAATGCTTGTCTTTTGAAATGTTTCACTTTAAACAAGTTACGCTTATTTATACCTACTTTGTTAGAGCATTCTTGCACTTGCAGAGACCTATTACTACAGAGGGATAAGTGCTTTGCAAAGGTACTGGCTTAAGAAAGGGGATAAAGCTTTCTTACAAGGGGATATCAATGTCATCGTAGAATAAAGTCCAAGATTAGTCTCCAGTCTGCAGATTTCTATCACAGGTGTTGGCTAGCTCAAGGGTTGAGTCTCTAAGGTTCAAAACTGTCAGTACTTTTTGGAAGTTATTACCATATGTAGGCTGTTTAGGACTATGATAATGAGCCCCTGTTATTGATCAGTACTCTCTAGCAATCCGCCTGATTAGAGTTCACAGCTATGGCCAGATATTTTATAGGGAGCTTAAAGTCCTTGTGGGTCAGAGTTATCTACACATTTTTTTTTCTCTGCCCTGAGGGTCAGAGTCTCTCATTTTAGCCCTCAGTCAGCATCTCATGAGTACTTACTTATTAGGCAGTTTAAGATTAGATTTTCACCAAAAACGCTTAAGACTCAAAAAGAAATGGTGCATAAAAGCAAAATAAAATATCTAATTTTATCTTGTCTAATGCATCTCATGGTATTCCAGGGTGTTGTACCACCCAGGTTGAGAATCACTACTTTAGACCTTACCGGTA
The DNA here is from genome assembly GCA_030014935.1 of Caiman crocodilus. Classification (NCBI taxonomy): domain Eukaryota; kingdom Metazoa; phylum Chordata; order Crocodylia; family Alligatoridae; genus Caiman; species Caiman crocodilus. Next base: position 61,802,471 of record JAGPOW010003395.1, read on the forward strand.
AGTTTGTAGCAGTTTTTTGGTCCATAGCCAATTGCCTGTAGATGCTGTTAGGATTTAACTGTTCAAATGACAGTGTATTTAGATCCATCTTTTCTGTTAGCAGCTTTAGGTGCTTATGCTTTAATTTGCAGTTTGAGGAATAACGTCAGCTTCTCTCCAATTATAGAAAGGAGAGTATTTATTAATCTTCCAATTTCCTTCTGCTTGACAACTCAGTCGAGAGGCCTTTTGGAAGTTATGTAAGATGTGGTATTTTAAAAGATATGTCTTCTCTCTTTCATGCATTTTTGCAAAAGCATCTGTTAGAGCTGGTTAATTTAGCATGGTAATGCATCTATCACACTTCCTATCCAGTAAGCTTGAAAAGGTACAGTAAGAAAAGATCAGTTTAGTCATCTAACCATGTCTTTTCAATGTTCTCTTAGTTACTAAGGGATTCCAAATCTCCACCTGTTTTGATTCTATCCTATCAATCTCCAAAACAGTCTCGTCAAATGGGAAATGACCATTTCAGGGTGCTTACCTTGATATGGAACAAACGCACCAAAAATGAGGCAGAAGAACACACGTTAACTGCTCTCACACAGCCTTGAAAAAGACAGTCCAGGAGTGAAATCCATCAGGAAACTGGTTGGGCCATAATTGACACATAGGTTTTCTTTCATACTTTCCTCTTTCCCCTCTTAAGTTTGTCACCATTCCACATTGCTCTCCTCCCAGATTCTTGAAAATGTATAAGCATTTAAAACAAACCTTAAGGCGAATAAAATCCTAGTCCCAGAAGTCGTGCTTATTTGTGAAATATGCTGCTCTGACTGGGAATGCTCTCCTGACACACCCTCACCAGCTGACTGTGAATTCTGTCTTTTGACTTTCCACAAGATCAAGCCTACTGTGTATACTCATGCAAGAGTCTAATCAAACTGTTACTACTCTTTGAGAGAGAACAGAGAGAAAGAGATGAAGGCAGCCTAGGGAGCAAAAATGTTCTCTGCTTCCTACTGCCTCCTCAAAATGTCAGCTGGAACTTTCTGGAAACATTAGTCACTGATTTTAAAATATGTCTGTTGAATTTAAATAGGACAGTGCTTAAAAATAAATCGTGTCCCAGGTTTAAATATAGTTGATCTAACACTAAGTTCCCATCAAATTGTATGTGAGTTGACTACATCATCAATTGATGATTCTCAGCCAGGGTGCCATGACTTTCTGTGGTACCTTGAGATCCTTTTAAGGGTGCTGCAGGGTGCCACAGTGTTGACAGTGTTCGTGAGTTTGTCGCAACAGAAAAATTGATCTTTTACTGTAGGAATCTGGTTTTCTATTTGCCATGGGAAAATGTAGATTTTTCTCCTTTAAAGGAGAAAAGCATGCATTTAAAGGACAAAAACCTAGGAAACAGTTTCACATTGCAGGCTGGCACAGTTCTAGCACACATTGTGAGGGAGGGCACATGTTGTAGGGGTGGAGGGGGCACATGCACCGCCCAGATTTCTGCACCCGCATTAGGGTATGGGGCCCACAGTTAGGCCAGGCATGACCGCATTCGTGCCAGCAGTTGGGACTTAGCATGGGAGGGAGCACTGCACATCTATGGCCACCAAGATGAGGCATCACCTGCCCGCCCAGCATTAGAGGGGGGCAGAACTCCATGCTGCCACCATAATGCCTCAATTTGCAGCCATGGCAGTACGCTACTCCCACCATACCAGGTCCCTCCCACTGGGCTGTAAAGGTGGCTTCTGCCAGAGCTGGTCCAATCCAGCTGCACCCCTGCACCCTACTGCGGGTGCAGAAGTCTTGGGGAGATGTGTCCACCCATGCATTCATTGCCTGTACCCACACTCTGCCTTTTCCACACATGCACCTTCTTCCTCGTACACTGGGGGGGGTTGGGGGCAGCAGGTTGGGAGTGAGGGGCACAAGCAGGGCTGTGAGTCAGGAGTGAGGGGTACTGGTGGGGCTGTGGGTTAGAAGTGAAGGACACTTGCAGGGCCAGGAGGCTGGGGGTCAGTAGTGAGGGGCACCAGCAGGGCTGGGGTGGTGGGGGGTTATGGGTTGGAAGTGGGGGGCAAGGGTAGGTCACTGGCAAGTAAGGGCTGCTCAGTGCTAAAGTGAGGGCGGGGGGGGTCACAGTTGCAGCTGGACCCACATCCTGGTGGGCGAAGAGGGCAGGGGAAGCTCTGATTTTCCATGATTAAAGCAAAAACCAATATTAAACATCAAAATATATAGGTATTTAGAATGTATTTTATTATAATGATTGAGACACTGGTAGGCTTCCAAATTGCTTTAAAATAGTAAGTATATCAATAAAAAATTGTGTGCAACTGATACCTGTGTGTGTGAGTGTGTGTGTGTGTGTGTATAGTGCCGTTTCATTTTAATCGCAGAAAAATGTGGATTAGGGGGGATTCAATGAGAGAAGTTGTGATTTTTAAACAGAGAAAATCAGGATCCTTGAAAAAAGCATAAGAGTTTTTACATTTTCTGGGGGAGTGCCTTGAGTCTAAAAAGGTTGAGAACCACTGTTGTGAACAGTTTCTCAAGAAGTTCTCTTCCTTAGAGCAACCTATGGCAGACTCATGCAGCTTCTCCGGGGCGCTTGAGTTTCTGGTGTGATTCTTCATATGTCATGATTGAGTGGCTGGAATTGTTCAAGTACTTTTTGGGGGAGGGGAAGCTTAGAAGGAGTGCTCTATTCTCACTGTTTGTATGTACTGAGAAAAAGATAATGAAACCCTTTGTGCCCCCCTCCAAAGACCTGCATTTCAGCAGGAATTGGCTGTGCAGCTGCAACCCTAGCAACAAGACCTAGGAGAGAAGAATTAGGGCAGGCTTCCAAAATGTGAGGCAGAGAATAGTCACATTTGGAGATGAGCAAACTAAGCTGGTAGCAAAATGCAAACTATTTTAGGAAGATGAAGGATAAAAAGAGGTTGAAGAATATTAAAAAAAATAATAATAAAGTCTATTTTTTTGCCTACCATGCTTACCTACATAAAGCCTCGTTTGCATTTTAAATAAATGGACTTAAAAACTTTTCAGATATTCCTGTTCCTTGTTCTAATAATATGTTGGTTTTAAGAGTCAGTATTTACATGCACATATAGTAGAGTGATTTTGAATATATGAAATTGTAAAAAACTGCCAAAGATTGTTTTTCTTCAATTTTGCTCAATCTTGGATGCATTTCCTGAACAGATAACTATATTTATATGTATGTTGTGGGGTTATTGTCACTTACAGTAATAAATTTGATCTGGAAGAAATATTGGTGAGAGGTGTGTATGTGTGCGTAATTCTTAAATAATTAATTGTTTTTTGGGAGGTTAGTCTGTAAAAATATTTACAAGACTTTTGTTAGTACTAACTGTCAAGTGGTTGTGTAAGTCTCTAGAAAAATTAACTATAAATGTTCCAACTGAGAGATGTTTTGTATCCTCAGCAATCTGATCTATTTGCAGGGGAAGTAGTGAATTAATTGGGATAACGGGGATGATGTGAATACAATGGACCTCATTAATTACCCAGCGGTGTAATGTGACTCACCAATCATAGCTCTTCCTGCAGGTTTGGGAGAGAAGGGGTGTCTGTTCCAGAGAGATTGAATAGTGAATACCTTGCACCAAATGGTCTGTGACTGAGTGGCAAACAAAGAGAGCTTTGGGGATGTAGCTGCTTATTGTGCGTGAAAGGGTAGCAGACATTTCTAGCCTTCACACTGAACCTAAACTATGAGAGATCACACCCTGCTTTCCTGTAATGAGCAGGCAGACTGAATCCAGTTATGAAGCTCTGGTAAGCAACTATGCCCTGCAGGTGAAGAAACTGTTACAGCACCGTTATATGGAGTTGTACGGGGAAACATGTTGATGTAACTGACCTCTTTATAGCCGTTATCTTTGGATTTTGAAGAATAAAATTATTGGTGGACATGGGTATATGTGTGTGTATGTAAAACATAGAAAGGATTTTTTTTATATATCCTGTTGCCCACTCTTTTTTTGTCCTTCCCCTATGCAAAGTAGATGAGACATATTAGATCAAAACAGACACTTTTTTTTTTTTACCACTTTGTATTGATCTTGCACAGGTGTAAATGACTACCTATAAGATGCAAGCTATGGAGAATTCAGCCCCAGGTGCTAGGTGTTGACCTGCTTTCCGAGGAGGAGGAAAAGACTGGCATTGTTGTTAAATTGGCATAGGTGTTAAATCTGGTGGCCTTGCCTTGAAATTTCAAATAACAAAATGGGCTGTTGAATATCAAATAGATAATTTGGGGGTTGTGTTCTATGAGGGTCTTGGGGAGAAGGGAGTCTTCATCCTGTACTTAAATGCAAGATTTTGCTGAGAAAGTTCAGTCATTTTATTTTGAGCTCTTTGTGGAAGAGGCTCATAAACAAGAGCAATAGAAATATAAAGAGCCTTCACCTCAAGCTTAAAAAAGAAATGGAGTGAGAAGAGGGGCAGGGGCCTGGTCAAAGAGCAGCCTTTATTTTAAAGGCAACTTCTTTCTTACTGTGCTTCTCATAACTGAAAGTAAAACTCCTGCCCCAGACAAAGTAGTCAAATTTGTTAGACTTGGAAAGTTTTTGATCAGCTGATGAAGAAATGCTGCTTTAGTGCAGGAGCAGACGACCTTTCAGAGTGCTGGGCTGCGCCTTGTGATGGGGATGCTGCCACAAACCCTTCCCCACCCCCACCCCCGCAGCTGCCTGTTGCTGCTTTTGCTATGTATTGACTACTCCTGCCCCCAACAGTAGTGTGAAGGGCTGAATTCAGTCCAGATAGTAAGTAGCATCTACCTGGGACAGTAGGGGAGAAGCCAGAGGCAGCTGCATAGAGGGCATTGTGGAGGGGACTAGTGGCACAGTGCAGGAAAGAATAATATAATCAGAATCTCACAGTCGCATATGCTTGGGCTATATTCACCCATCTAGTGTATCTGGTATACACCTTAAGCAGCTGTAATGTGAGAACTCCAAGTAGTGTCCATTTACTTTTCTGTTATTTTTCATTTAAGAGAATAAGATTTTATTTGGGGAAGTCATTTTAGCCCGCTAGCTTAATGTACCCTCTAGCAAAAACCTTTATGAGTCAGCCTTTACATCTCTAGACATTTCATTGGAAATGATTATACAAAGGAAATACAATGATGTTATTAAACACTTTGCAAAAGCAGAACCAAGAGGAACATGATTGCAGCACAAATATTTTTTTTTTGTTTTTGAGTGTAGGATTCCAATGAATTAAAAGCCTAAATTTACATTTCTGTAATTATGGGGTTTGTCAACTTTTTTCTACTGCGCGGGAGACTCACCAGCAGTTTGTAAAGGTCAACCCAAAGATGCATATTTCAAAGGTATTTAGATCTTTTTCTTTAAAATTGCAAAAGTCTTCCTACTCTCCCTCAGTGATCTTGGGTGTCTCAAGCCAGTTCCAATTGGATCCAAGGATCTCTTGGGGATCTTCCCTTAAAAATGTGAGTTGTAATGCTTACAGTTCAATTCTTGTTCTGAAATCAGAGCAGCAATGCTTCTTTTTCAATTTTTTACAGTGGTGTCAGACCTAAAATCTTCTCCTTCTTCCTACCCTCTTAATTTTAGTTATTTTGTAGTAGTAGCATGGAGGATTTATAGAGGGGAAATAAACCTATCATTTTTAGTTTGTGGGGCTTTCCACCTAGTCCTGATCTATGCAAGCACTTCATAGTATGCGTTTAAAAGTGTTCTCCAGTTCTTTCAGTGTAGCTTATGTGAGGTTTAGGTTACGTCTGTACTACCTCTCTGCTGAGCACAGGGTCATCATTAAGAAACAAGTTTTTTCACTTGTTCCTCCTTCCCACTGCATTGTTAGCGCATGTACCCAAATCCTGTAAGCAGGCTATTTTGTCTAAATCCTGGGTTGGGCACAGGGGAGTGATTGGGCAGGTCTTGTATCTTGTTGATGACCCTAAATTCAACAGGGAGAAATCATAGACACAGATTTAGAGGAACCCTACACATGGATGGGCCCATGAAGTGCTTCTAAACTCAGTCTTTTCTTTAATCTGTAAGGTGTGGAGTAGTAAGTTCAAAATCAGCCCAAAGTTATTGGAGAATTTGTCAAGGTATCTCACAGGCTTTTTGCTTGACTGTGACAAGGTATATTTTTAGAAGAATGCTAACAAATAAATTCAGCTGTTTCAGGAGTCCTCTGCTGGAGGTTATTGGTGGAGAGACCATTTCCATCCTCACCTCCATAACTTAATATTTGTAATAATAGGATTTGCCAATGGTGCAGACAGTCATAAACTATTTTGTATCTGGTCTAGTTTTAAAAAATGTTTTACTTTCATTTGTATGTCATTGCTTCATGTGAAGTGATGCAAGAAATCCCTGAGCCCTTGCTTCTACCTTGGTGGAAAAGCTTGTTTGTCAGGGGTATATAATGTTGATGTTTAGGTAGTAGTCTTTCCTTGAGAAGAAACAAAATATTTGCATCACACTTCTGTATTATTCACAGCCTTATACCTTCATCGACAAAAGTCACGTTTCTAAAGTGATGAGAATGTATTCATCAAAGCATTGATGTTTTTGGGTCTGTTTTGAAATGTAGTCCACTTACATATTCCCCTGATCCGTGCAATGCATACCAGCATTGCTTTCCAATTATTTTTTTTCTTTCCCCTCTCTCCCCAAATTGTCCCCCATTAAGGCTTTTGACCTAGGACTCATTTTACCAAGCAAATTTCTGAGGTTATAGAGGGGGCTAGCAGAATTCCTCTGTCCAGAGTAGGAAATTGACATTGCCTGCGTTTTAATACCCTTTACCAATACCAACTTCTAATAAAATTATTTTCCAGGTAGGCTGACTCACTTGCCCAGCTGGCCCTACAGGAGTCAAATCTGCAGACTTAAAGCAAGTTACTATACGTAGAGCTTAAAATGTAAAGGAGGACTCTAAATCTAGGAACTGTTTGTATAAAACTTGAATTCCTACTTATTAAAGAAGAAGAAATACTTATGTCCAGCCTTCACAATGTGCAGTATTCCAGGTGGTAGGTCGTATTAGAAAGATGTGATTTGCCATCTGGAAGCCTCATTACATGTTTAGGAGTTGAGCTCTTATTTCTGTACCTTGCTTCTGGAAGAATGAGAGACTGTGAAAGGTCTGTTTGGCAGAAAAGCAATATAATAAGAAGTGCTTTTCCCATTTGGTAGAAATATTTAGCTTTACTGATTTTGCCACTCCTGCTTTCAGTAACCCAGCTTTCTGTTCCTACAGAAAATAAGAAGTATTTTTAATGATTAGCCTAATAAATTGTTGGAACATCATGCTAAAGGAAGAGGCTGTGTTTTCTATGTGTAGCAACATTTAGCTCATGATTGAATATCTTTTCAAAAGATGCTTCAATTTTAATATTATTGGACAATACAGGGGTAAACTGTAGCTTGTAATATGCTAGGGACACTAAAGATCTTGGCTTTTCACGGCATTTTGTTGGAGCTTTTATGTGACGGCTACTTAGTTTGATATATATTAACCAATGATATGGCAAAATTTGCCAAGTTCCTTTGTCTAGGTGAAGGAATAAATGTGATCATATTATGAGTCAATTTAGAGATGCTTAGTACTTCATGGCTGTCGTTACACATGCTCTGAGGTGGGGTGCTTTAATTAGGGCTCTCAGGAGCTGCTCTAATTAAAGTGCTTGCAGCATCACTTGTTATTCATTGTCCTGAGCTTCAAAATTGGGGGGGGGGGGGCATTTTAGCTAAATCTTGCTCAACAAGCTCCTGTTAAAGCACCCCTGCTGCCATTTTGAAGCGTGGGGATGCTGAATACACATGACGCGGAAGTGTCTGGGTCATACTAATTAGAACACTCCGTCAGACTGTTACTTGAGTCTGCTCCAATGCATTCTTATTTGAACACATCGGAGCAGGCATCAGGCTTGTGTATAGGTGCCCTGTGGGTCTGTGGCGCGGTTGTAGTGCAGCTCTCTGGGTCTGTGGCATGGTTGTAATGCAGAAAGTAAAACAGAGCAAAACCCCCAGTCTTCATAACTGTTTAGTAACATCAGATCTCATTGCAAGTTTTTTTTCTTTGTTTATAAGGGTAAATTTGGGTATCTGGTGGTCAGACAGCAAGTCATATGTGATCTAGACTTCACCTGATGTTAATGTTGACAAAGAAAGTCTTTTGTATATATGCAGCATAAGCTAGGGGTTAGGGCAGTGGTTCTCAACTGTTTTAGACTCAAAGCATCATCACCACCACAGCTTTCCAAAATTTCATAATGCCCCTTTTAAGAAATTGATATAAATATATTACAGGTACTCTATTACAAGCCTAATTACATTGTTACTTAATTATTAATGGAACAGGTCCTTCTAAGTATAATTAGAAGCATAATTAGAAGTTGCACTACCACTGCAACTGAGGCCAGGTAGATCTGTGCTGTATGCCTCCTGCAGAGACAGATTGGAAAGTGGCTGTGGCAGGTGTGTGTGCTTTACTACAGGTCTTCCCAGTCTGACTCCATACGCTATCTCCTGGAAACAGAGATGCATGGGGCAGATGTATCTGTCCTGTGTACTGCTTTTTTCAGGAGGCATCTTGGAGCCAAACTAAAAAACAGCTACAGTAGAAAGGTATGCTGCCTGCATTAACATTACATAGGCTGGTGCTCTGTTTCTGCTGCAGCTCCTCTCATCCCTGAACACAGGCATTTGGGGCAGTTCTACCGGGTGGCATCAGCACTGTCTCCAGGCTGCCATCACTGTGGGGTGAAATTACCATGGGCGCCTTGGCTTTCAGGAGGCAAGTGGAGCCCAGATAAGGAGCTGCAGCAGCAGAGGCAGTGTATCTGACCACATAACATTATACATGCAGGCAGGTGTGTCTCTTCTGCTTCAGCTCTTTTGGGTTCAGCTGATGCTGAGATGTAAAAAGCCTCTGCTGCAGCAGCTTCTTTGTTGGGTTCCACGTGCCTCCTGAAAACCAAGGTGCATGGAGTAATTTCACTCCAGGGTGGCAACGTGGTATCCCTGGCAGGCAGGGTCTTATGGCAACCTGGTTGAGAGCCACTGGGCTTAGGTGTAGATTTAAATTTCAGTAGGTAATTCATGCTTACTGTGTGAATGGCTTTCCAGACTAAGAATGATTTTGTGCAGCTTGATGCAGGACTAGATTAAAATATTTAAATCTGAAAGTAAGTTAATGTAAAAGTCCCTTTGCAGTTGTTTTGAATGAAGTATGAGCTTCCCAACTGGACATTTTGTGTGGTTTAAGATAGGGTGTTTCCTCCCTGAGCAGACAAGCCATAACATCATGTTAAGGCTGAGTACTTACTAAGAATTCAGTAAGTGGTTTGATAGTCCTGAACTTCATTCCTTTTCAATATACACAAGATCAAGTACAAACTCTGAATAATAGAAAGGACTATACATTAAAAAGTAGGATTATTGTAACTTTGCCACCAAACATAAAATAAACTTGACATAAGAACAGCAGACTTGTTGTTGGGTCATAAATACAAATGTCTTTTATGCCTCCAGACAAGAAACTATATTCATCCTTGGCTTTTAATAGCAGCAGAATTCTGCCTTTAAGAAATGCAGCTCTCTTAAAAATTCTTAGTGCATTGCTTAATAAATCAATACAATGAAAGTAGAGATCAAGGCAGATGATGTGACCTAATTTAAATTCATCACACTTGAAAATGAGTAAGCTCTGCCATCGACTGTTCAGTTTCAGGGAGAATGCTGACAGCCACACCGTGGTTTTTTTGTACATATTAAAAAGATAACTATAAAAAAATTGCTAGCAATGAGCTAATCTGTTACCTTTTTCTTAATCTCATCTCTCTTCTCTTTGAAAAAAAGGTGACATTTCTTCTATATCTGTAAACCACAAAAATAATTAAATGTATGTTTAGCAAATGTTATAGAACAGGACTGTCCAACTTAAAAGCGACTGAGGGTCACATTCCTCATGGACCACACCAAGAAGGGCTACACACCGCAAGGGGCATGTGTGGCAGGGGCCACACATTTCCTCCAGGCCACACACCCTGTGCTTGGGTGGGTATCCTCCACCCTGCTGTATAGTGTGCATGCATGCATGTAAGCAAATTCACCCCAAAATGGCGCAGTCTGAGGCAGCCTGCCTCAGCTTCAGCTCCCTGCAGGTTCCCCTGTGGCTCTGCCCCACAGAGGCACTAGGCCTGCATGAAGCAGCTAGTATTCATTTTGGATTTGGCTGATTTGGGGGACAGTGATTTGAATCAGTGTCACAAATCAGTTTGGCCTAATTGGAGATTCAAACAGTTCCCATTCCTGCCCGTTGTCCCAGTCCTATCAAGGGCTGCCCCACCTAGTCCCAGCATCCTGGCTCCATTTAAAAAAGAAAGAAAAAAGAAAAAAAGCCCTACGCTCAGCAGGCTGCTGCCCTGTGCTGTGTGAGGGCCTCTGCCATGAGCCCGCTGGCCCACCAGGCCCCAGCATCCCGGCTCTTTAAAAAGCTGCTTAAGCAGCAAATGAGTGCAAGGCTTTTTTTTAAAGAGCCAGGACAATGGGGCTGGGAGAGCAGGCGGGGGTCAGGGGTATTCAGGGAGACTAGGAGAGCAGGCAGGGGATGAAGCCTGGTGGGGGTCCCCTCCTCCACCTCCCCACCTGCCTCGTATTTACTAGCACAGAGTCCAGGTCCAGCTCCCTGTAGCAGCAAGTGAGGACTGCCCAAATCACCAAATCTCTCCGAATCTTTTCCAAATCAATTTGGACCTTTATATTGGTCTCCCAATTTGATTCATATTCAGAGACTCGGCTGCCGAATCCAGCCAAATCTCCTCTGAATCAAACCAGCACCCAAAGCTTCACATAGCCCTGGTAGGCAGTCCTGGCTGCCAGCTGTCATAGCACAATAGGCTGAACCATGCCACACTGCCCAGCACCTAAGGCAGGGGTATGTGGAATAACCTGGAGGAGGGAGAGGAAATCCCAAGACTCTGGCTGCTGTACCCACTCAGTACAGTAGGGGCCTGAGTGGCTGGATGCAAGTATATAGGGGTCATATGTTAACTCTGCACAGGCCTTGTGAGGCCTGCAAACTACCTGTTGGATAGCCCTGTTATGGAACTTTCTGCTTTAGGATCTTTAGCAGTTTACAGACTAAGGCCCTCAAGTCAGCAAAAACTTTTTGTTTTGTAAGTAGGACTACCGAAGTCATTGTTCTTAAAGTTCAGAGGGAGTAGGATCTAATGAATGAAGTCTTCAATACCCTGTGTAGTAGTTAAGAACTGTAATTGTTCTCACTGTCTATGGAAAACTGAGGCAGTGTGGTTAAGTGACTTTTCAAGGTCAGACAGATGTTTGTGGTAGGGCCAAGTAGACAACTCAGACTTCCTGTCTCCTGGTTCTGTGCCTCAGACATAAACTGAATGGCAGAAAGTTTGAACAAGTCTTTCTGACAGCCATACGTAACTAAAGTTTAACAGAAATCATGTGCATTCAGGGAACATTCCCTATTTTGTAGTTGTAGATATAGATGTTTTATTTATTTGTACCCAGTTGTAGGTACATATAATGTTTTACAGGCCATTAAAATGGCAGGTGTGTCTGTTCCACCCAGCTTGCAAGCTGGATTAGGAAACTAAAATGCAATTGTTATACCTGTTTCATGAGAACCAGTATTCTATTATGCTTTTGGCCGAGAGATTTCTGCAGAATGGCTGTCAAATCTACTTTGCTTTCTGTTATGTTAATAGGGTTTTTTTCGCATACTGCAAAGGCCATTTACTCCTCCTTTTCCTCCTTACCACCTCCCTCCCAGTCGTATGAGATGGGAATGGAAAAGATGTGTTCGTTCATCTTGTTAATTTCTCTGCCAGTATGTGACTGTTCATCACAATACTGCATGTTTTTCTAATGTTCTGTCCAGTGTAGCACTAAATGACTTGTATGCTGGGCTTTCCATCACTTCCATTGAAGCGCTGTTCTAGAGTTCAGTAAAAGGAACTTTTCACTGATACTCCCCCCCCTAATTTTTTTTTCCATGGTCTCACAACAGTGCTACACATACTGTGAAGCAGTAATGCAAAGTAGTATATTTTAAATCAATAATCTGCCTTAGAAATACATTGTGTAAGAGGTACTGAGAAATTATAGAATCATAGAAGTAGGATCAGAAGGAACCTTGTAGATCTTCAAGTCCGACCCCCTGCCTGGGCAGGAGAGAAACTGGACTCAAGTGACCCCAGCCATGCAGGCATCGAGCCACTTCTTAAAGACCCCTAGAGTAGGAGCCAGCACCACTTCCCTTAGAAGTTGGTTCCAGATCCTAGCCGCCCTAACTGTGAAGTATTTCCTTTGGATGTCTAATCTGAACCTACTCTCCAACAAGTTGTGGCTGTTATTTCTTGTTATCCCGGGGGGCGCTGGTGGAAACAAGGTCTCCCACAAACCCTTCTGGTCCCCCCCTCAGCCTTCTCTTGTGAAGGCTGAACAGGTTCAGGTCCCATAGCCTCTCATTGTAGGGTCTGCCCTGCTGTCCCCGGATCATGCAGGTGGCCCT